>VZQC01005589.1:624351-644728 GCA_009823505.1 Rhizomys pruinosus
TCTGCCTCCCAGATCACAGAAGGGTACAGGAGCAGAGAAAGGAGGGTGCTCTGCTGGGACAAGTTCCACACAGGAAATGCCCAGAGCTCCTGCAAAACTCGACGTGGACAACTGCTCCTTAATCAAACAGGTCTGTAGCTCTTCTTGGTCATTCTTTACTCCTGACCATGACTCATCCACAGTGGGTGTCCCAAGCAAGACACATGCCATTCCAGAGGGACTGGGGGCCAAGTCCTGGCCTCGAGGCTGCAAGATCCACTCACTTCCGTAATGAGGGCAGTGTGTCAGGAAGCCTCTTCCTGCTAGCTGCCCTGTAGTATGGGGCTCAGGCAGGGTAGCATCTGCCCAGGGTTTGGGACTGCTGGGACTGCTGACACCCATCAGCTCCAACTGAGCTTCCTGATGCAGGCTGCACACGTCTGTGCTGCTGTTCCTGTGCTTGGCTGGGCCTGGAGGTTCAGAATCCTCACATGGAACAGTCAGTTTTGCACCCATTGGTTCAGAGCTGCTTTCTCCTAAAAGACTCCTCCGGGAGCTCTCTACTGCTACAGGATCCTCCTTCAAGACAGTGATATGCTGGTCTGCAAGCAATGACTGCTTGTCTTGGACTGACGGGCTTCCTTCTACAGTGTCCTGCTGTCCCTTGGGCAATAACCACTCTCTGTGGGCTGGCAGGCTTTCTTCTGAGATATTTTGCTGGATCTCAGACAACAGTTCATTATGGACAGATGGGGTTCTTTCTGGGGTTTCTGGCTGGTTCTTAGACAGTAACTGTCCACCATGGGCTTGCAGGCTTCTCTCTGGAATGCTTTGCTGGTCCGTGGGCAATGACTGCTCACTGTGTGCTGGGTTGCTGTCCCCCCTGGAGATATAAATTCAGATGATTGTCACTAGTGGCAATGCGAAAGATCACATTGACTTTCCCTCTATTAGAAACAAATACAATGCATTTAACAACATAAATTTATGGCAGAAAGTCTAAGTTTTATAACTAAGTTAAAGAATAAAGTACCCATTCTCAAATATTCTCCACACAAATCCACATTTACTGAGGATGAATCAAAGAAAGCTACTGACAGCCAATACTAGGATGCAGACGCACACTCACTGCTGTCAGCAGCATTCTCATGTCACATCAAGAGAGCACTGGTGATCCAGGCTTCCTGCCAGTTATGTGGCTCAGTCCCAGTCCCATACTCAAGGGAAATATTCCTGGGGCTGCCCTGAGGAAGTGTGGGAAATATATTTCAGAGCGCTTAGTAAACCCCCAAATAGCAAGCTATCAGCTCTTAACACCCCACCACCACCTAGTTTCACAAGAAATGAGGGAGGCAGCTCAGAGAAGGCTGGCAAAGTAATACACACAGGAGCAGGGGTGAGGAGGACGAGGTGAAAGAGGAGGCTGGGGTGAGGAGTGACCACTGTAACCATAAGCCAACTGGACCTGTTCATAACACCCCATGGCTCAGCTCAAGCACCTGGTGATCAAGATATGCTATGCAATGCCGGGTGTGGTGGTGCACACCTTTAATCCTAGCACTCGGGAGGCAGAGGCAGGCAGATCTCTGTGAGTTCACGGCCAGCCTGGTCTACACAGTGAGCACCAGGCTGGCTGGGACTTAAAGGGAGACCCTGTCTCAAAAATACAAAAAAAAAAAAAAAAGAAAAGAAAAGAAAAAAAGATATGCAGTCTTGGGGAAGGGGTTCCTCACAAATAAACTGTACAGCAGAAGTTAACAAAGATGGACAAGAAGAGAAGGGTCCACTCGAGGATGGCACCACAGAGAAGGCATGGTGAGTAGAGCTCTAGAAGAAAAAGCGCCACCGCCTAGAGAAGCAAGAGTGGGCTGAAGGACTGTAAGCAGCACTGTCTACCCACTACTCTTTTCCCTTTCTGTCCATCCCTCTCATGCCAGAAAATAAGTCTTGTGCTCTCTCCAGGAGCAGAGTACAGGGCGGGCCAGAAGATGGGGATATGCAGAACCCTAATTAAGACCCTGCCAAGGGGTCTGAGAAGCCCCTGGGCATGGTGTTCACCTTCTTAGAATCTCCAAGTGCTGCTGGTGGTTCCCAGTCTTTGCTCTCCTTTCTGTAGCCACACTCGTCCCTGTACCCTCTGTACTCCGAACCCTTGTACCAGGTGGGCTCTGGATTTTAGAAAGTCACCACAAGTTACTTGCTGGGGGAAACTCTGATAGAATGGGGACATGCTCCTTTCCCTGCAGTACAGCCTCTGAACACCTGCATGGCAAGGGCTCAGCAGTTAAGAGCACTGGCTACTCTTGCAGAGGACCCGGGTTCAATGCCCAGCACCCCACATGGTGGCTAACAACTGTCTGTAACTCCGATTCCAGGGGATCCAATGCCCTCTTCTGACCTCCGGGGACACTGTACAACATGAGTACACTTACAACCATGCAGGCAATATACTCATATACATAAAGTAAAAATAAATAAAATATTTTTTATTTTATTTATTTTTTATGTGTATGAATGTACTGTCTGCATGTAGGTTTGTGCACCTGTGTCGTGCAATGCCGCAGAGATCAGAAGAGGGTGTCGGATTCCCCCAGAACTGGAGTTAAAGATGGTTCTCAGCTGCCATGTGGGTGCTGGGCATTGAACCCGGGTCCTCTGCAAGAGCAGTTGGCGCTCTTAACTGCTAGGCCATCTCTCCATCCCCAATAAAATATTTTTTAAAACTATACTTTATATGTGATGGATGTAATCAAGTTCTTAGAATAGCAATCCAAAGACGTCCTTTGAATTCTATCCAAACCAGTCACCTAAGACTTAAACTTTTCCTGGGCACGTGGTGCACACCTTTAATCCTAGCACTCAGGAGCCAGAGGCAGGCGGATCTGTATGAGTTCAAGGCCAGCCTGGTCTACAAGAGTGAGTTCCAGGACAGCTGGGGCTAAAGGGAGACCCTGTCTCGAAAGACCAAAAAAAAAAAAGACTTAAACTTTGGAGATAAACTAAGTCAACATATATACAACCTAATTTTGTACTCAATATGATATGCTATAACAATTCAACCTTATGTTACATGAAATTACATATTATTGTGATTCTTTTTTGTTGGGGGGGTGCTTTTTGTTTTCAGATAGGGCTTGCTACAAGGCCCAGGATGGCCTCAAACGACTGCAGTCCTCTAGCCTCAGACATGAGTACTGGGATTACAGGTATGTGTGTGACTCAGTTATAAATTCTCTTTAAATAGTCAAGACTTTGGTCAGTGACTTATGTTGTAACAAGGTGCCATTCTGTTGCCTGGAACTCACTCTGTAGACCAGGCTGACCTTGAACTCATAGAGATCCACCTGCCTCTGCCTCTGGAGCGCTGGGACTAAAGGCGTGCACCACCACGCCCAGCCCATTCTCTGTTTTAAGTGTCAGACTGCAGGAAAACAAAGCCCCACCCATTGTCAGATACATCAAAATGCTAGAAGGGAACAATTAGTTTTTTTTATTTCTACTTTTCCTAATTTTCTAACATAAACTTTGTTTATTCAAAATGGAATACTTTATTTTAAATTATACAGAGAAAGCTTCAAATGAGTTTCAAAACTATAAAGTTGTACTTCTAGGGCTGGGCATTATGGTCCACAACTTTAATCCCAGCACTAAGGAGGCAGAGATAGGCAGATCTCTGCATTCAAGGCAAGCCTGGTCTACATAGCCAGTCCCAGGCCAACTGGGGCTACAGGGAGACCTGGTCTCAAAAAGACAAAAAAAAAGTTATACCTCTATCTGTTTTCTGAAATGTACCTAAACCTTTTGAGCCCTCAACATCCCAGGTCCTTATCCATGAGATAACAGAAACAACATCATGGGAACTCTCTCGTGGAGGTTGGGAGGACTCAGCCAGATAAAAAAGCACCGTTGTATGTTGACAGAGCAGGGGACCAGTACACATTTGTCATCACTGTCATTATTACCAGTGAGCTAAAGATCATCCACCTGGGCATTTAGTAACCTGGAATCTCCAACTAAGGCACTTACCCCAAGGAGGGCTGAGATGAGTGGGAAGAAGGTACCAGGTACCTAGTATCCAGCTCTGTCTCAGTTCCAGGGAAGACTTCCTGTCTTCCCACCAGCTTCAGGGTCTCATCTTGTGACAGTATGTGGTCACGGGGCAGCACCACATCTACCTTCACATCTAACAGCAAAATCAAAAGAACATTTTCTATTCCCAAGCACATGTGTTGAAATACTCAGCTAGGTTGCTGTACACAAGAAGGCCAACAGCTTCACTCTCTGCTATCACTGGTCCCTCACATTCGCTGCTGTTTAGCACCTCTGTCCCCTCCAGTAGGAGGCAGAGATCCTACCCCACACCCTGCAATTCCACATCACCTGGATTCACAGGCCCCAGTACCACCCAGGAACTCCAAGAGATCGGCCACTGGCTTTGCAGGGCATCAGCAGGTCCAATACTCTCCCAGTATCCTGAGCCAAAGAGAGTCTTTTGGAACACAAAGCTGACTGCTCACACTGTAAGACAGGAACATCCATCAAACTAGATATAGCCTTCCACCTCTCTGCCTACCCAAGCCTCTGGAGAGGTCATCAGTGGCTTCTGCTCTGTCCACCTCTGTCATGGCGCCACCACCCTATATGAGCCAAATACCCACAGCAACACTAGGGGAGCAGGCTATGGCTTACCCTGGGCCCCACTGGCCAGGTCCCAGTCCTGCCGAGCATCCCCAGGGCCACTTGTGTTGCCAATATCCATGCAGTTGACCAGATCTGGCAGCTGTACAGAAGCATCATATGCAAGGTCCATGTAGTGGTAGAAACCAGGAATCAGGAAAGTAATGTTCTAGGAACACAGCAGTGATATTTTAGAACCCAAAAGGATCCAGTCTGACCCACTAAACTCATCTTCCTGGAGGAAAAATAAAAACATCAGCAATATGGACAATCCAGCCTACAGAGTAGGAAAGGCCTTGGGTCACACTGCTTTTGGCTAGCCTTAAGCCTCTGTGGCTAGCTGACATATAAGTCACAATTTTTCTTTTTAATAAAGAATACAAAATTGACATACCCTGAGGCAAGTTATGTCTTCCAAGCAGATGTCTGGCCTTTGCACATTCACCTAGAGCAAAGCTATGTTTGGCAAGCTGACTTCTCTAGACTTTGGCTCTAAGAACACTGACTGTTTTACAGCCATCAGGAGCCAGGAGCCATGGCACCTCGCTAACCAAAACCTGCTCACACACACACCACCTCTGAACCCATAGGCAGCCTCTATGCCTAGACGGCCGCCTGTAGCCACAAGAATCCAAGCAGCTCCAACTTTAGAGAGGGGCAACCATCCATACCCATAAGCGTCTTTGAGTCTCAATGGCCCTAAAGCCTCTACAAAAGTTCACTACCCAGGGAATCTGCTGTTTTTGAATCAAATGCAACTCAATTAACTAAACTTTAGGTTACTTACATTGTAGGATTTCTAAAAATGTTTTTTTTTTTTTGAGACAGGATCTCCCTATAGCCCCAGCTAGCTTTGATCTCACAGAGATCAGCCTGTCTCTGTCTCCCAAGTGCTGGGATTAAAGGTGTGCACCACCACACCCAGCTCCTTTTTACATATATTTTTTAATGTATTTTTTTATTATTTTTATTTTGTGTGTATGAGTGCATTACCTGCATGTATGAAGGGGTACCTGTATTGTGAAATGCCTGTGAAGGCCAGAAGAGGGTGTCAGATCCCCTGGAACTTGAGTTATGGACGGTTGTTCGCCATCAAGTGGGTGCTGAGTACTTGGGTCTTCTACAAGAGCAGCCAGTGCTCTTAACTGCTGAGCTATCTCTCTAGCCCCTTTTTTAGAGTTTCTATTGATGTCTTTTTGAAAGGCAGAGCAATTTCTTTTTGAAGCATCATTAAGAGGTTAGCAAGCTCTAAGCACTTGTCACCAATCCGGTGTCACCCAATGGAAAGACAAAAGGAGGTAACCCTCCCTTGGAGGCAGACCCCATGTGATCAACTTACCCAGAGAAAGGCCAAAAGCTACCACCTACATCCAAGAGCCAGGTGAGCTGTCAGGTGTCAACAGCAAGTAAAGGAAAAAGGAACATGCAGGTGCCAAAGCTGGTGGGAACACGTAGCTTCCCTGCTCCATGACCCCCACCTCCAGCAAATGGGAACCATGTCTCTTCCCTCTGTGACTGAGGACACTGATAGGATTCCCTGAGAAGAAGGGGTTATAGGAGTTGTGCAGCATGACAAAGGCTGAGATGAGACTTAGAGGCAGGATGGTCCTGTGAGTAGCCAAACAGCATCCATGACAAGAATGTGAGCTAGTAATACCTCGGGGTCACCACATTCAGCTAGTGAGTCACCCCAGCCAATGCCCTGTAGAGCAAAACAGCCTTTTCCTACTAAGCCTTGCCCAACAGGTTAAATAATGGCCAAAGTACATGACTTGGAATGTTTTAATCACTGCTGTGGGCATGATGGACAGAGATATGATGAGATGTCCTGATAGATCTGGATGAGGATAAAAGGCATTTAAAGTCAATGGCCTGAATCTTGCCCAAGCCCAACCCCAAGAAGGGACGTTAAAGAAGCCCTTCCTGGGGCTGGAGAGATAGCCTAGCGGTTAAGAGCACCAACTGCTCTTGCAGAGGACCCGGGTTCGATCCCCAGCACCCACATGGCGGCTGAGATCTGTCTGTAACTCCAATTCCAGGAGAACTCCAGTTCCAGGGGAATCCGACACCCTCTTCTGACCTCCGCGGCATTGCACGACACAGGTGCACAGACCTACATGCAGACAGTACACTCATATACAAACAAAAAAAAAAAAAAAAAAAAAAAAAAAAAAAAGAAGCCCTCCACTGCCCACTACCACTGCCACTGCCACTTAAGACATCAGAACAAGCATTATTTACAGGATGACCAAAACCTGGTTCAATAGGCAAGACCAGGCCCGGCTGGGATCAGGGCTTCCAGGCAGAGAGTCCTCTCCTCTTCTGGAATGAATCAGAAGAGAGATGGCTCAAGGGTGGCCACTGATATGAGATCAAGGAAAATGAGATGTGTGGCTGTGAATAAGAAAGGTACATCCTGCAAGCTGGACAGCCCATCAGGTACCTAGCGTAGGATACATGCAGAACAAATTCCTCAGAGAACTGAGGGGCTTGGTAGATAGGCAGGCCTACCTTGCCCAGGAGCTCGGTCTTTCCATAACCAAACAACATCAATGCGAAGCTGTGGTTAATGCCGTAGATGGTACCATCAGGCAGGAGGGTGATGAGGCCACTGATGCTGCAGAACACCCACACAGATGCCTGGTAATCTGGCTCTGGAGCAGCTTCACTGTCAGCTACAGCCTTTCCACTGGACTTGGATTTCAGCTTCAAGCTCAGAGGGAAAGTGGTGCCATCTCTGGCTCTCCCAACAGACCTTTGAATCTTAAGGCTCTGAAAGACAGGGCAGCCATACTCAGAACTGCATCTGTTTGTGGATATGATACTGAGCTGTGATGTTTCAGATCCCAATTCCATTCATACGAACACCACAGAAAGGTGCCAGGAACATGCTGCTCTCCCTGGGTGTCTCTCAGCCCCACTCTACCCAGAGAAAGGAACAGTAACAGCAGACTGGAAGGATTCAAGAGTTTAGAACAACAACAAAAAAAATGAGAGCACCAAGGGACTGGACCTGGCTTCATCACCAGCAGGCATCTGTGCTGGCATCCAGAGGCCATATCCCTCTGCTCAGTTCTGAGTCTGGAAAGGAAAGAGAACCAGCCTGTTTTCCCCACACCTCTCAGCCTCAGTTACTACAGAATCCATCTGTGAGATCAGCTGTCACAGTTAGTGTTATCATCTTGAGAGAATCTAGAATCACCTGGGCAATAGGCCTCCCAGCCTGCCTGTGAGGGATCATCTTGATTGTATTAATTGAGGCGGAAAGACTGCCCACCGTGGGGTGGTACCATTCCCTGGCTGGGATCCTGGAGGTACAAGTGGAGAAAAGGACCTGAGTAAGCTGCAGCATGTGTTTCTCACTCTGCTTCCCGACAGTAGACTTGATGTGATGGCTACTTCCCACTCCTACAGCTTTGACCTCCCCACCAGCATGGATTGTGCTCTTGAACTGGAAGCCAGACTAAACCCTTTATTTCTTAAATTGCTTTCATAAGAATATTTTATCGCAGCAACAGGAAAATAAACTAAGACAGCAGCCTCACCCAGTCTTCTCTCCCTGCAGCTTAGAGTCACTGGCTTCTGGCTATGGCCAGCCTCTGGAGGATCAATCTGGGGATTGAATCAAACTATCCCATCTACCTTCTCAGCTCCTCCTCGCCTATACAACCTGTACTATGTGACTCCACTTCAGTTATTTGGAAAGCACATGATTTCCCAATTAAGACTTTGAATATGGCTAGGCACAGTGGTATACCCTATGATCTCAGTTCTTGGATAGCAGAGGCAGAAGGACCCTGAGTTCAGAGCCAGCCTGGGCTACATAGTGAGACCATGGGGGGGGGGGGGGACGTAGTAACTATTGAGATGTTCCTAATCAGGGTGAATCAAGTTCAGGTTTCGGGTGGGAAGCTGGACCCAGTCTTCCTTATCCACTCTGTTTCAGGCCCCATCCTGGAGGTATAAGAAGTGCAGGCCCATGTCTGAGGCCTGCTGATCATCTACCCTATCCTGAGCATAGCGACTACCTATTCCACAAGGACTGAGCAATGATCCAATTCAGAATTCAAAACCCACCTACCATTGGGTGTGGGTGGGCGTGGTGGCACACACCTTTAATCCTAGCACTTGGGAGGCAGAGGCAGGCGGATCTTTGTGAGTTCAAGGCCAGCCTGGTCTACAGAGTGAGTTCCAGGACAGCTGGGGCTACAGGGAGACCCTATCTCAAAAAGACAAAAAAAAAAAAAAAAAAAAAAAAACACAAAAAACCGCCTACCTCAGAGGAAGCCAATCTGATGTCCAGAGCCCACCTTAGGCAATCCCATCTGGCTCTAGGACCCATAACCTTGCAGGACTGAAGGGCAGGGAGTCCCTCTTTTACAGGTTCCATCTGCTGCCAGGGGAAATTGTTTAGGTCTGAAAACATACTCACATGTGCCCTCTGCTGCCGTTTCCAGAATAGCTGCCTTAGGAGGTCAGAGGTCTGGCCCGTGAGCAGGTAGGCAGCAGCTGTCACACAGTGTCCTATAGCACTGCCACCAGCCAGTGCCTTGCCAATCTGCTGACTACTGTGCCAGAGCAGAACAGCAGATGCTGAGAGGACAAGATGGGGTAGGACTGCATCCCATGAGCCAGAAGCCTGATGCACAAGTCAGCTTAAGGCACTAAGTTTAGAGAACCACACCTGATGGATGTCCTGGAAGGCCTTTCCCTATTACCACAGCAGAATTGACTGTGACCCAAACAGCTGTCTAGTCAGCCCATTCCCAAAGGGGCAGGAATGTAGTAAACAAAGGCAATTCTGGGGTCCCCTGTGTGAAGGATGCATACGAACCAAGGAAATGGGGAACCTAAGAATTCAGTATGGGTACTAGAGAAGGCTCAGTGGTTAAGAGCATTTACTGCTTTTGCAAAGAACCCAGGTTCGGTTCCCAGCACCTACATGACAGCTAACAACCATCTGTAACTCCAGTTTCAGGGGATACAACACTCTCTTCTGACCTCTGTGAGCACTGTGCACACATATCACTCTTATATGCAGGCTAAACACTCATACACATAAAATAAAAATAGAAGATTGTTGGGTATGGTAGTGTACACCTTTAACCCCAGCACTAGGAAGGCAGAGAGGCAGTCAGATCTCTGTAAGTTCAAGGTCAGCCTGGTCTACATAGCGAGTCGCAGGCCTGGTGGGGCTACAGGGAGACTCCCTCTCAAAAAGAAAAAAAATTCAGTATGAATCAGGCCTCCACTACACCCTAGCCTCTAACTGCCTGCCTTTTGTGAGGCACACTGTGCACCTCTGAGAGTGATACCTAATGGCAGTCAAACATTAATTCTGAGCATGTCTTCGAAGTGTCTCTGGGGATGGGGTATGAGTCTGGGTGGCTAAGGACAAGAGTCATCCTCAGTATGGGCAGCACCACCTAGTCAGCTCAGGAGCCAAAAGAAAAGCTGGGGAGGGACCAAAGTCTATCTTCTGCAGCTGGGGAGCTCTTCCTCCTGTGGGAATCAGAACTCCAGGCTCTCTAGCCTCTGGGATCCAGGACTTCCTTCAAGGAACCTCAGGATTCTCAGGACTTCAACTTTGGATGGGCTACACTCAGGGTACTCTCCAATATCTCCAGCTTGTGGGAAACCTTATAATCAGAGTCAGTTTCCCTAATGGATCTCCTCATGTGTCTCAATACAAAATCCCATTTGTTCTGTGTGGAGAACTCCAACAAGGTACAAGATTACCCATAGATCAACCCATTCTCCCTAACTCTCATGAGAAGAGTATAGAGAGAACAAGGCCAGCCAGGAGACCACATGAGCTCTGGACCTTGGTCAAAGCTGACAGCCAGAGCTAGAGCTTGTCCCATCCCAGGATGGTCCTGCAGTCAAGTTGCAGATTCTGATCAAAGAACTCAACACCCAGCTCCCAGTGTAGATGCCCAGGGTCCTACCTTTGGGACATGTTGGCCAGGAGGAGGGAGCTGCATGGATGGAATCAAGTCTGTGAGACAATGACCAACCACTTCATTTGCAGACATGAACCCATAGAGATGAGCAAAGAGACCATCGCATGATGTGATAGTTCCCTGGGAAAAAAAAACAGTGCTCCAAATAAAAGCATCTTACACTTTATATGTCAGTGTCCATAAGCTAAAAGCAAGAACACTGACACAACTTCTATACCCAAAGTGCAAGAAGCGTACTCATGGGCTTTTGCAAAAAACAGTATCATTTTCCTCATTGTGCCAGGTTTACCTAAATTGTGACTTTGTCTAGTGTTCTCCAGAGCCCCGGGACAATGCCAGAGGCTCTTCAGCAAGAACATCCCAGTCCATATTCAAGAGCTTTTCTGGGAATGGGAGTTTTACATCTTTAAGTAAAAGAACAATCCTAGTTACAATCATATTCCCATTTTACAGATAAGGAAACTGAGGCATCAGTGACTGGGCTCCCTACCTAAGCATGAATGGTTACTAGGGGCCACAGGCAGGAAAAACCTCCTGACAGCTCTGGCAATTCCTTCCCTACATTATGAAAGGGTAAGTAGCCGGGCGTGATGGCGCACGCCTTTAATCCTAGCACTTGGGAGGCAAAGGCAGGCGGATCTTTGTGAGTTCAAGGCCAGCCTGGTCTACAGAGTGAGTTCCAGGGCAGCTGGGGCTATAGGGAGACCCTGTCTCGAAAAGACCAAAAAAAAGAAAGGGTAAGAAAACAGGATGAGGGGCTAAAAAAAAGGCAGCAAGATATGAACACGCACTCACATCATTCTGGAAGGCAACCCAGGCCGAGATCCTCTCCACAGGCTCCAGGACCACCACACAGCACAGACCACGTTCTTGCTGCACCCTCTTTATCCACACAGAGACTGGAATCTTCTTTCCACTGCGGCTGACAATGTCTACCTGTGGACACATGTAGACTGTACCAGGGCATACGGCACCTGCACTGTGGACCCTGTGACCAGCATGGCAAGGTACTTGTCATCAGAAAAGACCCTCCCATGCTCTGGTACTTTAGTGCAGCCAAGTTCCACTCACCCACCTTGTTTCAGAAATCTACCAAAGTACAAATGAGGCTTCTGGGCCTCAGTGCTACAGTCTGAATCAAAAGGGTTTTCATAGTCAGTGTAATGCCGAATCTGGGTTGTCACCTTGATTGGAAGGCAACTAGAAAAGTCATGAAGCACAAACTAGGTATATCTAGGAAGGTGTTTCCAGAGAGGACTGGTGAGTGAAACAATGGACCAAGAGGAAAAGACTGTTCCTGAATAAGAAACAGGAATCTGGAAGGAATGGTTTTCCAGAAGATGAGGGAAGCACACACACACTCAATTATTCTTTTGTTGCTGGTATTAGTGGGTTTTGTTGTTATTGCTTGTTCTGTTTTGTTTGCTTTTTAATTTTATTTATTATTTTATGTGTATGAGTGTACTGTCTGCATGTAGGTAGGTGCACCCATGTCCTGCAATGCTGCAGAGGTCAGAAGAGGTGTCGGATTCCCCTGGAACTGGAATTAAAGACAGTTCTTAGCCACCATGTGGGTGCTGAGAATCGAACCCTGGTCCTCTGCAAGAGCAATTGGTGCTCTTAACCACTGAGCCATCTCTCCAGCCTTCTGTTTTGTTCTAAGACATGGTCTCATGTAGGCCAGGCTGACCTCGGACTCACTATGTAACCCAAGCTGGTCTTCAATTCTATTCTCTATGCTCTGGGATTACAGGCATGCACTTCCATGCCCTCCCTTTTGCCATTACCATCACCTGTGAACATCACACCTGTGCCTTCAGCCTTGAATACACACTTGCATCAGTAACCCTCCAGGAAGCTTCTGCCTCAAACTTCAGCTCAAACTGGGGCTGTATCATCAGTCCCTGTTGTTCTGAGGCTCCAGCTTCCTAGGCTGTGTACCTACTAGTTCCTCTGGTTATCCAGCCTGCACAGTCATTGTGGAACTAACTATTCACCCTCCAATCCAGTGAGCCAATTTTAAAAAGCCCTTTATCTACATGTAGTTGCTTCTAGAGAATTCTGACTAATATACTCAGCTTTGTGGTCAGGTAGCAGGAAAAAAAGGAAAAAAAAAAACCATTATCTGTTATTTCCTAAAGAAATAAGCAAGAGCATGTGCTGAAGGTTTTCTTGGTGGTAGTCAGGTTCTTTTTTTTTATTTAAGTTTATTTTTATTTTATGTGTATGAGTGTTATGACTCCATGCTTTAAGGACAACCATGTCATACAATGCCCACAGGGAACAGAAGAGGGCATCAGATCCCCTGGAACTGGAGTTACAGACAGTTATTAGCAGCCATGTGGGAGCTGGGATTCAAATCTGGTCCTCTGCAAGAACAACCAGTGCTCTTAACTGCTGAGCCATCTTTCTAGCCCTGATAGTCAGCTTCCTGACCCGGTAGTAATTTGATGATGCAACTGAGACTCAGTCCTCAGCATCCAAGGATTCAGTTCACTTGTCAACATCCCAGATGGACGCAGCAGCCCATGGAAGAGTACCAAAACTCTCTGGTAAAATGCTCCCAACCCACATACCACACAAAGACAAAACAAACAGAATGTATAGATTTAGAGATAAATACGAGGCACAATAAAATTGTATCATTTTTCAGGGCTGGGGAAATGGCCCAGAAGTTATAGCACCTTTTAAGCATGAGGACCCGAGTTCAGATTCCCCAGAATCCACTTAAATGCTGGATGGGCATGAAGGCCCACCTGTAATTCCAGTCTCAAGATGGTGGAAATGGGCTCCCCAGAGCAAAGTAGCTAACAAGACGAGCCATATCAAGAGCTCTGGATTTGATTGAGAGACCTGCCTCAATGAATAAGGTGGAAGTGCATTGAAGGATGTTCACGACATCAGCCCCAGGCCTCCACATGCACATGCACTCACGTACACATTACATGCAAAAAAGAAAACATGCATATTCCACATACACATGAAAAGATGGGGAAAATCTATCACTTTTCTGAGACTCTCATGTGGTTCCCTGCAAGTGTGTAAAATGCAGGCCAACCCTCAAACTTCACCAAAGACAGAACTCCACAGCCACTGTATCCTTCTTAGAGATGATTTGGTTTTAAAGGGTCCATCTCTCCCCTGAGCTGAAGGGGGAAAATAGCACCAGAACCAAGTTTCAGTTGGAGATCCTGAACTTTTGGGTGCTACTGGCCCTACAGAAGAGCAGAGCTCAAAGCTAGAACCTAGGAAGTGAAGTGGAATTCTTCCCTCTACATGGGCTCTTGACTCAAAGGAAGGCTGAGACCCCCACACACACCAACTCACCACTGTGCCAAACACCACTGCAGCATGGCCATCAGCCTCCACATGCTCCTCACTGAGGGCTTCCATCACTTCAGAATCTGACTTGAGGAAGAACTGTGCAAGCTTCTGACCAATCAGGTCGTGACTGCTATACTCTAAGAGGCTGCAGGCTTTGTCATTGGCGACCAGAATCTGTAGAGGATACACATGTTACCAGCAGCTCCTGATGCCCCTGAAAACAGTCAAGAAGGAAGACAACACAGAAGCCAGCATCGATACCAGAGATGTGCCCATTCCTAGTACTGCCACTAGCACCTTCCCAGTAGACTATCTCAGAGGCTCATATATTTGCATTCAAGCCATTTTCACCTCACAGACACACCCAGTCGGGGACAAGTAGCCATACCCAGGACCCTTCACCAGCCAGAACAAGCACATGACAATTAAAACTAGGAAGAGGGCAGGAAGAAGGTTCATCAGGTAAAGTTAAGCTACTGTCAAGCCTGAGGACATGAGTTCAATCACTGGGAGCCACAAGGTGGAAGGACAGAACTGACTCCTCAAGTTATCCTCCAAACTCACACATACAAATAAATGTAATAAAACTAAGTAAGTAAAAAAAGACCATGAAGAAAACATCAGAACTTACAGCCCACTCCATCCTGTCTAACAATCTCAGCTTCTATATATATGACTGGACACCAAAGAAACACATTTAATTCAAGCACTGATTTTTTTTTTTTTTGGTCTTTTTGAGACAGGGTCTTCCTGTAGCCCCAGCTGACCTGGAACTCGCTCTATAGACCAAGCTGGCCTTGAACTCACAGAGATCTGCCTGCCTCTGCCTCCCAAGTGCTAGGATTAAAGGCATGTGCCACCACGCTAGGCTGTGGTTTTGGTTTTGTTTTGTTTTTTTTAAGATACTAATGACATCTTATTAAATACTAATAATTCATATTTAAACACTGAACCTCTAACAACTTGGTTTTTCATCATTAAGCCATGAAGACTCATGGAGGGTAGAGGGAAACAGGTTGAGGCAGGATGGCACTGTAGTTAACCAGTGGGTGGACTCTGAACACCTGCTGTATGGCCTTGGCCAAGACAAGCACTGAATACTCTTCTTAGGTACTGAATCAGCATGCTACACGCATGACAAAGCATGCACCCAAATCCCTCTCTGGAACCTCTGCCCAAGATTCAACTTCCTTTGATTCTTTAGTATTCCAAATTCTTATCTCTTTTGCTACCATATTGGTAAAACCATGTGTTTTTCTAATTACACTTAAAACATATATTTCTCTATTGGAGAGACAAAGTTTGATGCATAAACTCCAAATCCACAACCAGGCTGAGCCTCAAACTACAGAGAATACCTCTGTGGTCTTGGCATCAATGGTGAAGACAGCCTTGTTGGGGTTGCACACTGGGGTGGAGAGCAGAGGTGCAGAGCACCCTGAAGCCAGGCCACGCAGCAAGGAGCAGCAGGATGTGCTTCCCAGGGGCCCAGCCAGTGGGTCAGTGTACTCAGGTGCAGCAGGGCAGTGCAGTTTACTTGTGCAGATGTTCTGGGCAGCCAGTGACGAGAGGCAGTAGGAGCTCCAACTGTCTTCTGCAAAAAAGGAAGTGGAGGAAGTTTTAGACCTCGAATAGCTATCAGAGCTGGCCTCAAGCAAAGCATGTAGCCTGCACAGGACCCAAGCACTTATCTAATCTACAGTGCTAATTTCCATGCTGTTTGACTGAACAAGTACCTCTTGAAAGAACCCTCAGAGGCTCAGGCACAGATCATATCCTATGAGAACCACAGACAGCCCAAGACAAACACTTCTGTCAAGTCACACTATAAGGCTTCTCCGGCCACCCGGAGAGCTCTACTTACTATGTCTGCTCTCTGGTGTCAGTCATCTCCAGCCACTGCCCCATCACTTGTTCCTGGGAATTATCATATAATTCAAGGACTCCTGTGCCCACTCCTCCATCTGCTTCTTCCATGGGCTCTGTTTCCACAACTCCAAGAGAGCTGCTATCAGCCACCTCTCCAGTGGCTTCCGAAATGCTCAGCCCCAAAACAAATCCTCAGTCCTCACCCCGTTCCACCTACCTGCATCACTGAGCTCTTTCTTCAGCCAGAGTCCCCCATTTAAGCACCTGAGTGCCCTCCCCTTCCCCACCCTCACCACAAGTGACCCTTCCACCTCACCTATTCCTTGACATCTTTCCTACCCTGGAAAGATCAGTGTGCTGTCAGTCCCCACACCTATTCCAGGCCCAGATCTCCCCTGGACCCAACTGCCCAAGCCTCTCTCACATAACAGCTTCTGTTCTTTCTGGTTATAGTGGTTTGAAGCAGAACGTCCCCCATAGGCTTCAAGTATTTCAACACTTTGTCCCCATTTGGTGGCACTGTTTTTTCACCTGGCTGGAGGAAGCATGTCACTGAAAGCCTCATCCCACTTTCAATTCATTCTCTCTGTTTCCTGTGCCTGCCTGAAGATGTGAATGCCCATCTTTCTGCTCTAGCACCTCTGCTGCCAAACCTCCTCACAATGATGGACTCTTATCCCTCTGAAACTATAAGCCAAATTCTATAAATTGCCTTGCTCATGGTGTTTTATCACAGTACAGGAAAGGAACTAATACACTAGGCTTGAAACCAAACACACACAACCATCCCCTTAGTCTTTACAACTCTCCCATCCTCTCTCTTCCTTTACTGTCCCCTTCCATCTAGAATCCTTACTCTAACCATTCTGTGAGGCTAACAGCCATATCACTGCCTGCTTGCCCACTTGCCCCAGCAGTGACCAAACCTAGCCAGTGCCTTCCCCACACCTCCAGCTCTTGTCGCTGTTCCCTGAGCAGAGGACCTGTGGATCCTCCTGAAACCAACCTATCATATCAATACTCTGCAGCAAATATGCCTAGACCAGTACCAGGAGAAGCAGCCTCCTGGGAAGCTGTGGCTCCTGCCTCACTTCAGTAGCACCACTGGCCCTCTCCCAAGACCAAAATGCTTTCTGGGTCCAAACACCTGATGTCCCAGCAAGCCTCCCCACAACCTCCACACAGAACCCAGGCCCTCCCTTTGTTCTGCTCTGGCTCCTAGATGTCTGTCATCCTAAAGGACTTTCCTGCTTTAACTCCACCCCAACTCCAAGCACTCAACTGCTGTCCTTCAGTCCTCCACACACACATGCACACACCCCACCCAACATGCCCCCTGTCCCACATCATACAACACCAAATAAGCGCTTTCTTCCTGGCTGTGGCCCAGGGCCCAGGTATGACTGGACCCAAGAGGTAGCAGTAACTGGCAGCATCAGCTGGCTGTGGAGCAGGAGTACTCTACACTGTGAAGATGGCGGCTGCCCTCACCTTTGTAGGAATACTGCCTTATCTGACTCCATGTCAATACAAAGCCCACACCTGCTACTGTACACAATAAATATTCACTGACCTCAATCAGCAAACTTGCACTGCCTCTGAAATCCAGTTTGGCCTAAGACAGCACTCTCACATAATCTAATAAGAAATAATACTTTAAAATAAATAAATAAATAAATAAATAAATAGCCCTGAAATGTAAAGGTGAATTCCAACTACTGCTGGAAGGGTGCTGTATCCTAAAGCTACCAAATGAAAGGACAACAAGAAAGTGGCCCAAGGTATTCTCCCAAGGACAATCTCCCCCAATGAGCAGGGCCCAGTCCCTTAGCAGACAGCTCCTCCCAGCAAGAACACAAAAACTGAATTTCAGTCCCTGACGAAAGGACTCCCAGGGGAAAAAACTACAACTCCACACTTTCAGTTACAAGGCTAATGCCCAGAACATCACAAGGTGATTACCAGAGAGGGCCATCCGGCTCTGACACAGTCTGGAAAGCCCATTCTTCCTGCTGAGATGTCTGTGGACTGAGGAGAGTGACTTGCTGGGCTCAGAGGCACCCTGAGTAGCTGGGCCCTCCTGTGTAGGACTCCCAAGTAGGCAACTCCAGTCCTCAGCAAAGGCAGACGGGCTTTTGTCCTCCATGGGGAGCAGGATAGCTAGTCACCAAGCTCCACCTCTAACAGCCCTCACCTGGAAAACAAAGGGTACATAATTAACATTGATAGTGCAGAACCCAAAGGCAGTCAAACAAGCTAAGTCCCGCCATCCCAGGCCAGAAACTGCAGCATGAGTACAGTCAGTCCAATGCTGTGCTGCAACAAAGTCTTCTGGAGAAATGCACATGAAGGCATGGGAAAGCAAGGGGGTGGGGGGACGACAAATATGCAGTGAGAGGGGCTATAAGAGAAGGCAGAAGCTGCAGGGCCACATGAGTCAAAATGCTCCCAGGTCAAGGTCTTTCTGGAAGCCATGTAGAACTGCCAGCACAGAGGGTTCACATAGCTCCTGTGGCCACAGCCCCACATGGAACACCTTGAAGCACACACAGCAAGGCCACAGCTAGATCTGCTTTACCCAGAGTCTGGACTAGACAGGAGATATGTCTTTTTTTTTTTTTTTTTTTTTGTCTTTTTGAGACAGTCACCCTGTAACCTGAGGTAGTCTGGAACTTATGTATACCTGGAACTCGCTCTGTAGACCAGGCTGGCCTTGAACTCACAAAGATCTGCCAGCCTCTGCCTCCCAAGTGCTAGGATTAAAGGCATGCACCACCATGCCCAGCAGGATATGTGTCTTTTCTTCTTTCTTCTGGTATAATTATAGATATAATATAAGGGTATATAATATAATATAATATAATATAATATAATATAATATAATATAATATAAAAGATATAGGTATAATTATACAGATATAAGAAAAAAATGCAGGGGCTGGAGATATGGCTCAGCAGTCAGTCAGGAGTACTGGCTGCTCTTGCAGAGGACCCAGGTTCAGTCTCCAGCACCCACCTGGTGGCTAACAACGGTCCTAACTCCAGTTCCAGGCGAATTTTATGCCCTCTTCTGAACTCCCTGGGCACTGCACAATACAGGTGCACTTACATACAAGCAGGTAAATATACTCATACACATGTACATACAAGGGTTTTTTTTTTTTTTTTTGGCCTTTTTGAGACAGGGTCTCCCTGTAGCCCCGGCTGTCCTAGAACTCACTCTGTAGACCAGGCTGTCCTTGAATTCACAAAAATCTGCCTGCCTCTGCCTCCCAAGTGCTAGGATTAAAGGCATGTGCCACCATGCCCAGCATCATAATTTTTAAAAAAGAAAAAAATACAGAAAAATACCCCATGTGCCCTTTACTGAGTTTCCTCCAGTAACAACACACTGCAGAGCTACAATACAAAACCACATGAGGAAACGGACATTGATATCACAGGTGCTGACCTGCACATGTGTGCATTCTGAGTTCCTGCAGTCTTGTCCCATATACTCACTCCACAACTGCCCACAGTGGGCAGAGTGGCCTCAAGCATCAGTCACGTTGACAAGCATGTGAACCACAGGTGCATATTGAACCTGTACTTAAAGCCACTCCATAAACAGCCACTAAGAAGAAAAGTCTTCTCTGCCAGGAGGAGGTGAGTCTCACCTAAAGCATACAGTGACAGTGACAAGAGCACATTGTGGCCAGTACCAGGACTATTGGCAGGAATTTGTCATGACAGAGGGAGGCCACAAGACATATCCACCTGGAGTCTGAGCCCCTTCTCCTACACTAACTTCAGGGTATCTAGAACCTCAAAGCTCATGACCAAAGAACCCAGAGCCCACTTGCAAGACCCACATGAGCCTCTTCTTATACAGAATCCCCATCCTGGCACACTCAGACTTAAGAATTAGCTGAGAAGCTGCCTCACAAGGAAAATCAAGCTTGAGGAAGCAGGGAGCGAGGCCCTCTCCAATGCAGGGTGGAGTCCTATCCTCACAAAGCACCAGTAAGGAGCTCCTAAGAGCCCAATCTTCCAGTTGCTACCTGGCTTTTTTTGGGGTGGGGGGGGGTCTGTCCTGGAACAGACAGGTCTACAGCGCTCTGTAGACCAGGCTGGCCTTAAACTCACAGAGATGGACCTGCTTCTCTCTCCTGATTGCTGGGATTAAAGGCATGCACCACCATGCTGGGCTCTGCATCCTGGCTTTTTTAAAGTGATCACAAAAATTTATTTATTTATTTTAATTTTTATTTTTTGGTCTTTTTGAGACAGGGTCTCCTTGTAGCTCCGGCTGTCCTGGAACTCGCTATGTAGACCAGGCTGGCCTTGAACTCACAAAGATCCACCTGCCTCTGTCTCCCAAGTGCTAGGATTAAAGGCGTGCGCTACCATGCCCGGCCACAAAAGTTTATTTAAGCTGAGTGTGGTGTGGTGGTTCATTTCTGTAATCCCAGCACTTGAGAGGTAGGGGCAAGAGGATCAGGAGCACAAGGTGTCCTCAGTTACACAGCCAGCCAGGGGTAGAAGAGATTTTATTTCTTTTTTTTTTTTTTTATTAATTTTATTTA
>VZQC01005589.1:645386-686863 GCA_009823505.1 Rhizomys pruinosus
AAAAAAAAAAAAAAAAAAAAAAAAAAAAAAAAAAAAAGCTGGGCATGGTGGCGCACGCATTTAATCCTAGCACTTGGGAGGCAGAGGCAGGCGGATCTTTATGAGTTCAAGGCCAGCCTGGTCCTTCTAGCGATTTGGTGGTTTAAAGAGTGCATCTAAAACCAGCTTACAGACAGCACTCAGTTCAAGAGCAAACTAAACATGGACTGGAACAAAGTGACATGTTTAACAACCAAGCACATGCATGTGTGCGTGTACATACATACACACACACACACACACACACAGTGACAAAGAGCATGAATCAGAGTGGGGAAATTTGGTAAGGAGATTTCATTGTTAAGTAGCTCCCTCTAAGATTAAATGCTAACAATCACATGAAAAACACCAAGGAGAATACATTCAAGTTAATGGAAACAAGTCTTTATTAAGTAACTTTTAATATCAGAAAAATAAAACTCTTATAATTCTCTTTACAGCAAATATATAATATCAGTGCTTTGGCCATCTTAAGTTAAAGGCCCTTTATCATAAAATATATGGTTTTAAACTTTACTCAAATTGAATTTATAATCCCTATGACTTCCCTACATATACATAACGAAAGAGTGTAGTAAAATTAGCAAATACTAAACTATATTGATAATTTACCATTCTTTGTGGTTTTTAGAAACAGTACACACACCTAATATATGTCGATTCCTTGGCTTATTAGTTGCAGTGTACAATGCAACAAAATACAAAAGACATGCTTGGTGAACATTCGTTCATATCTACAAGACGGCAGCTAGAGATTAGGTTTCAATACTGACATTTAACTATCCTACAAGCAGTTAGCTTTACATCGTAATATGCCATCAAAGCAACTTTTTTTATACTGAAAAAATCAAAATAAAAACCATTATTTGTAAACTTTTATACGAAATGTAGCTCTTCAAGAGGAAATAAAAAATAAAATTTGTCTATTTACTATTGAAAACACGTAAGATTTCAATTTTTGTTATACTGAGAAAAAAAGCTCTTTTGTGTTGGGAAAATAACGCTTCAAAAAATAATTAGTAGAACCACCAACGTTTGTCCTTTCAGTGCACAGATCTGGGAACACACTGAGGATGGAGGTCTACACATCCACGGGTGAATGCACAAGTGTACTTGAAAGAAAGCTTTCCTTGTGATTGGAAATAGGTTTGAAATGAAGTAAACTGACTGGAGGTTGTCACAGCTGCTTTCATGAATTATGCCAAGGACATTATTATCTCCCTCCCTTCCCCTACATTACTAAAAAATAAAAATACATTTATAATGTGCAAGACAAATATGGATTGAACATAAAATGTTTCACATTTTGATCTATAGTCTAAATATTAATTAACAGCTTGATCAGACTAATGAATGGAATGTTCGCATCCTCAATTTTCAGCCAATATAGGTGCATCCCAAAGCCCATCCTGAAATGGGAAAACCCAGGCGGCCATTTCTACATTCACCAAGGGAGGCAATGGGTAGGAATTTACAATCAAGGTAATTGTATTCCTGATCCACTGATCATACCAGACTTGCGCACTCTGGGAGAGATGGAGGTCAATGTAGCAGTTTTTGTCCCAAATTATAACCAGTGATCTAGTAAACTGCCATCAGCCCTATTATTACCAATAAGTAATCACAATGCATTAAAAAGTTACTTGCAATCTTGCAGAATTAGGCATAAATTGTAAAATGAAAAACAAACCTGTGTTGTCAAAACTGGCAGTGTAAAGAAGGATACCTGTAGACTCAGAGACATAGCTTGTGTAAGAATTGCTAAAGCTGACGTTCAACTTGGCTGAGTGAAGAACATGGATTATGTGACCTATGAGCAAAGTGTACAGTCTGAGATTGCAGACAGTGGGTCCCAAAGCCTAGCCACATTAAGAGTTTATGGAGGGTACCTGGCATTACAAATGTGGCCTTTAGGGCTGGAGAGATGGCCTGGCAGTTGGGAGCGCCGACCGCTCTTGCAGGGGACCCGGGTTTGATCCCCAGCACCCACATGGCCATCTGAAACTCCAATTCCAGGAGAGCTTCAGTTCCAGGGGAATCCGATGACCTCCGCGGCATTGCACGACACGGGTGCACACACCTGCATGCAGACAGTACATTCATACACATACTGAAATAAATAAAATTAAAATAAAATAAAATAAAAAAATGTGGCCTTTAAATACCCATTCCCATGTAAAATGAAGAAAACAGTGACTCACACTCATCTCACTCTTGCAGAATTTCAAGAGCCAAGTAGGACTGAGAGACCAAGTAGGACTGAGAGACTAAATGGTTGGTAACTATGATCTGCTAGCTTTAAATGGTTAAATAATTTTGGGTGAAATTCATCTCGCTGTCTTCACGTATACCAAAATTAGTTTTAGGTGAATTTAACAACGAATATAAAAGTCCCGGAAGTTTTCAGGAATGCAAGATGGCTAAGCAGGTAAAAGTGCCGTGCAAGCCTGGCAACCCAAGCTCAATCCCCAGAATCTACATAAAGATGGGTGAAGAAAGGCAACTCTACAAAGTTGTCCTCTGACCACCACACACACACATCATACATACCTTCACAGCAATAAAACAATAAAACTTTGGGTAAAGTGAACTTTGACCCAAAAAAGAAAAAGGAAAAGAAGTGGATGGGTGACTATGAGTAGCCCTTGTATTTCCCCACAGCCAGAATGCTGCTCTGTGCATCTCTGAGACACATGAGTTTCCAAAAAGGTAAAAGTAGCATGAGTTGAAACCAGAGGAGAGCTAACCTAAGACCCCTAAAACAGGCCAAGGAACCTAGTAGAGGTCCGGTGTGGCCCCAACTCCACAAAACCATTAAGTCCTAGCAAAAGTAATACTAAACATAGGCCTGAAGTCTTCCAAAGATTATCATCCATCAAATATATGCCCTTCAAACCTACAGAGAAGGAAAACCATCTAATCAAGAAGCTGCACTGCAGAGAAAAATAGTAAAAAGAAATGCACATTCAATTATATTACTGATAGTTACAATGGTATCAGGGAGGAAAAGTGATAATAGTGGCTGGCTGGGAATGTGTAGAAGCAAATAAGATTAGTCAGGACTGTACTAGACTATTTAAAATCCACATGAACCAGCTGAACACTGAACAGCCACAAGGAACAGAAAATCCCAGTGTCACTCTGACAGTCCTCACCATGCAGCCAACACCACAGCCAAAGGCTGGCCTGACAGCACAGCCATAGATCACTTAACTTCTCACAGGTTTAATTTTGAATCAAATGTCAACCAGAATAAGTCAGGGTACACTTGTACCCCAGTATCTGGAAGGCTGTGGCAGGGGAATCGCCACAAGTTCTGGGCTAGCCTGGGCTATATAGTGAGATAGAAGCCAGCCTAGGGTATAAAGCAAAACCTCATCTCAAAAACAAAAACAAGGAAACAGATAATGGAAATGTATGGACATCCTGACCTGTGGTTTTACAATAGCTGTGTGTGTGTGTGTGTGTGTGTGTGTGTGTGTGTGTGTGTGTCTGTATCTAGTCTAAGAGGCAGAAGTGAGAGGCAGAGCTCAGATGCTGCTACAGAGTAATCCTCTTCCCATCACTAGTTAGAATCCAGAAGATACCCCAGTGTGGAGCACAAGGGAATGATTGATGGTTATTTGGGCTTGCCAAGGAGGAGCCTTCAAACACTTCCTTAAAGAAATCATGACATTTTTCAACCTAATAAAGAAAAAAAAATCATAAGCTGAAGATGCTAAAACCTATGATGACATAATCTTGATATATGCATATTTTGGAGTGATGCAAATTGGAAGGAACAACAACAAAAATGGCTGGGTCAAAGAACTGATTGAGACAATGAACCTCTGCCCAAAACAATAAACTTCTGCTTCAAAAATTTTAAGAGACTGAGAAAAAGATGAAAAATATGTTTGGCAGAATGCATGGGCACCAGAGGGAGGGGACAAGAAAGGGGGGAATGGGTCTAGATTTGATTGAGAAATTTTATATAAAATGTACAAAGTTCCAATAAAACTGGCTTTGGAAAAAAAATAATAAAACATACATATTAACCTTAAAAAAAAAAAAAAAAAAAAAAGAATCCAAACAAGATAGACAGACCTCTAGCCCAGTTAACCAAAAGAAAGAAGGAACAACTCCAAATCAATACACTCCGTGATGAAAAGGGAAATATCACAACAGACAAGGAAAAGATCCAGAAAATCATACGGGAATACTTCAAGAACCTATACTCTACCAAGTTTGAAAACCTAGAAGAAATGGATAAATATTTGAAATCCTGGGAATAACCAAAGCTCAAACAAGAAGAGATCCTCAGCTTAAACAGACCCATAATACATGAAGAAGTTGAAGAGATAATAAGAAACCTCCCAACTAAAAAAAGCCCAGGCCCAGATGGTTTCACAGCAGAATTCTATAAAACATTTCAAGAAGACCTACAACCATTATTACTGAAACTGTTTAGAAGGATACAATCAGAGGAGGAATTATCCCAAATTCTTCTATGAAGCCAGTCATCACTTATTACCAAAACCAGGCCAAAGATAACACAAAAAGTAAAAGTAGACCCATCTGCCCTACTGAGACAGATGCCAAAATTCTAAAAGGATAACTGGCAAATTGCGACTACCGAGACCCAATATCAAGAAGACATCCATCATGACAAGTTTGGATTCTACCAGAGATGCAGGATGGTTAACATACGAAAATCAATAAACTATCATCAAACTAATAAACTGAAAAGCAACAAAAATCCACACATCATCTCAATTGATGCTGAAAAAGCTTTTGACAAAATCCAGCATTCCTTCATGCTTAACAGTCCTGAGATGGGAATTGGATTGGAGGGATATTCCTAATGCGAATAAAACCATATACAGGAACCCACAGCCAATTCATCCTAAACAGGGAATGACAAAAACATTACTCCTTTAAAGGTAGTGAACATCGGCAAGGCTGCCCCTGTCCCCACTCCTCTTCAGTACAGTGCTTTGAACACTGCTGAGCAATAAAGGCAACAAGAAAAGGGAAAATTAAAGGAATACTAATTGGAAAAGAAGGAAGTCAAGGCTATCCTATTTGTGATGATATATGTTTTACTTAAGGGATGCCTAAAAACCTTCATCAGAAAAGAAACTCTTACTAGAAATGATAACGCTTTCAGCAAAGTGGCAGGATCAAAATTACGCCTAAAAAAAAAAAAAAAAAAACAACAATTTGGCCCTTTCTTTACACCACAGAACAAGCAATTCTGGAGACAGGAGCACTTCAAAAGGAGACCATTCCCATCTACAATTAGCCTCACAAAACAAAAATAATATCCGAGTACAAAACCTAACCAAACACCACACAGATCTTACAATCAAAAATTTTAGAACCTTTAAAGACAGAAAAAATAGATTGAAGAAGACATCAAGAAGAATGGACAAAACTCCAATGCTCATGCATTGGGAAATAAACATTTGTAAAAAATGTCCCCATTTAGGGGGCTGGAGAGTATGCCTAGCGAGTTAAGAGCACGGACACTCTCTACAGAGGACCCGGGGTTGATTCCCAGCACCAACATGGTGGCCAAGAGAACCGTCTGAAACTCCAGTTCCAGGGGAATCCGCACCCTCTTCTGACCTCCGCGGCATTGCATGACACGGGTGCACAGACCCATGCAGGTGTAGAAATTACATTTGATACATATCCGAGACATATAAATTAAAACTAATAATAAAAATGTCCATTTTACCAAAAACTTTGTATAGATTTAACGCATCAAACAAATCCCCAAGAGTTTTTCCTTGCTTATTCAGGCTTGAAACTAAGTTCTTCCTAAGTTCATCCTAAGTTCATTTGGAAAAAAAACAAAAGAACCCCGAATAGCCAAAAACAACCCTGAGACAAAAGAAGAGCTACACAGGGGGCGATCTCTACTACCAACTTCAAACTACGACGACAGGGCCTATAGTCATAAAAAACAGCCTGGTCATTGGCACAAAAACATACCTGTGACCATAAGGAACAAAACCGAAGATCCAATCTGAGCAACATACAATTTCAGACCACTTATATTTGACAAGGGGGCCACGAAGAAGCCACAAATGGAGAAAAGACAAGCATCTTCAAGCAAGTGGTGTTGGCAAAACTGGTATCACCACTTGTAGAAGAATGAAATTAAACCCTACCTTCGACCCTTACAAAAGTCAACTCCAGAGCTGGGCGTGGTGGCGCACGACCTTTAATCCTAGCACTTGGGAGGCACGCAGGCAGGTGGATCTGTTGTGTAGTTCAAGGACCAGCCTGGTCTACGATTGAGTTCCAGGACAGCTGGGGGCTACAGGGAGACCTCTGTCTCGAAAGACAAAAAAAAAAAAAAAAAAAAAAAAAAAAAAAAAAAAGTCAACCTCCAGATGGATCAAAGACTCACGTGAAACCCCAAACTCTGGGTGATATAAGAAAAAGTTGGCAGCAGACTACAAGACATATGGCGTAGGAAAAGAATTCCTAAAATCAGACAGCAGCTGCGCAAGAATTAAGATGCGACAATTGAACAAATGGGACCTCATTAAATCAAAAGCTTTGACATCAAAAGAAACAATCAAGGAAGTGAAGAGAATCCCACGGAGTGGGAGGAAAACCTGCCCGCAGATACATCTGACAAAGCATTGATTTCCGAATGTATAAACTAACTCAAAAAAACAAAAAAGAAACAAATGACCCCTCAATAGATGAGCAAAGGCTGAACAGAGACTTCACAATTGGAGGAATTAGAGATGGCTGAGAACATCTTTTTTTTTTTTTAATAATATAATTTTAGTTTTTCTGTAAATGTGGTATGAATGTACTGGTCTGCATGCAAGTTTGGTGCACCCGTGGTCGTGCGAATGCCGCAGAGGTTCAGAAGAGGTCTCCAGGATTCCCTGGAACTGGAAGTTTCTCCTGAAGTGGAGTTTCAGACAGTTCTCGGCCGCCATGTTCTCGGCCGCCATGTGGGTCGCTGGGGATCAAACGGGTCCTGTTGAGAAGTGGTCGGTGGCTCTCAACGCTGGCCATTCCATCTCCAGCCCGAGAAACATCTTAAGAAGTGTTCAACATCACTAAATCATTAAGGAAATGAAATCAAACCACTTTAAGATATCAATCTTACTCCAATAAGACTGCCTAGGATCAATGAAAACAAATGATACCAAGTCTGGAGAGGGTTGTGGGGAAAAGGGGAACACTCATCCACTGCTGTGGAATGTAAACTCTGCAGCCACTAGAGAAAGAGTGGAGAACCCTTCGAAGACTTGGAATGAACTTGCCACCTGACTCAGCCCTACCACTCCTAGCTGTGTACCCTCAAGACTCACCCACCACAGAGATAACAATGCACGGCCATGTTTATTTCAGCTTCTCTTCACAATAGCAAGGGCATGGAACCAACCCAAATGCCCCTCCAACTGATGAGTGGATAGAGAAAATGTGGTACTCTACACAATGGAATTGTGTCTATGCAGCAGTAAAGAAAGACATCATGAGCGTTGCAGGAAAATAGCTGGAGCTAGAGGACAAGCTGCTGAGTGAAGGACAACAGTCCTAGAAAAACAAACGACTACGACGAATGGTATCCTCATCGTTGGATGCTAGTGCCAATTACCTAGTTGTAAAGTATTTCTTGTGCACGGCCCCTTGAGCTTTGTCCAAAGCAGTTTGGAGAGTGATGCATATTGGGAAACACAACAGAAAGGACTGCANGAAAGCAGGTTTGGCAGAATGCATTGAGCTCTGGTGCGGTGGGGGAATGGGGTGGGGACACAGGTCTAGATTGATAAAAAAAATAATAAAAAAAAAAAAAAAAAAAAAAGAATCCAGAAGGTAAAGCTAGACTAAACAGAATCCAGGACAGCTTTGCTGGGAGCACTAATCTTCAGGGTAAACCTCTAGAAGCAATCTCTCCAACCAGAGCAAAAAAGCTAGAATGCAGACAGTTCCAGCTGTTCCCACGGAGGGCGTGCCTCAAAGGACAGAAGCAACATCCCCTGGAAGCAACCAGTGGACAGTGGAACGGAAAACAGGATGCATGGGAGGTTTTTTTTTATTTTATTTGGGGGTGTATCATGTGTAGCTCAGAGGACAACTTGTGAAGTCAGTTCTTTCCTTCCAGGATGTGGGCCCAGGGATCAAATCCAGGTCCTTAAGATGAACAGCAAGCACCTTTACCAGATGAGCCATCTCACCAGCCCAGGACCTGGAAACTTTTGAACCACTTAACCCACCCAAGAGCTTGTTTCCTCTGGGCTCTGGGTTTGGAGCCAATTCCTTTTCTCTTGGTCAGTGCCATCCTGAGCCCATGGGTTTGTTTCTTGCATCCAAACATCCTAATGAATAAACCACAAGATGACTGCTGGGATGAAGGGTGGAGGCAAAGGGAACCGCCCAAACCATGACTGTCAGCATTCCCAGAGGGACCAATGACAGAGCTGAGTGAATAAGCCTTCCTTCCAGGCAGTCCAGTGCCCTGCACAGGAGAGCAGAAGAGAGGCCAGGAGATGCCAGACTCCCAGAGCCTCCACTGCCTGGCAGAACAAACACTCTGGATTTTATGCCAAAGATTAAATTCAAAGGGCTCAGTTCAAACATGACAAAATACAACACTGTACAATGATCATTCCGAAGGCAAGGCTGGACAAAGGAAAGGTACAATAATCCAGGGCATGAAGAGAAGGGAACAACAAACGGAAACTCTACTATACAGTTGACTGGATGTGCTGAGTGAGGAAAAGCCGTGCAGAGGGAGGCGTCAACGTACCAGGAGTCTCAGCTCAGGGAAAAGAAAACAGTGAGGCGACGACGAATCAAGTCCACGCATGTTTGGAATACACACGGGCAACGGTGAGCCAACGCTCGCTCATTCACCGGGCTCACTCGAGTGCAAACCGACGAGGGCGTGGGCTTCCATCAGCCTTAGGCCAAGCTTTAGGAAACTAGCAGACGCAGGCCTAGGGGAGCCAAGGTGGCGCCAGGAGGCCTACCTCAGACCAGTATGGGTCAAACTGCAAAGGACGCTCCGCGCTGGGAGACTCCAGTGCGCGGGTCAAACGGCCGGAACCCGCGAACCAGGGGCCGCCACCACCCGGGACGAGGGCCCGAAGGAGTGGGTATGGCCGCAAGAGACACCGGCCAGGCCCGCTCCGCCCCGCGGCAAAAGAGGAAGACCGCCGGCCACCAGTGCAAGCAGCTCAGCCCAGCGCACGTCTCACCTAAGGCCTGCGACTGTCCGGGTGGTGGGCCGGATTCCCAGCCTGAAGAGCCCGCGCGCTTCTACCCCGGCGACCAATAACAGAACCACCCACGGAGACTGACAGGCCAAAAGGGCCAATTAAGGACACTATGGGCGGGGCTGAACGAGAGCGAATGCTGAGCCCGCGCGAACCGTTGCTAGGGACGCACCGGACACCTACAGCGCCTTGGAGGAACCAAAAAAGACCGGCTCCTCTGCGTCCCGCACCCTCGACCAAAGGACCGCTGTTTACGCCCACCGCGGAACCGAAGACGGTGAGCGTGCCAGCCCGAGCCCTGTGCTACATCCTATTGGCGAAGCTCGCCTTTCGGAGGCCATGTTCTCAAGGTGGAGAAGGGAGCGGACGTGGCCCGCTGCTGGCTGGGGCGGCGAACTAGCGGCCCCTCCCGCCAGCGCCAAGCGTCCATTGAAGGCGGCCGGCCTGGGGCATCGGTAAACCAGCGCGCAGGCGCCGGACAAGACAGTCGCACGGACCATCGACCCGCCTTGCAGACGCCGCAGCGAGGCCCCCGGGGCCGGGGATGTTAGTCCAACGGGCCGCAGTCCCCCCACGCCCCTGAAGCCCTCACGGCGACATGAGCGAACTGGCAAGCCCTAAGGGTCTCCCATGCTGCCTGACGCCGCCCAGCCCGCCTTCACTTCCTCAGTTATCGAGTACCACCTATTCCCTGGTGGGGACGGAATCCCCTGGAACTACGGCTCCCATGAGGCCCTGCGTGCACGCAGGCGTGCCAGCCCCAGCCCTATGCTAGATCCTATTGGCTAGCGGGCTCGCGACCGGGAGTCCTGATTGGCTCATGTCCCTGAGGCGACAGATTCCGGAAAGGGGAAGAGCAGCCAATATGGCGGCGGAGCGCGGCGCGGGGCAGCAACAGTCGCAGGAGATGATGGAGGGTGAGCGAGCGGCCCCTGCGGGCGGCGGGGGAGCGGCGGGCTAAAGTCCAGGCCCGCACAACCCCATGCTGGAGAGAGGCTCGACCTCTAGACGCGGCCGTCAGCCGCGGGGCCCTGCCAGCTACCAGCTGAGCGACGGGACGAGGAGGCTCGGACCCGGGAGCGCCGGCCCGAGGGCGGCCGGGCAGCGGCCGGGAAAGACCAGAGCCCGGGGGACCATGCAGCGCGAGCCCACCCGGGGATGGGGGCGGACGGGACACGGCGGTGGGAGTCTAGCCCCGAGGTTCCGAGATTGACAGGCAAGGGGGCGGAGGCCGGTCCGCTGTCGCCTGGTGAAACTGAGGCAGCGGAGTCCACAGTTAGGTCCTGACACTCAGATTCGCTTGCTTGTAATGATTGTGTATCATTACACAATTATGTACAAGACATGCATAAATAATATATACAGGCATTTATATATGTAACTACATAATCCAACACAGTGGAAAAACAGGAATAAAGCTGAATTCAGTCCTTTCGAGACTACGCAAATCTAGAAAACGGACACGGCCTCGTATAACTCACTCCCCAAGGTTCCTTACCACCCATCCCTCTACCACAATCCATTCGCTTTCCCAAGTAGGGGAAAGCTCCAGAAGAGCCAACACTCTCTCCTGAGAAAAGTGCTGGGGAAGAGTTGCAGAGCAGGGATGAGGGTGTAGAAGGAAAGATCATTGTGTTTGAGAGTTGTGATGGGTGCCCTGAGTTGGGCCTTTAAGTGTCACTAGATGTCATGCAGGTTGGGGAAATGTGGGGAGCACCAAATATTCCAGAGAGAGGAAATCCAATTCAAAACATAAGTATGGAAGAGAATTTGACCTAGATTAACAGTCAGGCAGCGAGTGGAGGTGGGGAAAGCCAGTGCGGCTGGCCGGAAAAGGTCTTGCAGAGCCTGGGGGTGGGGGTGGGGCTGCTAAGTGCCTTTTTTACCCTGGAATCCTTTCTAAGCAAAGAAGCACTTTCTATTCTCCGCTTCCCCTACTCTCCCAGTCCACTTCTTTCTCGGTTTTCTCAGTAAAGGGAAAATACAAAACCCAAGCTTTTTTCTCTCTTTTACTTCCATTACCAGCTGACACATCTGCCTCAGTAGCTCTATGTCTTGACTCCATCACTGCCTTAATTCAGACCCTCCTCCTCCTTTGATCACCTGTTTGCTAGCCGGTCATGCCCAGAGCCACACAGTCGCTTTTTTGCACTAGCCCAGGCTCTAGAACCTCTGCTGCCCTGAGAATAGAGGAGCAGGTTGCACTGTGGCTGGCCCTCTATCCTCTGGCACCTACCTGGGGGAGGTAGACTGCTATGACCCAGAACCTAGTCTCCCTGAGCCTGGATCACAGACTGCCCTGTGTGTCTTGATAAACTCATTACATCTTCCTGTATGTCATACACATGAGCCATTCTTTACCATTTCTATTCCTAATAGGGGCTAACTATTACAGATGTGGAAACTGAGAATTGGAAAGGAAAATGATTTGCCAAAGCTGTGTCTTGAGGGGCAAGATACAAAGGCAGGAAGAGCCATGGGTGGTCTATAAAGATTTCTTCAGTTAAGTGATAGATTTGAGTTTTTGAATTGTATTCTCTGACAATGGAGAATAAACAGTACCAGACAAGCAAGAGAAAGACCAATCAGGAGGTGGGAATGAGGCCAGGCTTGGATCCTAAGTAGCTGAGCCAAGGTAGTTGCCATGTTGGGGAAGAAGGGCTAGAATTGACAGTTTGGGAGATAGATTTTAGAAAGATTTGTTTTATTCTTGGGTGTGATTTGCTAGGAACAGCAGGAAATACAAAGATTAAATGGGATTTTCTTGCCCTCAGAAGCATACCCCTTTGCAGAAAAGTCAGTCAGAGCCAGGCGTCGTGGCACATGCCTTTAATCCCAGCAGAGGCAGGCAGATCTTTGTGAGTTCAAGGCCAGCCTGGTCTACAGAGTGAGTTCCAGGACAGCTGGGGCTACAGGGAGACCCTATCTTGAAAACCTCAACAAAAACAAAAGTCAGGGAGATAATTTCAATGTGATTAATTCCACGTAATATGAAAAAGGATAATTAACAACAGCTTTGCCAAAGAATTTTTCAGCCTGCCACATTTCTTTGCCATCATTGCTTTAATCATCCACTCAAAAAAAAAAATATTTCTTTGCCTATTCTGAAAAGCTTTGAGTTGATAATACTCTGTTCATGGAACTTTTAACATCAGTGGTATTCAGGTGGGACATTTGGCACTATTGGCACATTCTCATCTTTATTAGAGCTCCTCCTCATTCATAGTCTTGTCATTTCTGTCAGACTATCGGCCCGTGAATTGAGTTGTTTTTCATGGCCAAATAGTAGTAGCACATCGTTGAAGGTATATGGCAGACCATTACAGTGGAACCCTCTGTGTTGGACATCAGATCAAATGTGAGAGGTGCCCAGGAGGCGCCTGTGCGCTGCCATTAATGCCCTCCATCACAGATGATCCACTGAAGTGTCCATGTGGCTTCCATGTTCTATCCCCCATTCCTGCCTCTGTGTTTTAGATGATGCTGGGACATGGAAGATATTCATGCTGTTCAGCCATTTTAGAATGAAGTCTTGCTGACTTACAACTGGGTGTTAATCTGTTATATGTTCCTCACATTGTCTTATGAAGCAGATATGAATTTTTACTGACATGTGGATTCAGTTGACAGGCGGGTTGAATCTGAAGAATCCGGTGATGAGGAAGGGAAAAAGCAAGGAGGGGGCATCGTTGCAGACCTCAGTGAGCAGAGCCTGAAGGATGGAGTAGAGCCGGGGGAGGAAGACCCAGAAGGTAACTGGCATAGCTAACCTTGAACTCACCAGTGGGGGAGTATGCTGGTTGAAGATTGCTGCTGTGTTGCCCATGATGTTTCCCTGGGGTGATGGTTGTGTTTCTTAGAGGTTCTTGGTGGTAGACTGAGCAGGTGAACATACTGTCAGAGAGCAACCTGCTCTCTAGGGTGCTGCCTCAGCAGCCAGCTCTTTAACATCTATAGGTACAGTGTTTCTGTTTCTGCTGAATGCCAGTACTACTGTTGATGATATTGCCACTAGTGTGTCACTTGGAACAGAGCCAGGAAATGTTTTTTTAACCCTGTACTCAGAAAGCAAGATTTGAAGTAAGCATGACAGTGACTGCTCTGCTTCTGTGTCCTGCCACAGTAATGAGAAATCACTTCTGATTAACCTTGTCATTTCTGTAGGTCTGAGATCAAGGCCAGCCCTGTGTAGATAGCAAGTTCCAGGACATTTGAAGCTATGGGAAACCCTGTCTCAAAAAAAGGGGAAAAAAAGAAATTAGGTTACATGAAAAAGAATGAGAGAAAGTATATGAATGCAGAAAAACATCCAAGCTAGATTGTTAGGTTAGAAACAGTGAATCTAAGGGGGCTAGAGAGATGGCCTGGCAGTTAAGAGCACCAACTGCTCTTGCAGAGGACCCGGTTTGATCCCCAGCACCCACATGGTGGCTGAGAACCGTCTTAACTCCAGTTCCAGGGGAATCCGACACCCTCTTCTGACCTCTGAGGCATTGCATGACATGGGTGCACAAACCTACATGCATACAGTACATTCATACACATATAAAATAAATAAAATAAAATAAAGAAACAGTGAATCTAAGTACTATGCATGTTAAAAATCTGATTTTTAGTTTAAAAATAAGAATATGTAGTTTCATATGCTTAAAAAGAAAACAAATCAGGATTGCTGTGGATCTCCCTTAACAGCAGTCTAGAGAGGAGCCTCTGCCTCCTGTACTTCCCAGATTTGTATGGATTTCAGGTGTTCATAATCATGCATTACCCATCTAAAAATCAGTTTATAAAAACAGCTACTTTTTAAAATAGCATTGTGCACTGTGTGCCAGCAAAGATGATTGGTAACTATGGTAACCAAATTTTAAGGCAAAAGTAGATTATCACAAAAGTGATTCTGGAAGTGATGTGGGTGGATAAAGCGAATGGGTGCTGTCATCATCATTTGACTTAGTCACAGAAGGGCTAAGTTCTATGCCATTGAAACACTGGGAGACCTGGAGATCTTAGAAGTTGCCATGGCACAGTCCTGGGCTTCCTTTCCCTGGATAGTGATAGTGATGTTATTGTTATAGCTCACTGCAGCAAGATCTAATACATGATAGATGAGGGAAACAAAAGACCATGCTGGTCAGAGGGTCCTACTGTAAAGGTAGATCAGTTGGGCTAGAACCTAGCTTATCTAGACCCGATGCTTTACCCCCAATTGACTAGAACATAGACTAGCTCTCTAGGAACATACATTTCTAGTCCTTAAAGAAGCAGAAGATATTCCTACTTGTGTTTACCTAAGCCTCAGCAAAACTCACTCAAACATGTCAATCATTACCTTCTATTTTTCCTAATTTGTGTGCGTGGGAGTGCATGTTTATATGAGAGGTATGCATGCATGTAGAGGCCAGAGAAATGTCTCATGTGTCATTCCTGAGACACTGTCCACCTTGTTTACTGGCTTAGAACTTACCAACTAGGCTAGACTGGCTATAGCAAGCCCCAGAAATCCTCGTATCTCTACTTACCCAGTGCAAAGCCAGGCATGGTGGCGCACATCTTTATTCCTAGCACTCAGGAGGCAAAGGCAGGTGGATCTCTGAGAATTAGACCATCCTGATCTACATAGTGAGTTCCAGGCCAGCTAGAGCTACAGAGAGACCCTGTCTCAAACAAGCAAACAACAAAACCCAAGTGCATCAAAAGACTCAGCCTGTTTACGTGGATTCTGGGGATCAAATTCAGGTACTGTGCTTACACAGCAAGCATTTACTTTACTGACTAAGCTATCTCTCAGACCTAGACATTTTTCTCTGTGTGTGCTGGGGATTTGACCCAGGGCCTTGAACCTACTAAGCAAGCACTCTCCTGCTGAACTGTGTCCCTAGCACTTCTGATATATTCAGAAAGATATTCCAAGTTGGCAAACTTTGCTTAAGCTCATGTTTCAAGTAAGAGAGGACAACTCGTGCTGAGTGTTCTACACACGGGAACCATTGGGCTGTGGACCACATATCCTGAGGAGCCTCGGACGGCCCCTGTCCCACCTCCAGGCCCAGTGCCCTACCACTGGTGCCCCCTTTTAGTCTCACAGTGTGCTGCCTTGGGCACCAATGACCTGGCTACCCTACCTTAATTGTAGTCTTTCCTGCCACAACTTCCTGAGCTCATGGGCAGTAATGTTACTGTTGTCTTTTCAGACAGGGGGTGTTCCTATTTGTGTTTATCTAAGTCTCAGCGAAATAAACTCAGACATGTCAATCATTACCTTCTACTTATTTTTCCTAACTTGTGTGTGTGTGTGTGTGTGTATTCCATACATGGTAGGTAAACTTGTTCTGTCTCTTGGTTTTGTTCAGTTCCCTTTTTTTTTTTAATTTTTTTTCTCTCCCCCTCACTCCCCATGCCTCCTACCTGGCCCGGCTGCACCTTGCGCACTGCCCCCCCTCACAGCCCCCTCCCCTCCTCTCCTTCTGCTGCTGCTGGCCTCCTCTGCCTCCCCTGGCCCAAGGCAGCGCTGCTGTTTCTTTGCCAAAAAAGGGACGGGGTGGGGTGGGGGGGCGGGAATAGTGAGAGAAAAAGAAAAGAGAAGAAAAAATATGCACACACTCACTCATTTGCAGGCACACACAGACCCGCTCTTGCTGGGGCCGGGGATGCAGGAAGGGAGGAGGGGAGCCACTTACCCCCAGGACACTCCGGCCCCCCCTTCCTGCCCTCCCTCCTCCCGCCACCTGCCTTCCTCAGTTCCCTTTTTTTAACCCCTAGATTGGTTGATATCTTATATGGAAACTATAGAAAACAACATATTTTAACTAGTTATTGTCGATCAAGTATAAAAGACATGATGGGGGCTGGAGCCATGGCTCAGCGGTTAAGAGCGCCAACTGCTCTTGCAGAGGACCCAGGTTCGATTCCCAGCACCCACATGGCGGCTAAGAACCGTTTCTAACTCAATTTCCAGGGGAATCCGACACCCTCTTCTGACCTCCGCAGCATTGCATGACACGGGTGCACCAGCCTACATGCAGACAGTACATTCATACACATAAAATTAAATAAATAAATAAATAAATAAATAGAAAAAGACATGATAAAAAGTCAGTGAAATGAGTTCAGCCATGTGAGACCATTTCTTCTTTGTTAAGCTGGTCTCATCCCACATGTTCCTCTCTAAGGCCTCCAGTGGAGAAGCAGGCTGACCAGCACATAGACCACTTACCTTTGGAGAAGCCAGATTTGGGTGTGTGAGCTGGCTCCATTGCAGATGCAAGCACGGGTTTGCTCTAAGGTGACAGAGCCTAGGGAAAAGTATAACAGTGGTGAGCAGTTCTATGGAAACAAAAGAGAGTATCCTGGGACAGAACACAGTCTAGACTCCAGACTGGAAGAGAAGCAGCCCATTTCCTTCTCACAGAAAGTTTCAAGAGGAAAAAAGGTCTCTAGAGAAACACCATCCATGCCAGGCATGGTGGTGCACGCCTTTAATCCTAGCACTTGGGAGGCAGAGGCAGCTGGATCTTTGTGAGTTCAAGGCCAGCCTGGTCTACAGAGTGAGTTCCAGGACAGCTGGGGCTCTAGGGAGACCCTGTCTCGAAAAGACAAAAAAAAAAAAAAAAAAAAAAGCACCATCCATGAAGCTGGGCATGATGGCATGCCTGTCATCCCAGCACCTGGGAGACTAGCCAGGTGTGGTAGCGCACACCTTTAATCCTGGCACTTGGGAGGCAGAGGCAGGCAGATCTCTGAGTTCAAGGCCAGCCTAGTCTACAGAGTGAGTTCCAGGCCATCTGGGGCTATAGGGAGACCATGTCTCAAAAACACCAAAAAAGAAAAAAAAGTTCAAGACTAGGCCAGGTGTGTGGTGGGGCACGCCTTTAATCCCAGCACTTGGGAGGCAGCAGAGGCAGGCAGATCTCTGAATTCAAGGCCAGCCTGGTCTACATAGTGAGCTCCAGGCCAGCTGGGACTAAAGCGAGACCCTGCCTCAAAAGACCGAAAAAGAAAAGTTCAAGACAAACCTGAGCTACATAGTGAGACCTTGTCTGGAAAAAGAGCTGAACATGATGGTGCACACCTTTAATCTTAGAACTCAGGAAGCAGGGGCAGGGGAAGGCCAGTTTCTGAGTTCAAGGACAGCCAAGGCTCCATAGTAAAACCCTGTCTCAAAAACAAAAGCAACAACAAACGGGGGTAGGAGAGGGAAGACAGAGGGATTGAGAGAGAAACAGAACAGAAAATACCATCCAGTCAAAATAAATACCCTTATTTGAGGTACTTACTAGAGCAAACTCAGAAAAGAAATTTAAGACTAGTATGAACTGAACAATGACTGGCTGTTTGATGGTCTGAAGAAAATACTGTTACTCAAAGTATTTTAAGAGGTGCGTGCACTTGTATTTGCATGTCTGTGTTCCTTTTAACATACATACTTAATCAGGTTCTGATAAAATGAAAAGGGGGCTGTTAAGGTAAGATGTGAGACTCTCCATTCTGGCGGGCAGCAGCTTGTGACTGTCTCTCTGGGGTGAATAGTCTCCTGCAGTCCTGATGGGCTTCTCTGCTGGAATTAGTTCATCAGGCTTCCAGTTGAGAAGTTTGTTTAAATTATTCATTGAGGTTCTTTGATCCTATCTGTTGAGCTCTGCCTCATTTTGTTTCCCTCTTTGTGGAGAGAAGCATCTGTAGATGCTGGGCTACTTTCCAAAGCAATAAAAGACATATCCTAGAACATGTGACAGGCCCAGCATGATCTGTATTCAAATGGCCTGATTTACTGCCACAGACAAGAAGGCGAAGAATACAAGGGGGTAGTCTGCTGGCAGCAGGCACTGGGGATTCCAAGAAGGCAACAGCCATGCCTGTGACATACTTCTCAGCAGTGCCTGAGCTCACCACACTTGGGCAGCTGCCTTCTATTCCTTTCCACCAGGAATTTCAAGCTGCTTTTGGTTTCTTGGGAGGTTCAAAGGCACAGATGGAGACTTGGAAGCTTCACCAATAGCTAAACTCAAGAGTGCTTGAAACATCACCCTTATTGAGGCACCCTTATTGTCCCCCTGCACTTGAATTGGCTTTATTAAGCCAAACATCTCCAGCACTAGGACAGAATGGCAGCTCTTTACAAACATGTGTAGCCACTGCCTCTTGTAAACAGAATTCTATTGCTTCTGTTTTTCAGAGGAACATGAGCTGGCTGTGGATATGGAAACCATCAGCCTGGACCGAGATGCAGAGGTAATGTTGCCTGCTGACTCAGCCTGACCATCAACTTACCTTTTATGAAGGTGACAAATAAGTAATGTCACCTAACCCTCCCTGGCTGCTTCCTATATTCTTACAGTTTTTAATACCAACAGTTGAAATCCCATTTCTGTTTAATCAGTAAGGACTATGTGGCAAATGAGATTCTTTTGACTCATAAATGGGTCTGGTGGTCATATTATTCATTATGGGGTCCTCATACCCTCACTTTCAAAAAATAGTGTGGTTTAGCCAACTGCCCAGGAATTGATTACAGACTGGCTATTGGCTGGAGTCCTCTCTTGAACCCACAGCTGGTTACTGGTGGGGATGAGTATATCACCCAGAGCCTGGGCTTGTGGTCTATGCTCAGGGGGCCTGGAAGGCCAGAGAAAGCTGTCAAAATTCAATCATTGTGAGGATCAGTTTTATATGAAACTAACATAAATCATAGCAAAATCAGAGAACACCTGATGGCAGAATGTCACTCTCATCTGCCAGTTACAGGCGAATCTAACTCAGCCTCACATCCTCTCCTCCTCCCTACGTGATAGCCTCCTCAGCAGCTCTTGAGCAGGAAATAGGTCTCCAGTAATTCTGATATAGCTAAGTAAGATTTCCTCTCTTTCAGGATGTTGATCTGAACCACTATCGTATTGGAAAGATTGAAGGCTTTGAAGTACTAAAGAAAGTGAAGGTGAGACAGATCTGTCCTTGCACACAAGGTGACTGTGGGACACTTATCTGGAGGACATGCACAGTCCTTGTTTCCAACCTGTGGTGGTGCTGCATGTTCTGACATCTCTCTTCTAAAGGGGTCAGGTGTGTTTCCATAGTCAAGGAACTTAGGGCTGCCTCACCTCTGAGCCTATCTCAGTGGTGAGCCTGTCCCTAGCTCACTGCAGTTAAGTTTGCTTCTTAAAATGGAACCTCATAAAGGTTCCTCCATCTGCCAGGGCTTGGCCTCCTCTCCAACCCCATTTGAGGCCTCCCTCTCCAAGTGCGTGTGCTCAGTGTGGAGTCTGCCTGGCTTCCCTTTGGGCCTCCACATGTCCTCAAGTCATGATTACATGCTTTGCACTGTCACTCACCTTGAAGGTCAGCATCCTCAGAAACAGTGAAAGAATGAAAATATACCTTCCATGTGGAGTGCTGTTCCTATGTTCTTGTTTGCTGGTACCAATCCTCTCTTCCCATTTTCCAGTCCCTCTGCCTCCGTCAAAACTTAATTAAGTGCATTGAGAACCTGGAGGAACTACAGAGTCTTCGAGAGCTGGATCTCTATGATAATCAGATCAAGAAGATTGAGAATCTGGAGGCGCTGACAGAATTGGAGTGAGTTGGGAGACCCAGAGAAGATGGATGGGTGGTAATAACCAGGCTCCCCAGAACCAGCCCCCTGCCTGGCCCTGGCCCTGGCCTTTAAGAGCTAACTCTTAAGGGTCCGGCCCCACACTGGAACTTTAGAGGGACAGTTTCATGCATTCCATTAGCTTGCTGGGCAACCTTAACTGGAAGTAGGCTTCTGACTAGATTACATTCCAGCATGGTGTCAAAATCAGGGAGAGAGGAGCTTTAATCCAGAATTTGCTTTTTTATTTTTGTTTTTTGAGACAGGGTCTCACTGTAGTGTAGACCAGGCTGGCCTGGAACTCACTGTGTAGATAAGGCTGCCTGGATCTCACAGAAATCCGCTTGCCTCTGCCTCCTGAGGGCTGAGATTAAAGGATGTGTCACCATGTCTAATCCAGAATTCCCTTTTTAAATTTTTTTTTTTTATTTCATGTGTATGAGTGTATTGCCTTCATGTAGGTAGGTGCACCCATGTTGTGCAGTGCCCTTGGGGGTCAGAAGGGGATGTCATATTCCCCTGGAACTGGAGTTACAGATGATTGTTAGTCATCATGTAGGTGCTGGGAATCAAACCTGGGTTCTCTGCAAGAGCAAATAGTACTTAATTGTTGAGCCATCTCTCGAGCCCCAAGAATTCCCTTTTTAAAACAAATACATCAGCAATATTTCTGTTTGAAGGAATCAACTTTACCTAGACTTCTATTCCTTTGTTGCTTGCTGATACTTTGTTTGGTTTTGCTTTTCTTTAGAGACAGCAATCGCCCAGGCTGAGGTTGAACTCTGTATAGCTGAGGGCGATCTTGAAGTCCTGATCCTCGTGCTCCCCTTCTCCAGGACTGTCATTACAGGCATGTGTCACCATGCCCAGATGATTGCTTTTGCTGTTGTTTTATTTTTAGTTCCACACTGCTCAGATCCCTCTGAGTGCAGTGTCTGGTACTAGGTCCTGCCATGGACATAGGCATGAATGAAACCTTGTTTCTGCTCTTCAGTAGAACCCTAGAAGAGAGTATCTGGTAGCCACAAGCTGCCTCTGCTACATTCCAGGCAGCCTCAGCCATAAGACATCCTCCGTGTGAGCCAGTCAGATCCCACCTATTAGTAACTGGGAGAGGGATTCTGATTCCTATGCAGTCTTGTGTTCATTAAAAAAATTTTGTTTGTTTCCAGGATTCTAGATGTTTCTTTTAATCTTCTGAGGAACATTGAAGGGATTGACAAATTGACACGGCTGAAAAAACTCTTCTTGGTCAACAACAAAATCAATAAAATTGAGAACATAAGTAACTTACATCAATTGGAAATGCTGGAGCTGGGATCCAACCGGATCCGGGTAGGTGCAGCTAACATTTACTGTGTGGACGTATAGTAGTACACATAGGGTGTGTGCTCAACTGGGTTTTTCTTACACTAGTATGATTTTAGGGTAACAGGGAAAATAGCTTTTTTTTCCCTAAGGAAAAATGCTAACTAGAAGTCAGCATTAATAAGAACTGTACCCACACTGAGTGGTCTAGTCTGGCTCTACACTTAGCTTTCATTTGCTTTTCATCTCCATCATTCCCAGCGTGCTGTACAAGGTGATCTAGCCAAGCTTTCCTTTTAAACCTGTTCATGGTGGTTCTTCTGCTTCTTCAGATGTTTGCCAAGCCCAGCAAGGTGGTCACTTGCAGTGATCTGTTATACATGTGAGAAGCAAGTGTCTTCCTGCTGAGATGCCCCAGAACGCTTGGCTGGCCCTTCCTCCCCTGGACATGTCTTCTGGCAGGATTAGAACTGCTGTTTTCCAAGATCCCTTTGACCTTGAAAACATGGGGTAGAATGGAAATGAGAGATCTTTAAAAAGCAATATGGTATTCCATAAAAACCAAGTCTTTTATCAGCTAGCTCAACTACTGGAAAAGGCCCCTTCCATCTGACAGAGAGAAACCTCAGAGGGTCATGTAGGTGCTGATACCAGAAAATGATCTGACAAGCTGAGGAGGAGGTTCCTACATATACAGATGTGAGGGCTCTGTTAACCAGCAGACCATAAGGAGCTCAAATCTGACATCTTCCTGTGTCATGGTGCTGAGCCTATCTCTTCACCCTGGTTGCTGGCTGAAAACAAGTGTTGCATACACATATCTGCCTGCCCCTTTTTTGAAGTACCTCCATTTGGGGTTTGGAAGTGCTGTAGCACCCTGGCCTGCTCTGCTGGTTCCCCAAGAACCAGGTAGGATGCAAAGCCAGGGGTGAGTAGAAGAGCATATGAGAGCAACAAAGAGAAGCAAAGGAGGAAGAATAGAGCCAGCGTCAGGGCATCCTTGTAGGCATCCTGGAATCTTGAAGACTGGGCCACAGATCCTAGGATCTCACTTCTGTCAAACCCTGATTTTCACAGAAATGCTTATTATTAAAGACTGTAGGTGGGGCTGGAGAGATAGCTTAGCAGTTAAGAGCACCGAATGCTCTTGCAGAGGACCCGGGTTCGATCCCCAGCACCCACATGGCGGCTAAGAAACCATCTATAACTCCAATTCCAGGAGAACTCCAGTACCAGGGGAATCCGAGACCCTCTTCTGACCTCCGAGGCATTGCATGACACGGGTGCGCAGACCTACATGCAGACAGTACGCTCAATACACATACAAAAATAAAAAAAATTTAAAAAAAAAAAAAAAAAGACGGTAGGATAAGGTGCTACCTCAGGCTAGTCTATGGGTTTTCAAACAACATCTCAGAGCTCTGAAAATATAAGGGTTGGGAGTGAGCCCAGGATGACAAGGCTGTGGGTACTCTTCATTGTCCTGCTGCTATTCATACTATATANAAAAAAAAAAAAAAAAAAAAAGACGGTAGGATAAGGTGCTACCTCAGGCTAGTCTATGGGTTTTCAAACAACATCTCAGAGCTCTGAAAATATAAGGGTTGGGAGTGAGCCCAGGATGACAAGGCTGTGGGTACTCTTCATTGTCCTGCTGCTATTCATACTATATATTCAAGGGAAGTTTTATTGGAAAACTCGTTGCCCAGCACCTCAAGAGCTAAAGTATAGGCACCTCACTTGGTACAGCTTGCTGACCCATAGGCCTGACTGTTTTTCCATCTCTTTCACAGGCAATTGAAAATATTGACACATTAACCAACCTGGAGAGTTTGTTTCTGGGGAAAAACAAAATCACAAAACTTCAGAACTTGGATGCACTTACCAACCTGACAGTCCTCAGTATGCAGGTACATACCTCCCCAGCACCACAGGACTGGACCTACCACACCCAATGTGCTGTTATCCCTCATTGTGTCTTAACACTAATGTGACCATTAGTAGATGACCAAAAATTAGAGTCCACAGACTATATATATGCATACATGCTAAACTAAAATTCCGTTCTTGTGCTGGAGAGATGGCTCAGTAGTTAAGAGCACTATCTGCTCTTGCAGAAGACCTGGGTTCAAATCTCAGCACCTACACGGTGGCCAACAGCCATCCGTAACTTGAGTTCCAGGGGATCTGATGCTCTTTTCTGTCCTCCGTGGGCATTGCATGATACAGGTGCACTTACTTACGTGCAGGCAATAAACTCATGCATAAAACTTAAAGAATATTAAAAATTAATATTCCATTCTTTCTGTATAATTTATTTTTACTTTTAAGAATATCATTCCCCAGCCAGGTGTGGTGGCAGGCAGTTTTAATCCTAAGCACTCGGGATTAAAGAGGCAGGAGGATCTCTGTGAGTTCAAGACCAGCCTGGTCTACATAGTGAGTTCCAGGCCAGCTTGGGGCTACAGGAGACCCTGACTAAAAAAAGACAGGGGAGCCGGGCGTGGTGGTACACGCCTTTAATCCTAGCACTTGGGAGGCAGAGGCAGGCGGATCTTTGTGAGTTCAAGGCCAGCCTGGTCTACAGAGCGAATTCCAGGACAGCTGGGGCTATGGGGAGACCCTGTCTCAAAAAGACCAAAAAGAAAAAAAAAAAAAAGACAGGGGAAAAAAAAAAGTCATTCCTAGGATTTGGAGAGATGGCTCAGCGGTTAAGAGCACTTGCTGCTCTTGTAGAGAACTGGGGTTTGGTTCCCAGCACCCACATGGAAGTTAAACACCCTTCCTTAATTCTAGTCCTAGGAGATTTAACACCTTTTTCTGGCCTACACAAGCAAAACACTCATACACATAAAATAAAAAAATATATTTTTTTAACTTTTAAAATGTCATTCCTTTCCCTTTTGGCAGTTGAGTAATTTCAGAGCCATCTTCAGAAGCATGAGCTCACCCTCAGACCGCTAAAGTGTCTACTCAGTGCTGGAAGCTTTCCCTCTGCATTTACAGAGTACAGATACCATGGGACCATGAGTTTGGGAACTTGTCAGCACTGGAGTGTCCATAAACACCTGTTGACTTTTTTTGCTGGCAACAAATTAGTAGAATCAAACATTGAGAGGAGATAGGACGGGGTGTACCTGGACACCTGGTTTGGCAGGTCCCACTGACTGCCAGTTATGACACAGAAAACTACTCAGGTCCTGTATAAAATACACACCTTGTAGACTGCTTTGGAAGAGTTCTTATTAAAGTCTAATTGATTTATAAAAGAAAAGAAAACTGATTTATTTCCAAAGAAGTTTGAGGACCAGAGAGGTCAGTGGTTACAGGTGCTTGCCACCAAGTCTGATGACCTGATTTGACCCCCAGGTCACACCATACTAGAAGGAGAGAACCAGCTCCCACAAGTTGTCCTCTGACTTCCATGTGCATGCACACACCCATACTAAGTAATTTTTTTTTTAACTTTAAGGTATTTGATACTTGGCTTTTTTAAAATCTGTCTTTTGAGACAGGGTCTCCCTGTAGCCCCAGCTGACCTAGAATTTACTATGTGCACCAGGCTAGCCTCAATATCACAGAGATCTACTGGTTTCAGCCTCCAAACTGGTACGATTAAAGGCATGTGCCACCACACCCAGTAAGTTCAAATACATCTAAAAAGATATTTTCTTTTTTTTTTCCGAAGATTCAGAATATGAAAAAGATATTTTCTTATAAAAAACCCTGAACTTCTCTGGGTGTGGTAGCGTACACCTTTAATCCAGCACTATGGAGGCAGAGGCAGGCGCATCTCTGAGTTCAAAGCCAGCCTGGTCTAGTGAGTTCCAGGACAACTGGGGCTACAGGGACACCAAAAAACAAACAAAAAACTTGTAGCTGGGCGTGGTGTCATCTGCCTTTAATACCAGCACTTGGGAGGCAGAGGCAGGCGCATCTTTGTGAGTTCAAGGCCAGCCTGGTCTACAGAGCAAATTCCAGGACAGCTGGGGCAACAGGGAGACCCTGTCTCAAAAAGACAAAAAAAAAAAAAAAAATGTATGAACTAGCTTATTAGACCACTCCATTACAACAGAGTCAACTTTTGGTTTCTTTTCCACTCAAGTTCCATTCAAGTGCTTGTAGCCTCAGCTGGCCTGGACCTTACTATGTAGATCAGGCTGCCTTGAACTTAGAGATCCACCTGCCTCTGCCAAGTACTGGGATTAAAGGGATGGGCCACAGCCTCATTTCTTTTTTTTTTTTTTTCAGTGATGCTTTCACTTATTTTACTTTTAGTAATAAATCTTTTTTCTATCTCATACATGCCTCATTTCTAATCTCACCCTCTGTGTGGCTGACAGCTCTTTTTATTCTTTTCCTTTTTTATTTTTGTGTGGTAGGCTTATATATATGTGCATGTTTGTGCGTCTATAAGTGCAGGTGCACGTGTGTCTGTGAGCAGGTTTGTATAGGCTCGATGTGTATGTCTGCATCTGTGTATGTATGTGAGCATGCTTGTGTAGGCTCTTGATCACTCTTCCCAACCTATTCCTTGAAGCAGGATCTCTCAGTCAAACTGTGTGTCCGAGTCTTATTAGCCAGCTTGTGCTGGGATTCCCCTGTCTCTGCCTGTTGTGGCTGGAATAACGGGAGGGCTACACACCCACTTGGCATTAATGTGCTTCTGGGTGTTCAAACTCAGGTTATCAAGCTTAGTAGCAAGTGCTTTAACTACAGAGCACTCTTCTCAGCCCCAAGGTTGATACCTCTTAACTCCCTTCTGCAGAGCAACCGGCTAACGAAGATTGAGGGTCTGCAGAGCCTGGTGAACCTTCGAGAGCTGTACCTCAGCCACAATGGCATTGAGGTCATCGAGGGCCTGGAGAACAATGTAAGAGCCTGTTGATCTATCTGAGGGGAACACTGGGGTGGGGCTGGAAGCCAGCATTCACTGCCCTCCAGGTCTGGCCTCAGATGGACATACACTGTCTCCAGGGCTTCATCAAGGGCCTTAGCCATCCTGAAAATTGAGGGACCCCTCTCATACAGAGAAGTACACAGGATACAAACCAAGCGTCCTCTGCCTAGTGTATCAGAAGGCTAGCACATCACACCCTGGCTGCCTGTGGGTTTTCAGCACAGGTATCAGAGACACTGTGCTAGGACAGCTCACTGCACATCTTCCATGTACACTAGTCCTTCTGGGAAATTTGAAAAATTGTTACCTGACCCTATACCACGCATCAGCACTGTTCTGTTCCCCTCCCAAGCACTGAACTTCCTGCCTTGGCTCAGCCCCTTGGAAGTAGAATGGTTCTGCTTTCCTGCTCCTTTCCTGGCATCCAAAGTACTAAAGGTCTCCTCCTCCCCCACTGCCTTTCACTCTCCTGCCCTATCCCTCCCGCCTTCCCACTGAGGAATAATATGCTAAGAGTTGCCTGTAGCCTCACCTGCTTTTCCTCCAAACACAGTTCAAGACAAATAAAATACTTTTTCTTGTTTAATTTTACTGGGGTGTTTTTTTTTTGTTTGGTTTGGGGAGGTTGGTTTTGTGGGTTTTGCCTTGGATTTTTTTTTGTTTTTGTTTCATTTTGTTAATTTGCCAACAAATAAATGGGTCAGGTCTTTGTTCCTGGGAACATCCTGCTTCAGTCTTGTCACAGGTTCCTTTGCCCTTTTGCCTCAGTCCAGGACCTGGTTACCATAAGTGATGCTGTTCTAGAAGAAAACCAATGTTCTGAGTTCATCAGCATGTATAAGAAATTTTGAAAAAGCTAGAATTTTCGTGTTTGAAGTTTGGTTCCCTTTCTCCAACTTTGTAATCAAATTAAGAATTTAAGGGCCAGGTGTGGTGGCGCATGCCTTTAATCCCAGCACTTGGGAGGCAGAGGCAGGCAGAACTTTGTGAGTTCAAGGCCAACCTGGTTTACAGAGCAAGCTCCAGGCTAGCTGGGACTAAAGGGAGACCCTGTCTCAAAAATACTAAAAAAAAAAAAAAAAATTAAAATAAAAAATAAAATGAAATGAATAAAAGGCTTCAATTGGCCTGGCCCAGTCAACTCGTCAGGTTTTTTTGTTTTTGTTTTTGTTTTTAAGAAAAAAAGAAAAAGAATTTAAATCCAGAGGCTGAAAAGAAATAGCTCATCAGTTAAGAGCACTGGCTACTCTTGCAGAGAACCCTGTACCCACATGGCAGTTAACAACCTCTGTAACCCTCTTCTAACTTTTCAAGGGTATTTCACAGTTTGGTACATGGAGGCAAAACACATAAATTTTTTTTTTTTTTAATGTATTTAACCCAGCATGTGAAGCCAAGCATGATAGCATGCACCTATAATCTCAGTATTTGGGAGGTAGAAGCAGGAGGATCAGGAATTCAGGTCCAGCCTTGTCAGTGAGTTTGAAGCCAGCCTGGGCTACATATGATAGGGTATGTGTGTCTGTCTGTCAAAGTCAGCCTGGGCTACATATGATAGTCTCTCTCTCTCTCTCTCTCTCTCTCTCTCTCTCTCTCTCTCACACACACACACACACACACACACACACACACACACACACACCCAGCATGTAAACTTCTGAAATATAGAGTGAGAGTCAAGGGGGGAGATGAAGGCTGTGATAGGAGCAAGAGGACTGCAGATGATTTTTCTATCAGCTATTGCACTATTTACCTAATTTTCTCCCAAGTTTTATCGGTAATCAGGAATTTTTGTGGTAAAAGAAAAGTACATTTTCCCAAGTAGCAAATGTACTTTCACTGCACTACTCAGTGAGCTGCTCCTCAGGCCCTGTGGTGCCTGTCTAATGCATGTGGCTCTTCTGTGCCCTGGGCTTGTCCTTTTATTGACCTAAAACATGTTTGTGCCAGCACTTCAGCCGGTGCCATAGAAAGCCATGACCATGCCATAGAAAGCATGATGCAAGCAAAGAGAGAGAGAGAGAAAAGAAAAAAGAAAAGAAAAAGAAAGATGCATTTGCAGTCCCCCAGACGGGTGGGTTGTGGAAAGCCATGAACTATATGTGATACATATGCTTGTTTGTTTATTTGAAGCAATTATTGCTTCCTTTTCTATTGTGCTAGTTTTGTTTTTTTGCTGTTATTTGAGACCGGGTCTCCCTATAGCCCACCTGGCTTGGAACTCACTATATAGACCAGGCTGGCCTCAATCTCAGTGTAGCCTCTGCCTTCCACGTATTGGGATTAAAGGTATACACCACCACACCCAGCATTTGCTTGCTTTTCAATGAGCATTCAAATCCTCTTCACACTCAAGAGGGGCTTGAGTATATAACTAGACCTCAGGTCGGAAAGGTTAGAGACCAATCCTCATGTCTGGTGTCCATCACCAGCACTCTTCCCTCATGCTAAGCTCTTGTGCTTACACTTCACCAGAATGAGATCTATAATGTGTTTTAGCCTACTTCTGTTATGCCAGTTTCCAGTGTAACCACCACAGGACAGCCACAGAGGGTGGGGGGAGGGTTACTTCAGTGGGCCTGGCCTATCCCAGCCCTGCCATTGTAACTCCAGATGCCCACAGTCCCTTCATCTGTATGATTCTCCTAAGGCCTTTTTTTGACTCTGAAGTCCTCTGGACTCCTGTTGGGTGGGCGTACCAGCACTCCATGCTCTGTGATCAGAAGTGGCTGAAAACAAGATGGCTAGATGGAGCTGCCTCTCCATTCATTAGATATCACAGGGGCTGAGTAGCTGAGGATGGCACTCACCTGTGCACATCTGTGGCTCAGTGCTCATGACATGTGTGCCTCTCTGTACCCCAGTAATGCTTGTACAGGACCTGGAGGCAGATGGACTGGTTCTGGGGGACCCTTAAGGAACTTGGAAGCCACAGCCATGAATTTTTTGTTTTTCCTTGTTTTTTGGTTGGTTGGTTGGTTGGTGTGTGGGTATGGGTGTGGGTGTGTGGGTGTGCGTGGGGGGGAGTTTCGAGACAGGGTCTCCCTATAACCCCAGCTGTCTTGGAACTCAGGCTGGACTTGAACTCACAAAGATCCACCTGCCTCTGCCTGCCAAGTGCTAGGATTAAAGGCGTGCGCCACAACACCTGGCGTTCCTTGTTTTTATTGTATGTTTTGCCTGCATATAAGTATGTGTACTACTGGAGTTAGAAATGCACAGTTATGCCGGGCGTGGTGGCGCACGCCTTTAATCCTGGCATTTGGGAGGCAGAGGCAGGCGGATCTTTGTGAGTTCAAGGCCAGCCTGGTCTACAGAGTGAGTTCCAGAACAGCTGGGGCTACAGGGAGACCCTGTCTCTGAAAAGACCAAAAAAAAAGCACAGTTATTAGTCAACATTTGGGTTCTGGGAACCAAACCTGAATCCTCCACATGAGTAACTAGTGCCTTTAAGGACTGAACCATCCTTCGGCCCTGCCATGGCATTTCTTAACAGAGCCACTGACTGTGCATTTGATTTTTTTTTTTTTCCCCACCTTTTTTTTTTTTAAAAAAGAAATCAGGCTGATAGCTGGGCGTGGTAGTGTGCTCTTTCTAATCCCAGCACTTGGGAGGCGAGCCAGGCAGATCCTGGTTGAGTTCAAGGTCCAGCCTGGTTCTGGCATTTATTGAGTTGCAGGTCCAGTATGGAGAGACCACAGGAGGACACTGTCACCAAAAAGACCCAAAAAAAAAAAAAAAAAAAAAACACCTTAGGAGGAAAAAAAAAAACAACCTTGGAATCAGGATACCAGAAATGCAGTAGAAAACAGACAGTGAGTCAAAAGTATTAGGAGGCCTTGAGGACAAAGGAGGGAAGAAATTGTTGACCAGCTCCTAGACAGCTGTGAGGGATTCCCAGGAAAATATGCCAGTTGTTTCTTAAATACACTGGCAAATAGTGTTTACTAGACTTAATTTTTCACAATGAAATTGTTCTCTTGAATCTTGAAACTCTATATACTTTAAAACAATTACCCAAACTGAGGCAGATGTGTTTCAGGAAGCATTTGACAGGCACCTTTACAGAAAATCATGTGTTACAATGCTATGACCTGCTGGACACTCAGTGTACCCAGGATTCCAGCCTCAGTGGCTGAGGTTCCACATACCCTCATTGCCATAAATCCCAGAAGCCACAACGCTGGCCCTTCAACACCCAGGCCTTCCTGGCATTGCTTTGGTTAGCTTTATCCCAGATAGAAGTGCCTCTAAAACAGTGGAGGTGGGACAGTACCTCTTCCCACCTCCATTCTGTACCTGGCAGGTGTCTTACCCTCACTGAACCCCGAGTTCTCAGTTCCCTCTGAAGACAGGACTTCCATTGGAATTTGATACTGTACATTTCCTCTTGGTAAGTATTAAAGACATGCTACTACTGTTGTCACCCACTTCAAAACACAGGGTTACTGCTCTTCCCAGTGCTGTGGGAAGAGGACCATGGGTCTCAGTGGGGTCCTCAGTAGATATGAAGCGTGAAAAAATCCCAGTGAGTGCTTAGTGAGGTCATGAGCCAGAAACACTGAAACAGGTCCATCTGGGAGGCTTCAGGAAGGGGGTAAGGTAGTATTAGACTGGACTGCATCAAGGCTGATCCAGTGCAGAGAGGGTGGCTTGCCTACGGCCTTCAGCTCAGCTTAGCTAAGCTTCACATTGTTCATCTGTCACATGCTGCTGTTGAACTTTAATGCAGGAGAATTTTTATTTCCTTATTTTAGAACAAACTCACAATGTTGGACATTGCATCGAATAGAATCAAAAAGATTGAAAATATCAGCCATCTGACAGAACTGCAAGAATTCTGGGTAAGTTTTATACTCACTAGGATTGGTAGCTCTGGTTAAATGCATTCCATTAAGGAAAACCTGAATAAATGGAAGTCTTCCAGTCCTGGAAGCCTTGGTGCTGAGTGAGCCCAGCACATGGGTGGCCCCTCCTACAATTGGCATTGGAGTTGTCTCTGACCATGCTTCTCAGAGTGGGACCCTCACACCTACAGCATCTGCAGACCTGGTAGACTTGTTGAAAGTGCAGTCTTCACCATCTCTGAGGCGTGCTCTTCACTTTGCCTAGATTCTGGATGATCACAATGTACATGAGCATTTTAGAAGTTCTGATTTTCATAACTAAAGACAATTAAGACCCAGTGGAGGGCAACTTCATTCTGAGCAGATACCTCCAACACAGCTGAAGAGCTGTTGAGGGATGAAGTTCAGTTGGCAGGTGCTTGCCTAGCCTGCATGAAGCCCTGGGATCAATCCCAGCACTGTATAAACTAGGTGTGGTGGTGCACACCTGTAAGTCCAGCAGTACTCAGGAGGTAAGAGGCAGGAAGATCAGGAGTTCAGAGTCATCCTCAGCTATATAGCATGTTCAAGAAGTTCAAGGCCAGTCTGGGCTACATGAGATCTTGTCTCAAGATTTTTTTTTTTTTGTCTTTTTGAGACAGGGTCTCCCTTTAGTCCCAGCTAGTCTGGAGCACGCTCTGTAGACCAGGCTGGCCTTGAACTCACAGATATCTGCCTGCCTCTGTCTCCTGAGTGCTAGGATTAAAGGCGTGCACCACCACACCCAGCCAAAAAGAATTTTTAACACTTGTCAAAAAGACAAAACAAAAAAGGCATATTGAGGGGCTAGAGAGATGGCTCAGCAGTTAAGAGCACTGGCTGCTCTTGCAGAAGACAGGGGTTTGATTCCCAGCACCCACATGATGGCTAACAACCACCTGTAACTCCAGTTCTAGGGGAGTCCAATGCCTTCTGATTCGATGGGCATTGCACACATCCAGGCAATACACTCATACACATAAAATAATAAATAAAAATTAAATTTAAAAAAAGAAGGAATGTTGAAAGTCGCAGGTGGTGGTACACTCCTTTAATCCCAGCACTCAGAAGGCAGAGGCAGGCTGATCTCCGTGAATTCAAGTCCAGCCTGGTCTCCATAATTCGAAGCCAGCTGGGGCTACAGGGAGACCCTGTCTCAAAAAGACCAAAGAAGGAGGGAGGAAGGAAGGGAGTGAGGGAGAAACGGAGGGAGAGAGAGAGGGAGTTGAGTGTGTTTCTATAGTGAGCCACCTTGGAATTCTTGGATTTGTGTCAATGACTCTGCTGAGGCTTTGCTAGAGGTGCTATGGGGACAGTAGGGAGAGAACAAGAGGTCTTTGCAACTTCTTCAAAGTGTTATAAAATAATCAGCAAATTGAAATCCCCAGCATTCAGCTTTACAGCAAGGAATTCTCAAGCACATGGACCCTGCAGGAATTGTAGCACTTGACACCATGTGCTGCTACAGATTGAAATACTATCCCCAAGATATACTCATCCTGATCCAAAATTTGTGCCAGGTCCAAGGCATCAGTCTTCCTTACCTCTGGCCCTGTTATCCTGTGTTTTCCTTCTTCTATCTTAAAAAGTTCTTCCAAAGGCGTGGTGGTGCACACCTTTAATCCCTGCACTCAGGAGGCAGAGGTAGGTGGATCTCTATGAGTTCAAGCCCATCCTGGACTACAGAGTGAGCTCCAGACCAGCTGGGACTAAAGTGAGACCCTGTCTCAAAAAGACCAAAAAAAAATTTTTTTTTTCTAGACTGGAAATGGCCTACAGTGAAAATTCCCCTCCCTACACATTAAGAGCAATGGAGCTTGGATAGTGTCAGGATGTGGCACAGAGCATGTCTGGGAAGACTAGAAATAGGGTGGTGGGTGGTAAACATGACTCAGAGAACAAAGGTAAGCCCTCTCTTGAAGGAAGGTGTGGCTGCCAGCAAGCTAGTTAGATCAGAGCTTACAGAGTTGACTCAGAAGAAATCAGGAACATACACAGAGGGGCTGAGGAGGCCAGAGAGAAACCTGGGTGTCAGGGATGGGGTACCTGGCAGGAAGTTTAGGGATCAGGTTTGAGAAACCAGCTGATACTGAAGCAGTTTCTGGTTTTAATTTTTAATTTTTCATTAATGTAGGTAAAGCAGTTTTCATTATCTGAAAATATTTTACCTTTTTGTAAAACTTTATTATTGCATGTATGTATGATGTATAGGCACATGTGCAATGGCATGCATGTTGAGGAAGAAGGACAACTGTGGTATCAGTTCTCTCCAACTTTACATATAATCTGGGGTTCAAGCTCAGTTTCTCTGATTTGTGGAGCCACTGAGCCATCTCACTGGTCCTATCTTCATTTTTTAGAACAGTATTATAAATACACGGTTTGGTTTTTTAAGATTTATTTTTTATTTTTTTTAATTTATTTATTTATGTGTATAAATGTACTGTCTGCATGTAGGTCTGTGCACCGTGTCGTGCAATGCCGCAGAGGTCAGAAGAGGGACTTGGATTCCCCTGGAACTGGAGTTCTCCTGGAATTGGAGTTACAGACGGTTCTCAGCCGCCATGTGGGTGCTGGGGATCGAACCCGGGTCCTCTGCAAGAGCAGTTGGTGNTTTATTAACCGCAGTGTGCCAATCTCTACCAGCCCCAACTTTTTTTTTTTTTTAACTCTTACAATTTTCATTTATTTAGTTTATTTTTTTTATTTATTTATTTTACTTTTATTTTTGGTCTTTTTCGAGAACAGGGTATACATGTCATGCCACCATGCTTTTTGTCCGGATTTCTTAATCATCTGCTCAGTACCAGTGCTGTTGGAGTTTCTTGAGTTTTGATGATCCACTTGAACTAACAAAGATTCTGCCTGCATCTGTATTCTTTTATTACAATGTGATGGAATCTAAATGGAGTGCGTCTCACAAAGGACCATGGGACCAAGAGTTATTTTAATATGTTGTGACTTTTTGTGTTGTGTATGAAGGGGCAAATAGGCTGGGCATTTGGAATTAAGGAGGAAAGAGAAGATAATAAGGACTTTATTAGATTAATTGTCTTTGGTTTGTTGAGGGTTTTGTTTTGGGGTTCTGGTGTGGGTGTGTGGTCGTGGGTTTTGTGGTGCGGTTTGGCTGTGGATGGTTGGGGGGGGCGGGTTGTTTGGTGTGTTGGTCGGGATGGGGTTGGTGTGGTGGTTCCGCGTGCGGGGGGGAGGTGGCGGTTGGGGGGGGTGGTGCGGGTGATGTGGGGTGTATGTGGTGGTGTGTTGTTTGTGGTGCGGGGTTTGTGTTTTGTTGTGTGTGCTGGATTTGGTGGTTTGGGTGTTGTTCGGTTGGGGGATGGGGGGTTTTTTGGTTGGGGGTTGCTGTGGTGTGGTTTTGTTTGTTTGGGTTTTGGTGGGTGGTGGGGTGGGCGTATTGTGATTGTTTATGCCTACTTAACAATATTAATCCAGTTATTACCTAGGAACGGCGCTAACTTTTTTCTTCCTGATATCTACTTCCTTTCTCGTGCCTGGTATGTGCTTACTGCAGTGTTAAAGAAGCTGTTACCCAAACTCAACTACTGTCATAAAATAATGAGCGAACCAACCCTAGACCAAGCCACGCGCACCTAGTAGATTCTACTGCTCTGAAGGGATACTTGTTTTAATAAGGCATATCTGTTGCCTTTCTAGTGACCGTTTCCTAGGCTTTGTCCATTCCATATTCCTAACCAGTCTTCCGCTTATTACCTTTAACTCTGCCTTTGCGTGTCTTTTCCCCTTCCTATTTTTTTCTTCTCCTTTGACGTATGCCTTCCTGTCCATTTATAGATTCTCTGTTGTGGGGGGGGGTTTGTCGCGTCCTCCCTCGCCCCTCCTTTCCTCTCCTGGTTTTTTCCTCTCTTTTATTTCTTTTATCTTTCTTTTTCTTCTCTCCCCCTCCCTTTTCTCCTCCTTCCTCTCCCCCTCATTTCTCTTTTTTTTTTTTTTTTTTTCCCTTTTTTTCTCCTCTTTCCCCTTCCTTTCTTTTCCCTTTCTCTCTTTCTCTTCCTTCATTCTCTCTCTTTTTCCCCCTTTCCCTTTTCTTCCTTTTTCCCCCCCTTCCTTCCTTCCTCCTTCTCTTTTTTTTTCCTTTCCTTTTCCTTTCTTTCTTCCTTTTTCCTCTCTCCTCTTTTTCCCCTCCCCCCCCTTTTTTTTTTTCTTCCTTCTTCTTTTTTTTTCTTCTCTTCTCCCTTCTCTCTTCTTTTTTTTCTTCTTTTTTTCTTTTCTTCCCCGCGCATTGACCTATCATTTACTTCTGCTTTGTGTTTCACTTTCACCTTCTACTTCATTTTCTATCCATTTCGTTGTGTGTCTTTCTGGTATCGCCTGACTTACTATTATGTCTCTCCCTCCAACGAGAGTCACCACCATGCCCACTCCAAAAAAAAAAAAAAAAAAAAGACATGGGACTAGAGAGATGCCTCAGTGGTTAAAAGCACTGGCTGCTTTTGCAGAGGATCCAGGTTTGAATCCCAGCACCCACATGACAGCTAACAACCGTCCATAACTCCAGTTCCGGAGGATCTAATGTCCTCTTCTGGCTTCCATGGGCATAGTATAACACGAGTGCACTTTCATACATGCAGGCATAACACTAATATACATAAAATAAGCAAATTTTTAAAAAAATGTAAGTGGAGCCAGAGAGAGGGCTTAGGGTTATGAGCACTGGCCCACATGGTGGTTCACAACCATCTATAACTCCAGTTCCAGGGGATCTGATGCCTTCTTCTGGCCTCCACAGGCATTGCACAGCACAGGTGCACTTGCATACATGTAGGCAAATCACTCGTAAACATAAAATAAATTAATTTGTTTAATTACTTTATTTTTTTTTTTTTAAGTTTATGAATGTACTGTCTGCATGTAGGTTTGTGCACTCGTGTAATGCAGTGCCATGGAGGTCAGAAGAGGGCGTCGGATTCCCCTGGAACTGGAGTTAAAGACGGTTCTCAGCCACCATGTGGGTGCTGGGGATCAAACCCGGGTCCTCTGCAAGAGCAGTTGGCACTCTTAACTGCTAGGCCATCTCGCCAGCCCTTGTTTAATTACTTTAAAAAAATAACAAAGGCCAGGCATGGTGGCATACCTTTAATCTCAGTGCCTGGGAGGCAAAGACAGGCAGATCTGTGTAAGTTCAAGGCCAGCCTGGTCTACAAAGTGAATTCCAGTCCAGCTGGGGGTCCAGGGAAACCCTGTCTAAAAATACCAACCAGCTGGGCGTGGTGGCGCACACCTTTAATCCTAACACTTGGAAGGCAGAGGCAGGCAGATCTTTGTGAGTTCAAGGCCAGCCTGGTCTACAGAGTGAGTTCCAGGACAGCTGGGGCTACAGGGAGACCCTGTCTTGAAAAAAAAAAAAAGAAAAAAAAAAAACTAACCACTAACCAAGCCTGACATAGTTGTGCCGGCCTTTACTCCCAGCATTCAAGAGACAGATCACTGTGAGATTGAGGCCACCCTGGTCTAAAGAAAAAAAGAAAAAAAAAAAACTAACCACTAACCAAGCCTGACATAGTTGTGCCGGCCTTTACTCCCAGCATTCAAGAGACAGATCACTGTGAGATTGAGGCCACCCTGGTCTATGTGGTAAATTTCAAGCCATCAGGAGCTACAGAGAAACCCTGTTTAAAATAAAAATGTACCATGATAATTGTCATTTCAACTTCTTCAGTGTTGTTAAATCTATCACAGTTATAACTATCCCCACCTCTTTTGCCTTACAAAACTGAGACTGTCCTTACCTAGACAGTAATACCCCATTCTCCTCTCCTAACCTTGGCACCCACAGTCTCCCTCTGTCTCTGAATTTGACTCCTTGGGGATCTCTCAAGTGGGTTCATGCAGTGTTTGCCCTTTTATAACTGACTCTTTTCATCAGCATAATGTCCTCCAGGTTCCTCTGTGTTGTAGCACACATGAGAATTTCCTTTTAAAGGCTGAGCACTATTCTGCTGTGTACTTCGTTTCCTCCCGTCATGTCTCCAGCACCTAGAACAGTGCCTGCTGCAGATTTGTTTGAATCAGAAGGAGGAACTTAGGAAAGGGAGGGAAAGTTTGATCAGTTGGGTAGAGGCTAATGTCATGACATTTGAACCATGCATAGACATGTCAGGTTTGGGTCAGCATTTGGCTGCTAGAAACAGTACATTCCAGGCACCCCATAAAGGCTAGAAATAAATATGCACAAGAAAGTCGCAGAAGTAACAACTTCAGGGAAATGCACCAAACACTTCCTAGCTAGTTTTTAAAAACAAGATCCAGTGTTCTGTCTCTGACGTTGGCAGACTTATAGAATGTGATTATAGCCAGTCTGTAGTTCATTGACCTCTGTGCTTAGCCAAGTGTTCCATAAACATTCAGAGCCTTCAATATACCCAGGGAAGTACAGCAGTATCACATCCAGGATCCTAACAAAATGATAGTTGTGCACATGAAGATTTATGTCTGAATATAGTTATGACTCATTATAGGATGGGACACCTCAGAGAAGCATGTTGTTGGGCACTTTGTATGAACATCATAGAGTGTGTGTAGACAGCTAGGACATCACTGGATGATAGCCTACAGGACCGAGACTGGATGGACTTGTGAGGCCCAGTGCTGTATTATACATTCTGTTCACCAGAATGCCATTATGGGGCACATGGTTCATTTCTCACATTGGTAATAGCTTTTTTGTAATTTTTTTTTATGATAATAGTCTGCTTATTATAAAATAAGCTGGGCGTGGTAGAGCACACCTTTAATCCTAGCACACGGGAGGCAGAGGCAGGCAGATCTCTGTGAGTTCAAGGCCAGCCTGGTCTACAGAGTGAGTTCCAGGACAGCTGGGGGTACAAGGAAACCCTGTCTCGAAAAGACAAAAAAAAAAGTCCGTATTATAAAATGGGTCACATTTATAGAAGAAAAGAAAGCCTTTTTGTTGTCTGTCCTCTCAGCCTTTCAGATACATTGTGTTAAAAATAGAAATAGATGGGGACAGAGAGAAGGCTCAAGGGTTAAGAGCACAGACTACTCTTCCAGAAGACCCAAGTTCAGTTCCCAGCACCCTCATTGCAGCACACAACCATCTCTAACTCCAATTCTGGGGCATCCATCACCCTCTTCTGGTATCCATGGGCGTTGCACAACAAAGGTACACTTACATGCAGGCAAAACACTGATACACATAAAGTAAAATAAATATTTTCTTTCTTTATTTTTTTTTAAATATCACCAACAGCTGGGCATGTGGCGCATGCCTTTAATCCTAGCACTCGGGAGGCAGAGGCAGGCGGATCTTTGAGTTCAAGGCCAGCCTGGTCTACAGAGTGAGTTCCAGGTCAGCTGGGGTTACAGGGAGACCCTGTCTCGAAAAGACCAAAAATAAAAATAAAAATAAAAATAAAAATAAATAAATAAATAAATATCACCAACAGATGGAGCATCGAAAGGGCAATGGTTTGTGTTTGTTTAGTTTTTTATTTTATTTTTTGGTCTTTTTGAGACAGGGTCTCCCTGTAGCCCCAGCTCTGTAGACCAGGATGGCCTTGAACTCACAAAGATCTGCCTGCCTCTGCCTCCTGAGTGCTAGGATTAAAGGCGTGCACCACCACGCCCGGCTAAGTCTATTTTCTTAATTAAGAAAAGTAGCAGGACGATATGGATGGCAGTTCCTGGTGCGGTGCATCCCACTTCTGCCATGTCACATGTTCCATGTTGACAGTCTGGACCAGGAAGGATGGCATGGAGCAGGGATAGACCCTTAAGGATCACCTTTCCCCTTCCCCTTACCAGACTAGCAAAGCAGGCCTCATACTGACCAAAAGCCAAACCAGGGGAAGAGAAAACTATGTCAGAGGGAGGCATGTTTCCATGTATAGTTTAGAAGTCTGTGATACAGAAGGATCTGTGAGGGCACAAGGGCCAGGGCTAGTTTCTAACAGCCTTTTCCACATGTGTTCCCCTCAGATGAATGACAATCTCCTGGAGAGTTGGAGTGACCTGGATGAGCTGAAGGGTGCCAGGAACCTGGAGACAGTGTACCTGGAGCGCAACCCCCTGCAGAAGGACCCACAGTACCGGCGGAAGGTCATGCTGGCCCTTCCCACTGTGCGGCAGATTGATGCTACATTCGTCAGGTTCTGAGTCCTCCTTGCTCCTCACCTGGTCCCTCTTGAAAGAACTTCCCAGCCACGGTTTTTTAATCTACCGATTGCTCCTGAAGTCGTCACTCTACCAGTCACATGAGTCACTGCCCATTGGCAATAATAAGGCACTGGTGGTAGGTGGCATGTGACACCACATACCATGTGGAGATGCCAACACTATTAAATCTTGCCACGCGGTCTTCTGGTGAATTGGTGACAATTATTGTAGCCTTGGAAAGAATGCAAGACATTGCAGTCATTTATTCTTCATGTCTGTCTATGTCCTCAGTCTAGTGGGCATTTTGTGCTGTCCCAGCAGGCCCTCAGTTGTTTTGCAGGGTTCAAGCAGTCATGACCCACAACAGTACACTTTTTAGTCTTTCAGACCAGTGTATGCCAATTTAAAAAAAAAAAATTATATTAAAAATGAGTAAAAAATGGTCCAGCCTCAGATGCTGTGATCCTAGAGCCCTCCCTCAGGAGCAAGGGCTTAGCATACTGGACACTATGTAGCCTTGTTCCCACTTGGTGAAAGCCATGGTGTAGAGAACCATGCTTCACATCCCTCAGCTATCCTGAACCTAAATGAGTCTCAAAAACGTACAGAACTAAGCTCTTGGCCACTAGTCACATGGCCTCCCATCCTCACCCATGATTCCTTTGGCCTTATTTACATAAATTTTATATTAGCAGACCACTAGGGCCTAAATTTAATGCTACAAGGGCATTGTCATTCCTCAGGGCCTTGAATTTCCTCTTCTGCAGAATGAGGCCTCAACTATAGTTGCCAAAGGCTCCTCAGCTTCCAGGGTTCTAGAGTTACAGTGTCAAGACAGGGCCACTAGCAGCCACATGTGACAAGTGGAATTCAAACTTAGTCCACTAGAACTGCAGCTTTTCCTTTGTGCTCACCCTTCATCTGCTCAATGGTCGTGCCTTATGGGAGGCATCCGTTTTCATCATCACAGAAGGTTCTGGACAGCACTGCTCTAGACTCTTCAGAATCAGTGGGACAGCCTGCCATAGGAGCTGAGAAGCATGTGCCCAAGTGTCCAAGCTGACTGGTTGATAACTGCCAGGGAGCTTGTGACATCAGAATGGTTGATATGGGATTTAACATCCATTTCCTGATTCTAATTCTCACCAAAATAAATCTTGTGATCTGAATCTGTGCATCTGCCTGTCAAGAAGCAAGCTTTTAGGAAGGAGAGATGATGGAGCAGTGAGTAGCCCCAGAAAGCCTTTGCAATGGAGTCCTGGGATTGTGCCAGATACCTTTCATGTCTAAGGACAAGAGAAAGGTGTTTTAAGACTCATGAGGACTGAGATATGGGGTTCTGCTCAATCATAGGAACTCTGCACACAGGCACAGGACTCCAGTTGAGAGTAGAGAGAGGCAATATAGAGGCAGCAACCTGTATAAAGGCAGCAGAACCCTCTTAAGGGTCCATTTGCAGCATTAAATTATAGGAAAATCCTGAGTTAAATGGAAAGGATAGGGAAAATATGTCTCAAGTTTAAATTCTAGAATTTACAGCTATAGGACCCAGAAATAGTCCCTAGGCTGGAACAGGCATGATGGCACATCCGTTTAATCCCAGCAGAGTCAGATAGAAGATTGAGCCCAGCCTGGTCTACCTAGTGAGTTCTAAGCCAGCTGGGGCTACAGGGAGACCTTGTCCCAAAAAAACAAAAAAGTCTGGCTAGAAATGGTCAGTTAGTGTTGAGAGGGTAGAGAAAGCTCCTGCGTGTCTCTGGTTCATGTTATGAGGGTAGAGACTGGCCTTGCTAAAAATTTTAGCAAAAAGCATGAAAAAGAAAGAAAACAGATGCAAAAGTGTTAAAGATTAGCAGGCAGGGCGTGGTAACACTTCCCTTTCATCCCAGCACTGTTGAGGGAACAGGCAGCAGAGGCAGGATCTCTGAGATCAGTTCCAGCCTGGTCTACCTAGTGAGTTCCAGGCCAGCTGGGGCTATAGGGATTTTGTCACACACACAAAAAGGATTAGCAAATTAATACCACTCTTGACCAAGGTTTTATCTCAGGATTGCAAGGATGGTTTAAGAGGAGGAAACGGGCTGGAGAGATGGCTCAGTCATTAAGAACACCGACTGCTGTAACAGAGGACCCTGGGTTCAATTCCCAGCACCCACGTGGTGGCTAAGAACTATCTTTAAGCTGGGCGTGGTAGCACACGCCTTTAATCCTACCACTTTAATCCTAGCACTTGGGAGGGAGAGGCAGATGGATTTCTGAGTTCAAGGCCAGCCTGGTCTACGAGTGAGTTCCAGGCCAGCTGGGGCTATAGGGAGACCCTGTCTCAAAAAAAAAAAAAAAAAGGAAGAAACAGACATAGCCCGGGGGGAAAGCCCGTCACCCAAACAGGTCACCAC
>VZQC01005589.1:688094-717486 GCA_009823505.1 Rhizomys pruinosus
AAAAAAAAAAATGAAATGAATTAAATCCTTTATAAATAAGAGGATTTCTTTTTAAAAATTTCATTTATTATTTTTATATATATGAGTGTACTGTCTGCATGTAGGCTGGTGCACCCGTGTCATGCAATGCCGCAGAGGTCAGAAGAGGGCGTCAGATTCCCCTCGAACTGGAGTTAAAAGACAGTTCTTAGCCGCCCTGTGGGTTCTGGGAACTTAACCTGGGTCCTCTGCAAGAGCAGTTGGCACTCTTAACCGCTGAGCCATCTCTCCAGCCCCATAAGAGGATTTCTTAATGAAACAAATAGATTTTTGCTATGGAGATGGCTCAGTGGGTAAGAGAGCTTGTTCTGTAAGCTTCAGAATCTGAATTCAAATCCCCAGCATCCACGTGACATAGTGCGGATGGCTGCACATGCCTGTAACTCCAGCACTGAGGGATGGTAACAGGAAGATCCTGAGAACTTGCTAGCCAGCCAGCCTAGCCTAAATGAGCATCTGGTTCAATGAAAGACTCTGTCAAGGTAGTGAGACAGAGCAGTAGACTGTGTCAAGGCAATGAGACAGAGAGCAGTGGGGAGAATACTCAAACCCTGCTCTGGCCTCCACATGCACACTAATGGATGTGCACACCTTCAGGCTTACAGGCTCATGTGCATGCATAATACACACAAGTACAAATAAATTTAACCTGGAATATTACACAATGATTTGAGGGGGGGGTTCTTTTTGAGACAGGGTCTCCCTGCAGCCCCAGCTGTCCTGGAACTCTATTGTAGACCAGGCTGGCCTTGAACTCACAGAGATCCTCCTGCCTCTGCCTCACGAGTGCTGGGATTAAAGGCATGTGCCACCGCTCCCGGTGATCTTAAATTTTTAAAAGAAGAATAAGAGGGGCTTATTCTCTGTGGTAGAATATGTGTTTAACATCTGCAAGGCAGTAGATTCCGTTCTGGGCACTGAGGTACTGAGAGTGAGGGTGCTTTCCCATCAGAACACTTGTGTCAGGCAGAAGCAGAGCAGTAAGGAGTTCTGGCTCATGACCCAGTGGGTTCAGTGCCAGCAGGTGCAGCTCATCACAACAGCAGGATGAGCTAAGGACACTCAGTCCAGGGATGTTGAAAGGTGAAACAGTAAGTTGCATAAATACTAGCACTGTGACATGTGAACAGTCACTAAAATCAAACAAATGTACACTGATAAAGTACATTCCAAGTCCCCCTGGAGCATATTTGTTACAGATAACTGCTGAAATATAAACATTTAACCTTCTCCCTGAAGGAACCTCTGAAGAAGAAATGAGAAGTTTCCTTGGCTACCTGAAAAAAGAAGCCCTCCTCCTCCTCACCACAAACCACGTTAAAAACAGTAAGCTAGAAAACTGTGAAAGATCATTGCATTTCAATATGTAGAGTTCCTACAGGTCAATAAGAAGACTGGGGGCAGGGGGGGTAAAACAGTGGTTAAAGACTCCTGCCCTCAATCCTGATAAGCCAAGTTCTGTCCCCAGGACCCACACGGTGGAAAGACAGCAGACTCCTGCAAGTTGTCCTCGGACCTCCATATGCATGTCATGACCTGCATACACATCTTGTGCTTACACATACAATAAACAGATGGATAAACAAATACAATTTTTGAGACAGGGTCTGTCTGTAGCCCCAGCTGACCTAGAACTTGCTATGTAGACCAGGCTGCCCTTAATTATACAGAGATCTGCCTGCCTCTGCCTCCCAAGTGCTAGAATCAAAGGTATAATGTACCATGCCCAGCATTAATTTTTTTTAAACCAAAGTAACCAGAGCAGAAAAACAGGAATTTTCTTTTTTTCTTTATTTTTATTTTATTTTATTTTATTTTATTTTTTTTATTGAGACAGGGTCTCCCTATAGCCCCAGCTGGCCTGGAACTCACTCTGTAGACCAGGCTGGCCTTGAACTCTCAGAGATCCGCCTGCCTCTGCCTCCAGAGTGCTAGGATTAAAGGTGTGTGCCACCACGCCGCCCCCATGTGGGTGCTGCGAATCAAACCTGGGTCCTCTGGAAGAGCAGTCGGCACTCTTAACTGATGAGCCATCTCTCCAGCCCAGGAATTTTCATCAGAAGAGACATAAATCATAGTAAACATAAGCCTCCTAGTAGTCAATGAAGACACAGTTGAAATAAAACTACTACACTGGGGCTCTTGGCCAGTGCTATTCCCAGAAGTGGAGCCAGTTTGAGCCCCTAAATGTCCAGACCCTAATCTCTGATACCTGATATCTGGGATTGCAGTTGGGATTAAGTTTAAAGCTTTGAGACTTGATGATCACCCTCTAGTCCTGGGAGATAGATTGTTAAAGATACAGTGGTTGGGGTCTGGAGAGATGGCTCAGCAATTAAGAGCGCAGGCTTCTGAAGACTTGGGTTCAATTCCCAGCACCCCATGGTGGCTAACAACATCCTTAACTCCAGTTCCAGGGGATCCAAAGCCTTCTTACCTCCACAGGCATTGCCCAGTACAGGTGCACTAACACACATGCAGATGATATACTCCGACGTTTGTTTTTTTTTTTAATGGAGCTGGTTGGGCTGTGGGGATAGCACAGCCGTTAAAGGCTGAGGCTAAGAACTGCCAAAAAAAAAAAAAAAAAAAATGGAGCTGGCTGTGAAGACAGAGGATGACTTCAGAACTAGAATGCTTTGTGTGGCTTAAGATACCAGTTTTTCCAGGTGTGGTGCTGCATGCCTTTAATCCCAGCACTTGGGAGGCAGAGGCAGGAGGATCTCTGAGTTCAAGGACAGCCTAGTCTACATAGTTTCAGGCTTGCTGAGGCTATAGGGGAGACCCTGTCTCAAACAAAACAAAACAAAGATACCAAATTTTGCTAGTTCATTAGGATAGCAATAGCTGTTAGACTACACTACATAAAAGTGACAATTTTGGGGCTGGAGAGATAGCTCAGTGGTTAAGAGCACTGACTGTTCTTACAGAGGACCCGGGTTTGATTCCCAGTACCCACATGGAGGCTAAGAACCATCTTTAACTCCAGTTCCAGGGGAATCCGACACCCTCTTCTGACCTCGCAGCATTGCACGACACGGGTGCACAAATCTACATGCAAGCAGTACACTCACACGTAAGAAGTTAAATAAATTAGAGAACAATTTTTTTTTAGGTGTCAATTTTTTCCCAGCATCTCTGCCTCTGGGCTCTGACTTCTTGATATCTTAATCAAAACATGACTGGTGGGCTGGAGAGATGGCTCAGCGGTTAAGAGCACTGGCTGTTCTTGCAGAGGACCTGGTTTCGATTCCCAGCACCCATATGGCAGCTAACAACTGTCCTTAACTCTAATTCAGAGGATCTGAAGCCCTCCTCTGATTTCCACAGGCACTGCATGACCTGGATGCACCAGCCTACATGCAGGCATATAAAATAAAAATAAATATTTTTAAAAAAAGCATGACTGGGTATTAAAACAAGGCTTGCTTCTAAAACTCAACACTATGTCCATTCAAAGTTGTTCCCCCAAGAGCCCAGCACACCAGGAGACTCCTACTGGGAAGGCTGGAGCCCACAGGTAAGCTCTCGTCATCAGGCCACCCAGAAATGTCCTTTCTTTCCCAGTTCTACCTGACCACCTAACCTGAGAGTAGAATGTCAAGCTGCTGTGTCCCTCCGGGTCCTCTATATCCACCCATCCTTCAACCTCCCACTTGGAACCCTTGGGACATGCTGCAGCCCTACTTTCCTGTCCCATTCTTCCCAGACCTACCTGTAAGTTCTTTCTACAAGCTGGGATCAGGAACAGTGGGGTAGGGACAAACCTTTATCACACACACACACACACACACACACACACACACACACACACAGCTGCTTATGGAGTAGCATCCTGAGAAGAGAAGAGGAGCAACTTCAGCACCATAGGGCATGGGACTAGCAGAGGGACTGCCAGAGGCCTGATCTCAGGGCCCTAGTATGCCTCCTATCAGGTGGAGACCACACATGTGGTCTGGGCATGCAGGCTACAGAGGACTGGATGGGAATGGGACTGGCCTGTGTCCCACACTTTGTTTCTCTTTCCCTAGCCCTGAGCACCAAGCTTAGGGCACTGTTTTAGGAAGGGAAGAGGTAGGGCTGCTGGGTGCCCAGGCAGGTGCTAGACCAAGTGTGGTATGTGAAGCAAACACCCTGGGTCTAGCCCTGCAAGACACAGCACTCTTCATGGACAGAGAGAAGGGTATCTGGATTTCTTACTTTTGTGGGATGTGGCCTGGAAACACCAGAGGAGAGAGATTTATCTGGGACAGCAAGCTAGAGAGGTTAAAGGCCCTGCATGTTGAGGTGCAGGAGCCTATGGCCTGACTTGCTAAGGCCCCAACCCCAGTTCCCCACTGGGGAGGGACTTACTGGGGGCTGGGTCCTTGTGATTAACCTACTGGGACATTACAACCACCTCTTCTCTCAGTGGATACCTTGCTTTCAAGGCGCAGAGGGTGGGGGTTCACTCTTGGCATAGACAATGGATTTCTTTTTGGGGGGGTCTTTTCAAGACAGGGTCTCCCTGTAGCCCCAGCTGTCCTGGAACTCACTCTGTAGACCAGGCTGGCCTTGAACTCACAAAGATCCACCTGCCTCTGCCTCCTGAGTGCTAGGATTAAAGGTGTGTGCCACCACGCCCAGCATGGATTTCTAAGTTTCACATAAGCTGATAGAAAAAGTCACAGCCAAGTAAACTGGTATTGCAGATTAGGGGCCTAAGCTCTTCCTAGCATCTGGGATCTAACAAGACACATGTACTGACTGCTTCATTCCCTCACTGCTTTCCTTCTGCAAAAAGTAAGTAATGAGGGGCCTGGAGAAATGGCTCAGTGGTTAAGAGCACTGACTGCTCTTGCAGAGGACCAGGATTCAATTCCTAGCACCCACATGGCAGCTAAGAACCATCTGTAAGCCAGGCACGGTGGTGCACACCTTTAATCCTAGCACTTGGGAGGCAGAGGCAGGTGGATTTCTGTGAGTTCAAGGCCAGCCTGGTCTACAGAGTGAGCTCCAAGCTAGCTGGAACTAAAAGGAGACCCTGTCTCAAAAATACAAAAACAACAACAACAAAAAACGCTTCAACCCATGTAGGATTATGTAACATACACATTGAAAAATTAGCCCAAGGGGGTTAGTGAGTTGACTCATTTGCTAAAGGCACCTGCTGCCATGCCTGACAACCTGAGTTCCATCCTGGGACCCACATCATGGAAGAAGAAAATTGACTCCTCCACGTGTGTGCTGTATGTGTGCTGTGGCATCTGCTGTCCACAAGGGCCTTAGCTGAGAGTCACAGGACCAGGAATGGAGGCTCCCTGGGTGGTACCAATGGCTGAAGCTGCTGAGAGTTTGGAGACATGAGTCTGAGGTCCTTAGAGGAATCTCAACAGGGAGTAGAGGACCAGGGCCCAGGACTGAAGAACACCAGAGCTTGACTGCACAGGGGAGGCTGTTAGGTTTAGGTAGAGGGGAGACCTGGCGCAAGGAGAAAAAGTCAGGACTCTGATGAGAAGGAGGTCAGGTTTATTGGGCAGGGACTGGCCTGCCTAAGTCAGGATTTAGGATGATCAGCAGCAGAATGTCCCAAAGTGGCTGTTTTATACCCAGGCACACAAGGAAGTGTGTTTTCAAAGGAATTAGTGGCAGGGAGATTGGGGAATGGGCAGAGATGAGTCTGTGACTGGTATCAGTAGGAGCATCTCGAGTGAGAGTGAGGCCTGGTTCTGGTCTCTGGTGAGGCATGATTGCAGGATGGTATAGCAACATTTCTTGGGTTGCAGGAATGCAGTCCAGGATAATTGTTTCTCGGAACTTCTTCCTCAGTTGGTCTCCTGAAGTCCCTGACTTAGGTGGGCTACAACCTTACAGAGGCAAGGTGATAGAACAGAACCAAGAAGAGCTGGGAAAGCCCCTTCATGTAGCAGACCACTGCCCCCTCACAGGGCCCCTTCACAGGTGCATGTACCTATTGACATCCAGCTGTGCCCTGCCCTAAGTTACTCCATGTTTTGTAAAACTGGCTTTTCACACATTGCACAGCCCAGAGAGACAAATTTACAAGCAGTTTTGTACTCCATATTGAGAATGGAGGATGGCTGAATACCATGTTTGGTAACACCCACATGGCACAAACTAATAAATTACTTGTTAATTTATTAACAAGCAAACCCCTCCCCATAAAAGACACAGGCATATGAGATTTAAGTCACTCTGGGAACATGATTTACTTCTGGGGCCCACCCATTTATAGCCATGGGGTAGGATCTCAGGTACAGGGAAAGAGGTCAGAAGATTGACAGCCTCTGGAGGAAGTGGACATCTGTGTGTCCCTTGGAATTCTGGGAACCCCAGATCTAACATTCCAGCCTTTTGATTATGATAAGGGAATGGGACACTGTTCTCTCTTCTGTATTTGCTTCAGAGCTGAGGAGGGGATGAAGTTTCAGGGGAACAGGTATCAGGCTGGAGGGTTAGAATCTGGTCTTCCATCTTGGCTACTCTGGGTGCTCTGGTGATTTTGGTCCAGATCAATAGTGGCCAGTACTTAGTGGACATTTTCTCTGCAACTGAAAAGACAAGATGGTTGAGTCTTATAGGAGTATACCAGTGCAGGGACTTCACAGTACCAATAAGAGGTGGGGGGCTACTGGGTGCATTAGCAATTGGAGGGTCCCTGTCTAGGGTCTCCAGAGGGAGAGAAGATCTGTACTCTATTTCTGAAGAATTGGAAAAAAGTTTAGTACACAGAGCTCTAGTATGAGGGTCAGTATAACCATGAGAATATAAAAGGTGGTATTTTCTAGCATGGCACAGTAAATCTGTCACCTATCCCTGAGATTTTTTTTTTTTTTTTTTTTTTTTTTTTCTTCACCTGTCTCCCCCTCCCCCCTCCCCTCACAGGGCCCTTTTCACCAGGTGCCCACTCCTGTGATTATTCCCTATCGCCCTGCCTGTTCTTCCGTTTTTTCATTCGGTACTACTTCTCTTGGTCTCCTCCTTTCCCTCTGATTCCGTCGGCACTCTTCTCCTCTTCTAGCTGTGTTCACCGCTTTTCCTTTTCTTCTTATTTTCCACTATGTGATTTGATGATCCCGCTTTTCCTCCTTTTATTGCATTTTTATTTATCTTCCCCCTGTCTTCTTTTCGCCCTCTTTTTTTCTGTCTTTGCTTCTTTGTTTTCTCCTTTCAGCTTTCTTTGTTTCCCTTCTTTGCTATTTTTTTATCTCTATCCTGACATGTCTTCACTACGTCGCCTGCTCCCTTTTTTACCTTCTCCGTCATCGGTCTTCTTTCCCCTCATTGTGACATCCCTGCCTGTTTGCCCTTGACTCCTTCTAAGTTACTCATGTTTTTTGATGTATAACTGGCTTTTCACCACAGTGCCACAGCCAAGTAGAGACAAATTTACAAGCATGTGTTTGTACTCACTTCATTTTGAGAATGGAGGATGGCTGAATACCATGTTTGGTAACACCCACATGGCACAAACTAATAAATTACTTGTTAATTTATTAACAAGCAAACCCCTCCCCATAAAAGACGACTATGGCATTGAGATTAAGTGCACTTCTGGTGATCGACCAATGGATGATTCTCCCACCCATTTAGTCAGCGTCGGTCGCGCCAGTTGGTCTCACGGTACATGGGATAAGGAGGTGGTCAGAGAGATTGACCCCTAGACGATGTTGTAGGAATGTTGGACTCTGTGTGTCCCTTTGGCCATTTTCTTGGGAACCCCAGATCATAACATTTCCAGCCTTTTGATTGCTAGCTGATAAATCGGAGAAATGGGCATCACTTTCTCTCTTCTGTATATTGCTTCAGGCCTGATTTGGACCGCCTCCTGGGGGGGTGTACTGTGCAGTTTTTAGAGGGGGAACAGCTGTATCAGGTTTGGGAGGGTTAGAATCTGGTATTACCATCTTGGCTGTCTCTGGGTGACTCTTCCTAGGTGATTTTGTCCAGATCAATAGTGGCCAGTTACTTAGTGGACATTTTTCTCTGCAATGAAAGAAGATGGTTGAGTCTTCATAGGAGTATACCGGCGGTGCCAGGGACTTTCACTTAGTACAATAAGAGGTGGGGGGCTACTTTGCGGTGCATTAGTCAGTTGGAGGGTCCTGGTCTAGGGTCTTCCGGGATGAGAGAGCAAGAGGAAGAATCTGTACTATTCTGAAAAGAAAAATGAATATGAAAAAAAGTTTTAGTACACAGAGCTCTAGTATGAGGGTAGACCCTAAAGCTTGTGGTAAATTCTCTAGCAATGAGCCACCATATAAGTGTATATTTGGCAGGCAATGTAATATCTGTCACCTTATCCCTGTGACTGATTTTTTTTTTTTTTTTTTTTTAGTTTTTTTTTTCTTTTTTTTTTTTTCGAAGACAGGTTCTCCCCTGTATCAGCCCCAGCTTTCCCTGGATCCTTCACTCTTAGACCAGGCTCGTGGCTTTGTGAACTTCACAAAAGATCTGCTCTTTTGATGCCTTGCCTCCCACGTCTAGTGATTGGAATTTTTCTCGATCTGACCAATCACTCGGTAGCGTTTCCTAAAACCTTGGCACAGTAAGTGGGGTCTTCTCAGCCATCTCTCTCGTTAATAAGGTTGTCTAAGTTATTTTCATTTTCTCTTTTTTGTTTAAGTTTCCTGTCTGGGATGTTTATAAACCACACAGTTTTTTAGCTCAGTAATATTAATTGATAAGGTCAGTGGTCAGTTAGTTAGGGTCTTCTGGTCCTAAGGAGAGGGGGGTAACTCGGGCCTTGCGCCTGGCTTTTTCACGCAGTTCTATCTATTCTTGCAGGACAAAGTCAGGTCTTTTGGCTTGACTGTCTGGAGCTTCCCTTCTGAAGCCAAACATGAGGAGTTTCTCCTCTACATGGATTCTCCCTTGACTGGACACAGGCTGGATGGAATCCTTATTTTATTTTTTTTATTTTTGTATTGTATGAATGTACGTCTGCATGTATGGTTTGTGGTACCGCATGTCCCGCAATTGCCTTGGCAGGTCAAGGAGTAGGAAGGGGTCTGGATTCCCCTGGATACTGGTAAGTTTTCCTGGAATTGGCCATCGTTCATTGTGACATTTGGTTTCTTTAGCGCCCAATGGGTAGTGCTGATGGGATAACAGGTCATCTGCAAGAGCAGTCAGTGCTCTTAACTGCTAGGTATTATCTCTCCAAGCCCCGCAGGTCCTTTTAAAGAGGATATCTCCAAGATCCTCCCGTGGCCCCCAGAATGACTGGTTGCTTGCCACTCACTGCGTCTTAGGAACATGTACAAGGGTGCATGCCGAGATAAGCAGGACCCAGGATTCTTAAGTCGATCTTAGAGGGATAAGGGCAAAAGGTTTGTCCATTCAAGTTCCTCTTGCACAATCCAGCATTGGAGCTTAGCTAGTATGGTTGTCTAGAACTCAAGAGGGATTAATTTGCACTATGAATTATTAGTTTTAATTAATTTAAACCTAGATTGGTAAAGTTGTGTAATTTCGACTTAGACTTATAATTCTTAATTAAGCTGTACATTCTGAGAGTTGGTCATAACATTGCTGGCTAATAGCAAAAGCTCATGGTAATGAGCCTGAGGGAGATAGTATACTGCTAACACAGGCTAAATAGAACGGTAAGGATGCTACTTACTGGCTTATATTTGTTGGCTTATTTCAGCCTATTGTATACAATTATAGATGAATATCTGGCTACGGATTTAGCATTCCCCAATGCGGCCACAGGCAGTCCCATTTGAAGGCAATTTATTGAAGATTTCTTATGCCCAGGGGTATACAAGTTGGACATTATACTATCAGTAAGCCTACATTTGTTCTTTAAGGTCTATTTTGGTACTCAAAGTAGAATAGGATTATTTAAACAATGAAAGGCAAAAAATAAATGTTGCTATACTGCAGTATCAGTTGTGTGTAAAAATAAAAAATAGTTCTTACATAGCTCGAGAAAACCAAACCCAAGTAATTAAAGAGGCTTACAAACCGCAATACCTTCCAGGGACTATACTCAAAATGAGGCCAATGTCATAGGTCTCTAGATTTAGATTAAGACTTTGAGAAGGATTAAAAGGGGGCTGAGGGGGGGTATTTCGACATACCCTACAGCGACCTGGAATATATTAAGATCTCATCCCTTAATTGGTTACATTCTGACTGTCCCATGTGGTACCCAGAAGTAAACGAATTTCTAAAACTAATTTTTTTTTTTTTAAATAATTTTTTAAAAATAAAGTAACACATGCAACTTATAACTAAGATATATTAAAACATTTATTAGTCATGGGGTGTGTAAAATGCCTGATTTGTGCTACTCCCATTCCCCAATCTCCCTGCCACTAATTCCTTTGAAAACACACTTCCTGTGTGCCTGGGTATAAAACAGCCACTTTGGGACATTCTGCTGCTGATCATCCTAAATCCTGACTTAGGCAGGCCAGTCCCCTCCCAAAAAACCCGACTTCCTTCCCATCAGAGTCCTGACATTTTCATCTCTCTTTGCCGAGTCTCCCCTCNCCTTAACCACTGAGCCATCTCTCTAGCCCTGTATCATTCTTTTTTGTTTCTTATGGATTTGATTTCTCATCTCATCAGATTCTTGTATTCCTTGGAATATCACTCTGTATATGGCTAGTAACCTTTTCTTGTATGTTGGGTATTAGTAGGCTAAGCTGTTGGGTGCCTGGATTTATAGTGTTTCCTTTAAAATATTTTGGACATTGTATCTGACAGGAAGTGAAGTTACTGCTTGACCTTGGAGGCTTATTCTTAGGGTGAACCTGACCCGCATGTTCTCTCCTCTCAGGCTAACCCAGCTCTCTTCCTGTGCATGGCCCCTCTGTGGTCTCCAGTGAATGTCATTGGGGATACAAAAACATGTCCTCCCAGCGGGTGTGGTGGCGCACGCCTTTAATCCTAGCACTTGGGAGGCAGAGGCAGGTGAGGATCTTTGTGCGGTTCAAGGCCAGCCTGGTGTCTACAGAGTGAGTTCCCAGGACACTGGGGCTACAGGGAGGACCCCGTCTCAAAAAGACAAAAAAAAAAAAACCAAACAACCCATTGTCCCTGTCCTGTGTAGGCTCTGGTAGATTTTTAGCCTGTACTTCAAATCTGTGTGTGTCTTAGTCTTTAAGATCCCAGGAGAGAGACACTGTAAGATTTCTGGACCTTTTTTGCCCTAAAAAGCTCACATTTATCTAGAAATTATAGCTGACACCATCTCTTGTCATCCACATATAATCCCCACCTTCCTTCAATGTAGCTGCCAGGACCTGTTTGCGCCCCCTTCACTATCCAGAAAGCTCCTCCCTGTTGAAGGAGGCCAGCCAGGGTGACCATAGCATTTGATCCATTTACTTCCCCTTCAGGAGTCACTGACTTGCATTGCTTCTTGTCTGACATAGAATAGCTTTTTCCAGTGCTATGTCCTGTTTTCTGCTAGTTTACAACAAAAAGCTAGTCTAGTTCCAGTTGTCCATCCTGGCCTGAAGCTGCAGCTCTACTTGATTAAGTTTAAGTTTATATTTGCATCTCTCCCACTGTACCATGTAAACTTCATGAAGACCAGAGACTTCATCTGTTTCATTTGTTCTTTTTCTTTTAATTACTTAAAAAAAAAAAAAAAAAAAAAAAAGACATGGACACAGAGAGACATGCCTCAGTGGTTAAAAGCCCTGGCTGCTTTTGCAGAGGGACTAAAGTGTTTGAATCCCAGCACAAACATGGCAGCAGACAACAGGTACACTAACTCGTTCCGGAGGATCTAATGTCCTCTTCTGGCTTCAAAGGGCACCAGGCACACATGATACACATAAAATAAAAAAAAAAAAAAAAAAAAAAAAAAAAAAAAACAAATTTTAAAAAAATTGTAAGTGGAGCCAGAGAGAGGGCTTAGGGTTATGAGCACTGCCCATGGTGGTTCACAACCATCTATAACTCCACGGTATCCAGGGGCTCTGAAGCCTTCTTCTGCCTCCACAGGCATTGACACAGCACAGGTGCACTTGCATACATGTAGGCACACACTCGTCTAAACATAAAATAAATTATTTGTTTAATTACTTTATTTTTTTTTTTTTAAGTTACGAATTTTACTGTCTGCATGTTAGGTTTGTGCAACCTCGTGTACTTGCAGTGCCATGGATGTCAGAAGAGGCGTCGGATTCCCTGGAAACTGGAGTTTTAAGACGGTTCTCAGCCACCATTGTGGGTGTGCTGGGGATCAAACCCGCGTCCTCTGCAAAGCCGTTGGCACTCCACTGCTAGGCCATCTCGCCAGCCCTTGTTCATTCTTTAAAAAAAAAAAAACGGCCAGGCATGGTGCCATTTTTTTTTCTAACCCTTTAATCTTATGCCTGTGAGGCAAAGACAGGCAGATCTGTGTTGTACGTTCAAGGCCAGCCTGGTCTACAAGTGAATTCCAGTCCAGCTGGGGGTCCAGGGAAACCCTGTCTAAACATCCCAACAAGCTTGGGGTGGTGGCGCACACCTTTAATCTAACACTTGGACAGCAGAGGCAGGCAGATCTTTGTGAGTTTCCAGGCCAGCCTGGTCTAAGAGTGAGTTCCAGGACAGGCTGGGGCTACCGGGAGACCCTGTCTTGAAAAAAAAAAAAGAGAAAAAACACCAAACTAACCACTAACCAAGCCTGACATAGTTGTGCCGGCCTTTACTCCCAGCATTCCCGGAGACAGATCCACTGTGGATTTGAGGCCACCCTGGTCTATGTGGTAAATTTCAAGCCATCAGGAGCTACAGAGAAACCCTGTTTAAATAACAAATGTTCCCCAGATAATTGTCATTTCACTCTCAGTGTTGTTGTTAAATCTATCACAGTTATAACTATCCCCACCTCTTTTGCCTTACAAAACTGAGACTGTCCTTACCTAGACAGTAATACCCCATTCTCCTCTCCTAACCTTGGCACCCACAGTCTCCCTCTGTCTCTGAATTTGACTCCTTGGGGATCTCTCAAGTGGGTTCATGCAGTGTTTGCCCTTTTATAACTGACTCTTTTCATCAGCATAATGTCCTCCCGGGTTCTCTGCTGTTGTAGCACACATGAGAATTTCCTTTTAAAGGCTGAGCACTATTCTGCTGTGTACTTCGTTTCCTCCCGTCATGTCTCCAGCACCTAGAACAGTGCCTGCTGCAGATTTGTTTGAATCAGAAGGAGGAACTTAGGAAAGGGAGGGAAAGTTTGATCAGTTGGGTAGAGGCTAATGTCATGACATTTGAACCATGCATAGACATGTCAGGTTTGGGTCAGCATTTGGCTGCTAGAAACAGTACATTCCAGGCACCCCATAAAGGCTAGAAATAAATATGCACAAGAAAGTCGCAGAAGTAACAACTTCAGGGAAATGCACCAAACACTTCCTAGCTAGTTTTTAAAAACAAGATCCAGTGTTCTGTCTCTGACGTTGGCAGACTTATAGAATGTGATTATAGCCAGTCTGTAGTTCATTGACCTCTGTGCTTAGCCAAGTGTTCCATAAACATTCAGAGCCTTCAATATACCCAGGGAAGTACAGCAGTATCACATCCAGGATCCTAACAAAATGATAGTTGTGCACATGAAGATTTATGTCTGAATATAGTTATGACTCATTATAGGATGGGACACCTCAGAGAAACATGTTGTTGGGCACTTTGTATGAACATCATAGAGTGTGTGTAGACAGCTAGGACATCACTGGATGATAGCCTACGGGACCGAGACTGGATGGACTTGTGAGGCCCAGTGCTGTATTATACATTCTGTTCACCAGAATGCCATTATGGGGCACATGGTTCATTTCTCACATTGGTAATAGCTTTTTTGTATTTTTTTTTTATGATAAATAGTCGCTTATTATAAAATTAAGCCTGGGGTGGTTATAGAGCACACACCTCTAATCCTAGCACACGGGAGGCAAGAGGCAGGCAGATCTCTGTGAGTTCAGGCCAGCCTGGGTCTTACAGAGTGAGTTCCCAGGGGACCGCTGGGGGTACAAGGAAACCCTGTCTCGAAAAGGACACAAAAAAAAAAAGTCCTCTTATAAAATGGGCAACATTTTATAGAGAAAAGAAAGCCTTTTTGTTGTCTGTCCTCTCAGCCTTTCAGATACATTGTGTTAAAAATAGAAATAGATGGGGACAGAGAGAAGGCTCAAGGGTTAAGACCACCGACTACTTCTTGCAAAGGACCCAAGGTTCAGTTCCCAGCACCTCCATTGCCAGCAACACAAACCATTCTAAACTCCAATTCTGGGGCATCCATCACCCTCTTCTGGATCCATGGGCACTATGCACAAACAAAGGTACAATACATGCAGGCAAAAACGATAGACCATAAAGTAAAATAAATATTTTCTTTCTTTTTTTTTTTTTTTCAATATCACCCAAAACAGTGGGGGCATGTGGCGCATGCCTTTAATCCTAGCACTCGGGAGGCAGAGCCGGCGGATCTTTGAGTCAAGGCCAGCCTGGTCTAAGAGTGAGTTCCAGGTCTCAGCTGGGGTTACAGGGACCAAAGGGAGGACCTGTCTCGAAAAAGACCAAAATAAAAATAAATAAACCAAAACAAAAACAAAACCAAAAAACAACATAAAAAAATAAATAAATATCACAAGATGAGCATCGGAAAGGGCAATGGTTTTTGTTTTTTGTTTCGTTTTTATTTTATTTTTTTGTTTTTTGAGACAGGTTCATCCCCTGTCAGCCCCAGCTTCCTGGTTTCACTAGACCAGGGTGGCTCTGTGACACTTCACAAAAGATCTGCTCTGTGCCTTGCCTCCTGAAGTGCTAGGATTCAAGTCGTGCACCACCATGCCGGCTAAGTCTATTTTCTTAATTAAGAAAAGTAGCAGGACGATATGGATGGCAGTTCCTGGTGCGGTGCATCCCACTTCTGCCATGTCACATGTTCCATGTTGACAGTCTGGACCAGGAAGGATGGCATGGAGCAGGGATAGACCCTTAAGGATCACCTTTCCCCTTCCCCTTACCAGACTAGCAAAGCAGGCCTCATACTGACCAAAAGCCAAACTAGGGGAAGAGAAAACTATGTCAGAGGGAGGCATGTTTCCATGTATAGTGTAGAAGTCTGTGATAACAGAGGATCTGGAGGGCACAAGGGGCCAGGGCTAGTTTCTAACAGCCTTTTCCACATGTGTTCCCCTCAGATGAATGACAATCTCCTGGAGAGTTGGAGTGACCTGGATGAGCTGAAGGGTGCCAGGAACCTGGAGACAGTGTACCTGGAGCGCAACCCCCTGCAGAAGGACCCACAGTACCGGCGGAAGGTCATGCTGGCCCTTCCCACTGTGCGGCAGATTGATGCTACATTCGTCAGGTTCTGAGTCCTCCTTGCTCCTCACCTGGTCCCTCTTGAAAAAACTTCTTAGCCACGTTTTTTTTAATCTACTAACTGCTCCTGAAGTCATCACTCTACCTACAGTCACAGCCCACTGGCACTAAGGCACTGGTGGTAGGTGGCATGTGACACCACATACCATGTGGAGATGCCAACACTATTAAATCTTGCCACGCGGTCTTCTGGTGAATTGGTGACAATTATTGTAGCCTTGGAAAGAATGCAAGACATTGCAGTCATTTATTCTTCATGTCTGTCTATGTCCTCAGTCTAGTGGGCATTTTGTGCTGTCCCAGCAGGCCCTCAGTTGTTTTGCAGGGTTCAAGCAGTCATGACCCACAACAGTACACTTTTTAGTCTTTCAGACCAGTGTATGCCAATTTTTAAAAATAAAAAAATTATATTAAAAATGATAGTGTAAAAAATGGTCCAGCCTCAGATGCTGTGATCCTAGAGCCCTCCCTCAGGAGCAAGGGCTTAGCATACTGGACACTATGTAGCCTTGTTCCCACTTGGTGAAAGCCATGGTGTAGAGAACCATGCTTCACATCCCTCAGCTATCCTGAACCTAAATGAGTCTCAAAAACGTACAGAACTAAGCTCTTGGCCACTAGTCACATGGCCTCCCATCCTCACCCATGCATTCCTTTGGCCTCTTTACATAAATTTTATTAATTTCAGCAGGACCACTAGGGCCTAAATTTAATGCTACAAGGGCATTGTCATTCCTCAGGGCCTTGAATTTCCTCTTCTGCAGAATGAGGCCTCAACTATAGTTGCCAAGGCTCTCAGCTTCCCGGGTTCTAGAGTTTACAGTGTCAAGACCAGGGCCACTAGCAGCCACATGTGACAAGTGGAATTCAAACTTAGTCCACTAGAACTGCAGCTTTTCCTTTGTGCTCACCCTTCATCTGCTCAATGGTCGTGCCTTATGGGAGGCATCCGTTTTCATCATCACAGAAGGTTCTGGACAGCACTGCTCTAGACTCTTCAGAATCAGTGGGACAGCCTGCCATAGGAGCTGAGAAGCATGTGCCCAAGTGTCCAAGCTGACTGGTTGATCACTTCGGGACAGCTTGTTGTGACATCAGAATGGTTGATATGGGATTTAACATCCATTTCCTGATTCTAATTCTCACCAAAATAAATCTTGTGATCTGAATCTGTGCATCTGCCTGTCAAGAAGCAAGCTTTTAGGAAGGAGAGATGATGGAGCAGTGAGTAGCCCCAGAAAGCCTTTGCAATGGAGTCCTGGGATTGTGCCAGATACCTTTCATGTCTAAGGACAAGAGAAAGGTGTTTTAAGACTCATGAGGACTGAGATATGGGGTTCTGCTCAATCATAGGAACTCTGCACACAGGCACAGGACTCCAGTTGAGAGTAGAGAGAGGCAATATAGAGGCAGCAACCTGTATAAAGGCAGCAGAACCCTCTTAAGGGTCCATTTGCAGCATTAAATTATAGGAAAATCCTGAGTTAAATGGAAAGGATAGGGAAAATATGTCTCAAGTTTAAATTCTAGAATTTACAGCTATAGGACCCAGAAATAGTCCCTAGGCTGGAACAGGCATGATGGCACATCCGTTTAATCCCAGCAGAGTCAGAAAGAAGTGAGCCCAGCCTGGTCACCTAGTGAGTTCTAACCAGCTGGGTGCTAAGGAGACCTTGTCCCAAAAAAAAAAAACAAGTCTGGCTAGAAATGGTCAGTTAGTGTTGAGAGGGTAGAGAAAGCTCCTGCGTGTCTCTGGTTCATGTTATGAGGGTAGAGACTGGCCTTGCTAAAAATTTTAGCAAAAAGCATGAAAAAGAAAGAAAACCGATTGCAAAAGTGTTAAAGATTAGCAGGCAGGGCGTGGTAACACTTCCCTTTCATCCCAGCACTGTTGAGGGAACAGGCATCAGAGGCAGGATCTCTGTGAGATCAGTTCCAGCCTGGTCTACCTAGTGAGTTCCAGGCCAGCTGGGGCTATAGGGATTTTGTCACACACACAAAAAGGATTAGCAAATTAACACCACTCTTGACCAAGGTTTTATCTCAGGATTGCAAGGATGGTTTAAGAGGAGGAAACGGGCTGGAGAGAGGGCCTCAGTCATTAAGAACACCGACTGCTGTAACAGCGGGACCCTGGTTCAATTCCAGCACCCACTTGTCGGTGGCTAAGAACTATCTTTAAGCTTGGCGTGGTAGCACACGCCTTTAATCCTACCACGCTAATCCTACACTTGGGAGGGAGAGGCAGATGATTTCTGAGTCCAAGGCCAAGCCTGGTCTACGACGTGAGTTCCAGCCAGCTGGGGCCTTATAGGGGACCCTGTCTCAAAAAAAAAACAAAAAAAAAATGAAGAAACAGGGACTGAGGCCTGGGTGCAAGCCTTGTTCCCCTCGCAACGTTCCACCCTTCGTTGCCCTACAAGAAGTTAAATCAAGGCCAACCCTGGCTAACCTGATGAGACCCTGTCTCTACAAGTAACATGAGGGCTAGAATGCAGCTCAGGAGTACAGCACCTGTTTAGCCTATGGGAGGAAACCCTGGGTTCAATCCCTAACACTGAAGTAAAAACAAAAAAAAATAGAAGCAGGATTACAGGATGGATATAATAGTGCAGTTTTGTTCTGTTTTTTTTTTTTTTTTAAGGACTGTATATCCTGGCTTTTTTTTTTTTTTTTTTTCTTTAAGACAAAAACAATTTTTTACTTTTATTATTTGTGACTGTGTCTGCTGGACATTGTAAATGGGACACATGTGGAGGTCAGAAGACAACTTGGTGGAATCAGTTGTCTCCTTCCACCTATATGTGGGTTCTGGGAATCAAACTCAGGTCATCAGGCTTGCTAACAAGCACCTTACCAGATGATCCCATCTCACCAAAACCTGGCACTTCACTGCTTTTAAGAAAATTTATTCCTTCGGGGGCTAAAGAGACGGCTCTCAGTGGTTAAGAACACTCTGTTCTTGTGGCTGGAGAGTGGCCTAGCGGTTTAAGAGCGCCGCCGACCCGCTCTTGCAGGGACCCGGGTTGATCCCCATCACCCCACATGGGGCCCAAGAACCGTCTGAACTCCACTTTCCAGGCGGAACTCCAGTTCCAGAGGAATCGGAGACCCTCTTCTGACTCCCACTCATTGCACACACAGGTGACAGGCTTGCATGGCAGACAGTTACATTCATACACATAAGACATAAATAAACTTAAATAAAACAAAAAAATCTTAAAAAAAAAGACCCCTCTGGTTCTTAAAGGACCCTGGCTTCGTTCCTAGCACCCACATGGCAGCTAACCATCCATAATTCCAGTTCCAGGGGATCTGACACCCTTTTCTGGCCTCTGCATATATTGCACATACAGGATGCCCTTACATACATTCAGGCAAAAAAAAAAAAAAAAAAAAAAAAATACATAAATATATATTTATTTTTTTTTTTTTTTTTTTTTTTTTTTTTTTTTTTTTAATCCCAGCACTCAAAGGCCGAACGAAACAGGGAGAAGAGAAACAGGCAGATCTTTATGAGCTTAAGGCCAACCTGGATACCTAGGGCGAGTTCCAATCCAGCTAGGGTTACAGGGTGACCCTGTCTCAAAACACAAAAAAAAAAAAATGAATGAAATGAATTAAAATCTTTCTAAATAAGAGGGATTTCTTTTTAAAAATTTCATTTATTATTTTTATATATATGAGTGTACCATCTGCACGTAGGTGGTTGCACCCATGTCAGCAATGCCGCAGAGGTCAGAAGTAGGCGTCAGATTCCCCCGAAACTGGCGTTAAAAGACAGTTTCTTAGCCGCCCTGTGGGTTCGCGGAACTTAACCTGGGTCCTCTGCAAGGCAGTTGGCCACTCTTAACCGCTTGAGCCATCTCTCCCGCCCCCCATAAGAGGATTTCTTAATGGAAACTAAATCGACTTTTTGCCTATGAGGCTGGCTCAGTGGGTAAGAGAGCTTGTTCTGTAAGCTTCAGAATCTGAATTCAAATCCCCCGCATCACGTTGACATAGTGCGGATGGTGCACATCCTGTAACTCCAGCACTGAGGATGGGTAAATAACAGGAAGATCCTGAGACACTTTGCTAGCCAGCCAGCCTAAGCCTAAAATGAGCATCTGGTTCAATGAAAGACTCTGTCAAGGTAGTGAGACAGAGCAGTAGACTAGACTGTTTGTCAAGGCAATGAGACAAGAGCACTGGGAGAATACTCCTCAAACCTGCTCTGGCCTCCACATGCACACTAATGGATGTGCACACCTTCAGGCTTACAGGCTCATGTGCATGCATAATACACACAAGTACAAATAAATTTAACCTGGAATATTACACAATGATTTGAGGGGGGGGTTCTTTTTGAGACAGTGTCTCCCTGCAGCCCCAGCTGTTCCTGGAACTCTATGTAGACCAGGGCTGTGGCCTTTGAATCACAGAGATCCTCCTGCCTCTGCTCAAAGTGCTGGGATTAGAGTCACAACACCCATCTTTCTTTTTTTCTTTAATATATATTTTTAAATTTTTAAAAGAAAGAATTAAGAGGGGGCTTATTCTCTGTGGTAGAATATGTGTTTAACATCTGCAAGGCAGTAGATTCCGTTCTGGGCACTGAGGTACTGAGAGTGAGGGTGCTTTCCCATCAGAACACTTGTGTCAGGCAGAAGCAGAGCAGTAAGGAGTTCTGGCTCATGACCCAGTGGGTTCAGTGCCAGCAGGTGCAGCTCATCACAACAGCAGGATGAGCTAAGGACACTCAGTCCAGGGATGTTGAAAGGTGAAACAGTAAGTTGCATAAATACTAGCACTGTGACATGTGAACAGTCACTAAAATCAAACAAATGTACACTGATAAAGTACATTCCAAGTCCCCCTGGAGCATATTTGTTACAGATAACTGCTGAAATATAAACATTTAACCTTCTCCCTGAAGGAACCTCTGAAGAAGAAATGAGAAGTTTCCTTGGCTACCTGAAAAAAGAAGCCCTCCTCCCCCTCACCACAAACCACGTTAAAAACAGTAAGCTAGAAAACTGTGAAAGATCATTGCATTTCAATATGTAGAGTTCCTACAGGTCAATAAGAAGACTGGGGGCAGGGGGGGGCTAAAACAGTGGTTACTACTCCTGCCCTCAATACTGCTTAAGCCAAGTCTGTCCCCAGGACCCACACGGGTGGGGAAAGACAGCAGACTCCTGCAAGTTGTCCTCGGACCTCCATATGCATGTCATGACCTGCATACACATCTTGTGCTTACACATACAATAAACAGATGGATAAACAAATACAATTTTTGAGAACAGGGTCTGTCTGTAGCCCCAGCTGACCTTTAAGAACTTGCTATGTATACCCGGCTGGCCCTTCTTAATTATACAGAGATCTGCCTGCCTTGCCTCCAAGTGCTAGGAATCAAAGGTATAATGTACCATGCCCAGCATTAATTTTTTTTTAACCAAAGTAACCAAGAGCAGAAAACAGGCATTTTTTTTTTTCTTTTATCTTTTATTTTATTTTATTTTATTTATTTTTTTATTGCGGACAGGGTCTCTTCTCCTATAGCCCCAGCTGGCCTGGGAACTCACACTCTTTAGACCCAGGCTGGCCTTGAAACTCTCAGAGATTCCGCCTGCTCTGCCTCCAGAGTGCTAAGGATTAAAGTGTGTTTGCCACCACGCCGCCCCCATGTGGGTGCTGCGAATCAAACCTGGGGTCATCTGGAAAGCAGAGTCGCACTCTAACTGATTGAGACACTCTCCAGCCCTAGCATTTTCATCGGACAGAGACATAAATCATAGTAAACATAAGCCTCCTAGTAGTCAATGAAGACACAGTTGAAATAAAACTACTACACTGGGGCTCTTGGCCAGTGCTATTCCCAGAAGTGGAGCCAGTTTGAGCCCCTAAATGTCCAGACCCTAATCTCTGATACCTGATATCTGGGATTGCAGTTGGGATTAAGTTTAAAGCTTTGAGACTTGATGATCACCCTCTAGTCCTGGGAGATAGATTGTTAAAGATACAGTGGTTGGGGTCTGGAGAGATGGCTCTCAGCAATTAAGAGCACATACCACTCTTCCAGAGAACCAGAGTTCAATTCCCAGCACCCCCATGGGGCTAACAACCATCCTTCACTCCAGTTCCACCGGGGACCCTCCAAAGCCTTCTTAAACCTCCACAGGCATGCACAGTAACAGGTGCAATAAACAAATGCGATGATATACTCCGCGTTTTTTTTTTTTTTTAATGGAGCTGGTTGGGCTGTGGGGATAGCACAGCCATTAAAGCTGAGGCTAAGAACTGCAAAAAAAAAAACAAAAAAAAAATGGAGCTGCTGTGAAGACAGAGGAATGACTTCAGAAATAGAATGTTTGGTGGCTAATGATACCAGTTTTCCAGGTTGTGGTGCGCCTGCTATCCCAGCCACTTGGGCAGGCAGAGGCAGGAGGATCAGGATTTCAAGGCTATCCTTAGTTACATAGCTAGTTTGAGATCAGCCTGGGCCAGAATATGGCTCTGTCTCAACAAACACAAAAAAAAGATACCCAAATTTTGCTAGTTCATTAGGATAGCAATAGCTGTTAGACTACACTACATAAAAGTGACAATTTTGGGGCTGGAGAGATAGCTCAGTGGTTAAGAGCACTGACTGTCTTACAGAGGACCGGGTTTTTGACTTCCAGTACCCACATGGAGGCTAAAACCCATCTTTAACTCCAGTTCAAGGGGGAATCCGACACCCTCTTCTGACCTCCAGATTGAACGACAGGTGTGCACAAATCTACATGCAAGCATTACACTCAAACCCCCCAAAACGTTAAGAAGAAGTTAACATAAATTAGAGGCGAACCATTTTTTTTAGGTGTTCAATTTTTTTCCCACATCTCTGCCCTGGGCTCTGATTCTTGATATCTTACTCAAAAGAGTACTGGTGGGCTGGAGAGATGGTTCAGCGGTTTAAGAGCACCTGGCCTGTCTTGCAGAGGACCTGCGTTTCGATTCCCAGCACCCATATGGCAGCTAACAAAACTGTCCATAACTCTAACTCGAGGATCTGAAGCCTCCTCTGATTTCACAGGCACTGCATGCCTGGATCACCAGCCTACATGCCGCTATAAAATAAAACTAAATATTTTTAAAAAACATGAAATGTGTATTAAAACAAGGCTTGCTTCTAAAACTCAACACTATGTCCGTTCAAAGTTGTTCCCCCAAGAGCCCAGCACACCAGGAGACTCCTACTGGGAAGGCTGGAGCCCACAGGTAAGCTCTCGTCATCAGGCCACCCAGAAATGTCCTTTCTTTCCCAGTTCTACCTGACCACCTAACCTGAGAGTAGAATGTCAAGCTGCTGTGTCCCTCCGGGTCCTCTATATCCACCCATCCTTCAACCTCCCACTTGGAACCCTTGGGACATGCTGCAGCCCTACTTTCCTGTCCCATTCTTCCCAGACCTACCTGTAAGTTCTTTCTCACCAAGCTGGGATCAGAACAGTGGTGGTTAGGGACAACCTTTATTCACCACACACACACACACACACACACACACACCACACCCACCACAGCTGCTTATTGGAGTAGCATCCTGAGAAGGAGAAGGGAGCCAATTCAGCACCATAGGGCATGGGACTAGCAGAGGGACTGCCAGAGGCCTGATCTCAGGGCCCTAGTATGCCTCCTATCAGGTGGAGACCACACATGTGGTCTGGGCATGCAGGCTACAGAGGACTGGATGGGAATGGGACTGGCCTGTGTCCCACACTTTGTTTCTCTTTCCCTAGCCCTGAGCACCAAGCTTAGGGCACTGTTTTAGGAAGGGAAGAGGTAGGGCTGCTGGGTGCCCAGGCAGGTGCTAGACCAAGTGTGGTATGTGAAGCAAACACCCTGGGTCTAGCCCTGCAAGACACAGCACTCTTCATGGACAGAGAGAAGGGTATCTGGATTTCTTACTTTTGTGGGATGTGGCCTGGAAACACCAGAGGAGAGAGATTTATCTGGGACAGCAAGCTAGAGAGGTTAAAGGCCCTGCATGTTGAGGTGCAGGAGCCTATGGCCTGACTTGCTAAGGCCCCAACCCCAGTTCCCCACTGGGGAGGGACTTACTGGGGGCTGGGTCCTTGTGATTAACCTACTGGGACATTACAACCACCTCTTCTCTCAGTGGATACCTTGCTTTCAAGGCGCAGAGGGTGGGGGTTCACTCTTGGCATACACAATGGATTTCTTTGGGGGGGGTGTTTCTTTCACGACCGGGTCTCCTGTAGCCCCAGCTGGTCCTGGAACTCACTCTGTGACCGGCTGGGCCTTGAACTCACAAAGATCCACCTGCCTCTCTGCCTCCTGAGTGCTAGGATAAAGGTTTTGTGTGTGCCACCACGCCCAGCATGGATTTCTAAGTTTCACATAAGCTGATAGAAAAAGTCACAGCCAAGTAAACTGGTATTGCAGATTAGGGGCCTAAGCTCTTCCTAGCATCTGGGATCTAACAAGACACGTGTACTGACTGCTTCATTCCCTCACTGCTTTCCTTCTGCAAAAAGTAAGTAATGAGGTGCTGTGAAGAAATGGCTCAGTGGTTTGGTTAAGAGCACTGACTGCTCTTGCAGAGGACCAGGATTCAATTTCCTAGCACCCACATGGCCAGCTAAGAACCATCGTAAGCCAGGCACGTGGTTCAACCTTTTAATCCTAGCACTGGGAGCCAGAGGCAGGTGGATTTCGTGAGTTCAAATGCCCAGCCTGGTTCATACAGAGTGAGCTCCAAGCTGCTGGAACGAAAAGGAGACCCTGTCTCAAAAATACAAAACAAACAACAAAAAACGCTCGGCTTTCAACCCCATGTAGGATTATGTAACATACACATTGAAAAATTAGCCCAAGGGGGTTAGTGAGTTGACTCATTTGCTAAAGGCACCTGCTGCCATGCCTGACAACCTGAGTTCCCATCATGGGACCCACATCATGGAAGAAAAGAATTGACTCCTACACGTGTGTGTGCTGTATGTGTGCTGTGGCATCTGCTGTCCACAAGGGCCTTAGCTGAGAGTCACAGGACCAGGAATGGAGGCTCCCTGGGTGGTACCAATGGCTGAAGCTGCTGAGAGTTTGGAGACATGAGTCTGAGGTCCTTAGAGGAATCTCAACAGGGAGTAGAGGACCAGGGCCCAGGACTGAAGAACACCAGAGCTTGACTGCACAGGGGAGGCTGTTAGGTTTAGGTAGAGGGGAGACCTGGCGCAATGAGAACGAAAAAGGCCGGACTCGATGAGAAGGATGTCAGGTTTATTGGGCAAGGACTGGCCTGCTAAGTCAGGATTTAGGATGATCAGCAGCAGAATGTCCCAAAGTGGCTTTGTTTTGTCCCCAGGCACACAAGGAAGTGTGTTTTCAAAGGAATTAGTGGCAGGGAGATTGGGGAATGGGCATAGTGTAGAGGCTGGGATCTGTGACTGGTATGAGTAGGAGCATCTGGAGAGAGTTTGAGGCCTGGTTCTGGTCTCTGTGAGGCCTATGCATTGCAGGATGGTTAGCAACATTTCTTGGGTGTTGCAGGAATGCAGTCCAGGGTAATTGTTTCTCGGAACTTCTTCCTCAGGTTGTCCTCCTGAAGTCCCTGACTTAGGTGCGGCTACAACCTTACAGAGGCAAGGTGATAGAACAGAACCAAGAAGAGCTGGGAAAGCCCCTTCATGTAGCAGACCATGCCCCTCAACAGGGCCCCTTCACATGTGCATGTACCTATTGAAATTCCAGCTGTGTCCTGCCCTAAGTTACTCCATGTTTTGTAAAACTGGCTTTTCACACATTGCACAGCCCAGAGAGACAAATTTACAAGCAGTTTTGTACTCCATATTGAGAATGGAGGATGGCTGAATACCATGTTTGGTAACACCCACATGGCACAAACTAATAAATTACTTGTTAATTTATTAACAAGCAAACCCCTCCCCATAAAAGACACAGGCATATGAGATTTAAGTCACTCTGGGAACATGATTCACTTCTGGGGGGCCCCACCCATTTACAGCCATGGGTTGGGATCTCAGGTACAGGGAAAGAGGGCAGAAGAGATTGACCGCCTCTGGAGGAAGTGGACCTCTGTGTGTCCCTTGGATTCTGGGAAACCCAGACATAACATTCCAGCCTTTTGATTATTATAAGGAAATGGGACACTGTTCTCTCTTCTGTATATTCTTCAGAGCTGATGGGGGGGGTGAAGTTTTGGGGGAACAGCTTTCAGGTTGGAGGGTTAGAATCTGGTATTCCATCTTGGCTGTTCTGGGTGCTCTGCCTGGTGATTTTGGTCCAGATCAATAGTGGCCAGTACTTAGTGGACATTTTTCTCTGCAACTGAAAAGACAGATGGTTGAGTCTTACATGAGTATACCCGTGCAGGGACTTCACAGTACAATACGAGGTGGGGGGCTACTGGGTGCATTAGCAGTTGGAGGGTCCTGGTCTAGGGTCTCCAGAGGGCGCGAAGATCTGTACTTTATTTCTGAGGAATTGGAAAAGTTTTAGTACACAGAGCTCTAGTATGAGGGCCAGCTTTAGTACAAAGGGCTCCAGAATAAGAGAATATAAAAGGTGGTATATTCTGGCATGGCACATTAAATCTGTCACCTATCCCTGAGATTTTTTTTTTTTTTTTTTTTTCTTGTCTGTTTTTTCGAGACAGTCTCCCTGTAGCCCCAGCTGTCCTGGAATTCACTCTGTAGACCAGGCTGGGCTTGAACTCACAAAGATCTGCCTGCCTCTGCCTCCCAAGTCCTAGGATTGAGATATTTTCTAATATGACACAGTAGGTTTCTAACTTGGCACAGTAGGTCTCTCAGCCATCTCTCTGGTAATAAGGTATAAGTTATTTCATTTTCTCTTCTTTTGATTATAGTTTCCTGTTGGGGTATTTAAAACCACACAGTTAGCTCAGATAAATAAAATTAATTCTGATTTTAAGGTCAGTTGAGGTTCTGGTCCTTAGGGAGGGGGGTCACTCGGGCCTTGCGCCTGGCTCTTTTCACCAGTTCTATCTATCTGAGGACAAAGTCAGGTCTTGCTTGACTGGAGCTTCCCTTTGAAGCATGAGGAGTTTCTCCTCTACATGGACTCCCTTGACTGGACACAGGCCGGATGAAATCCTTATTTTAATTTTTTTTATTTTTGTATGTGTATGAATGTACTGTCTGCATGTAGGTTTGTGTACCCATGTCGTGCAATGCCTTGGAGGTCAGAAGAGGGTCTTGGATTCCCCTGGAACTGGAGTTCTCCTGGAATTGGAGTTACATATGGTTCTTAGCCACCATGGGGTGCTGGGGATCAAACCCAGGTCCTCTGCAAGAGCAGTCAGTGCTCTTAACTGCTAGGCTATCTCTCCAGCCCCGAAGTCCTTTTAAGTGAATCTCCAAGACCTCCCTGGCCCAGAATGACTGGTGCACTCACTGTCATAGGACATGTACAAAGGTGCTCATGCAGGACCCAGGACTTAAGTCGATCTTAGAGGGTAAGGGTCAAAAGGTTGTCCCTTCAAATCCCTCCTACCAAATCAGATTGGAGCTTTAAGTATGGTTGCTAAACCTCCAAGAGGATAATTTGAATGAATTTAGTATTTTAATTACTATTTAACACCTAAGTAAAGTTTGAACATTGACTTAAGCACTCTTAATAAATTCTTAATTGCTGTGGCAAAACATTCTGGCTAATAGCAAAAGCTCATGGTAAGAGCCTGAGGGTAGTAACTGCAACACAGGCTAGGAAAGGATGCTACTTACTGGCTTGTATTGTTGGCTTATGTTCAGCCTATTGTATACAATATAGAAATATCTGGCTAAGGATAGCATTGCCCACAATGGGCCCAGGCCAGTCCATTGAAGGCAATTATTGAAGTTTCTTAGCCCAGGTATATCAAGTTGACATAAAACTTATCCAGTAAAGCCTACAATTTGTTCTTTAAGGTCTATTTTGGTACTCAAAGTAGAATGGATTTAAACATGAAAGGCAAAAAAATGTTCTTGCAGTATCAGTTGTGTGTAAAAAAAAAAAGTTCTAACATAGCTCATGAAACAAACCCAAGATAATAAAGAGGCTAAAACCAATACCTTCCAGGACTATCTCAAATGAGGGCCATGTCACTTGTCCTCAGATTTTGAATTATAACTTTGAGAAGGAAAACGAGGGGGGTATTATCACATACCTACAGCAGACAGGAAATACTTAAGACTCTCCCAAATTGGTTACATTCTGACTGTCCCATGTGGACCCCAGAAGTAAAACCTAATTTTTCTTAAAAATTTTAAAAGTAACACATGCAAAGTATAACAGATATATAAAACATTTTTAGTGTGTGGGGGTAACTCAGTATTTATATATGTCTGTTTCACCTGAGGCTGTAACAAGGTACCTGCTAGGTGACTGTCCACAGGTTATACAGTACTGAGAATCACCAGCTGTGGAACACAATTTCTTGTATATGCCATAAGTACCTTATATAATTCTTAAAAGTGAAGCTGGAGCTGGGCGTGGTGGCGCACGCCTTTAATCCTAGCACTTGGGAGGCAGAGGCAGGCGGATCTTTGTGAGTTCGAGGCCAGCCTGGTCTACAGAGTGAGTTCCAGGACAGCTGGGGCTACAGGGAGACCCTGTCTTGAAAAGACAAAAAAAAAAAAAGTGAACAATACTTCATACATACACAAATAAGTAAGGTTCTAATAAATAAATTTGGTGATGGGAGTTTATAAAGGTTGTACTGAGCAGAGGCACATACATTGCCATAATACACAGATCTTAATATGCTGTAACTATATTACAGAGTTAACAATATCATACACATATCTACACACACTTATCCACACATTCATATAAGAAATTTTTATCCTGTTTGTATTTAACAGTCACATACATTGGAAAAAATACCTTTAGAAATATTATTTAGAGGCTGGAGAGATGGCTCAGCAGTTAAGAGTACCCACTGCTCTTGCAGAGGACCCAGGTTTGATTCCCAGCACACACTAGGCAGCTAAGGACCGTCTTAACTCCAGTTCCAGGGGAATCCAACACCCTCTTCTGACCTCTGCAGCATTGCACAACATGGGTGCAGCAACCTACATGCAAACAGTACACTCAAACACATAAAAAATAAATTATTCAATGCCAGGCGTGGTGGCGCACGCCTTTAATCCTAGCACTTGGGAGGCAGAGGCAGGCAGATCTCTGTGAGTTCAAGGCCAGCCTGGTCTAAAAAGTGAGTTCCAGGACAGCTGGAGCTACTGGGAGACTCTGTCTCAAAAAGACAAAAAAAAAATTATTCAAATTATTAAATTAAAAAATATTATTTAAAGCATGCAACCCTAATTAATTGCACTGCCATGGGTGAGATGGCTAATACAGTTTCCTTATCATGCTGGCACTGATGTCTTGCACCTTTTGTTCTGAAACTGAATTTATTGAAATATTTTAACAAGTGACACAAAACAGAATTATATATCTAGGGGAAGCCGTGTGCCACTGTCCAAGTGCCAGAGTATGAATGAATCCAGAGGTTTTTAAATCAGTCTCTGGTCAGAAGGACGGTGGCACAGCTGTCAGAAGCCTGGTTAAGTAGGAGAAAAGAAAAAAAACATCTGTTAGTGAACCCTAAAGGTAAAAAATCAGATCTTCAGAGTTCTGGAAACAAGAAAAACTGGAAAGGAAACTTTAGTTACAATACATGTGAAGAAAATAATTGGGACAGATAAGAAATAAAATCTTAATTTTTTTTTTTTTTTGGTCTTTTTGAGACAGGGTCTCCCTGTAGCCCCAGCTGTCCTGGAACGCACTCTGTAGACCAGGCTGGCCTTGAACTCACAAAGATCCACCTGCCTCTGCCTCCCAAGTGCTAGGATTAAAGGCGTGCGCCACCACGCCCGGCGAAATAAAATCTTTAGATAACCAGTGTAGAAACTTAGGAACCTGGGCTGGAGAGATGGCTCAGTGGTTAAGAGCACTGACTCCTCTTGCAGAGGACCCAGGTTCGATTTCCAGCACCCATGCCATATGGCAG
>VZQC01005592.1:0-20631 GCA_009823505.1 Rhizomys pruinosus
GGTGCCAGCCCTGGGCATTTTTTTGTGTATTGTATAAGAAGGTGGGCTGGTCATGAGCTGGAGGAGCAAGCTAGTGAAAAGCATTCCTCCATGGCCTGGCTTCAGCTGCTGCTTCTAGGGTTTCCTGGGCCCTGATTTCCCTACGGTGGGCTTCCTCAGGTGATGAAACTGTGACCCCAAGAATGATGTGAAGCCAAATAAACAACCCTTCCTCCCCAATGTGGGAATGGTCAGAATGTTTGTCACAACAATGGAAGAAAAACTAGAAGAGGGACGGTTTCTGTCATGCTAAGGATGAGCACAGGACCTTTACCACATTTACTCTTTATTTCTTTCTTTTTTTTTTTATTTTTTTGGGTCTTTTCGAGACAGAGAGGTCTCTCTGTAGCCCCAGCTGTCCTGAACCTCACTCTGTAGAACAGGATACCTTGAACTCACACTCACAAAGATCCACCTGCCTTCTGCCCTCCTTGCCTTCCCGAGTGCCTAGGGATAAAGGCATTGTGCCACACGCCAGCCTTATCATTAACAAATAATGTTTGAGTACAGCATCCTTCATGTTAAAAAACCTATTTGGCAAAGGCAGTGCGTGTATTTGGCCCAAAACCCACACAAAGGGCCAAGGGTCGCTCCCACCATCCCAGCTAGAGGGTGGGCTTGTATGTACCAGTTCAAGTTGAATCAATAAGCGGTCCGCTATATTGCATGTAGTTTCACCGTTCACGCCAATTGCAGCCTTTACATCTACCATGCCCCCTCTTCCACAGGATTGCTCCCTAGGCTTAGGAAAAAGGGCACAGGTAGATGAAAAGCAAAACGACTCTACTTTCTGCAAAGATGTTGTTTTGGACTCTGAGCAATTCAGGCTGTTTCCTTGAATGGGCTGAGTTGTTCAAGGGAGAAAATAAACCCTTTCAATCTACTGCAAAGTCAATGATTTGTTCTTTCTACTGCATGCACTTTGAATTCCATCTTGTGTAACATGTACTTACATTTTTCTCTATTTACCACTCAATCAGTGAGGGGCATTTTTGGCGTGGGTTTTCCAGCTTTTTTGACTATTGTGAACAGAGCTGCAATAAACAATAGCTGTGCATGTATCTTTAAAGTAGGATGAGTCCTTTTGGGGGTATATACCCAGGAAAGAGTTTGTATGACTGGAATATCAAACTGGCAAGCTCATTTGAGTCTTTCCAAAGGGTTCTCTCCAACTGCTTTCCCATAGTATGGGCTTACATTACCCACCAGCAAATGGAGAGTGTTTTCCTTTTTTTTTCCAACCAACCTTCTCCGCAAGCAAACTGGATTATTCCATTGTTTTCTTGAAACCTGAGCCATTATTGGGAGTGAGATGGTTTAATCTTAAGTTGGTTTGAATTTGCATTTCCTAAATTATTAGTGAGTTGACAGCTTTTTAAAGATGTTTTCTTCAGCCAATCTCAATTCCTCCTCTTCGAAGTCTCATTCAATTCTTTGCTTCCATCTGAGTGATTTCCATTATTGTTTCTTTCTTGTATTTTTGGAGTTTAGTTTTTGTTATACCTCTGGGAAATTTAAATGCTTTGTCAAGATTGTGTTTCTGTGGTGAAGGTTCCTCCCACTTTTGTGGATTTCCTTTCACTTCTTTATTGTCTATTGATGCACAGAACTTTGAGTTTAATGAGGGTCCATTTGTCAATTGTCGATCTTAATTTTTGCACAGCTCTTGTCTGATTTATAAAGTCTCTTTCCTTTTACGGCCTAATCTGATAGTCTGACTACCTACGTTTTTTTCTATCACCTCCAGAGTTTTTTGGGTTACGTTGAGGTCTTTGATCCATTGGAATTTACTTTTGTACAGGGGGAGAGATAGGGGTATTATATTTCTTTTCTACAAGTTGTGATCCAGTTTAGCCAACAACCAAACTATCGCTGAAGATGCTGTCTTTTCTCATTTGTGTCTCTTGGCCCCTATGTCAAATATGAGATGGCCAGAAGTTGTATAGTGCTCAGGGTGGAACTTCAGTTGTTGTTCCATTAGTGTCAAAAGTTTTTGTGCCAGTACCAAAGCTGTTTTTACGACTATAACCCTGTAATATAAAGTTTAAGTTTGGATATAGCAATTCCCCCCATGTTAATTGGCTTCTTTTCATTCAAGGTTGTTTTGGATATTAGGGGTCTTTTGTTTTCCAAAACAAATTTAAGGACTTTTATGTCCAAGCCTGTGAAAAAACTATTGGGAATTTTAACTGGAATTGAACTGAATCTGTATATCAATTAGCTCATGGGGATTTTAATTAGAATTACATTGAATCTGTATATTTGGGTAGGATGGACATTATTTACATAATTTATTTTTTCCAATCCATGAGCATGGAGGTTCCTTCTATCTTTTGATGTCATTTCAATCTCATTTCCTTCTTTGGGGGGTTTAAAACTTTTTGTTGTAGATGTCTTTAGTATCTTTGGTTAGCGTCATCTGTTCACTAGGTGTTTATTGTTGTTTTTGAGGCCTTTTGAAGTGGGAAGGTCTCCTTGTATCCTTCTTCAGTTGCTTGTGTTGGTAGAGGGAAAGGCTACTGATTTTTTCAGTTATTTTGTGTTTCTCCACTTTACTTTGAAAGCCTCTTTTAATACATTTCTAGGAGTTTTTTCCTGGAGTTTTTAGCATCCCTTTTAAGTTCAACGATTCATGGCACAGCAAAAAGTGGTGGCTGACTTCCTCTTTTCCATTAGAACTCCTTTAATTTGCCTTTTTTTCTTTGCCTTAATTTGCCCTAAGCAAGCGTTTCAAGCACTATATGAAAAGGAGTAGTGATAGGAGCAGCCTTGCTGCAGTTTCCCTACCTCCTTAAGTCGGGATGCTCTGTCATTTCTCCCATTTTAGGATGCATGATTTTTGGCTAGGTGGGTTTCCTGTATATGGCTATTTGATTACATTGAGGAATGATCCCTCCCAATCCAATTCCCTCTTAGGACACTTTAAGCAATGAAGGATGCTGGATTTGTCAAAGCTTTTTCAGCATCAACTGACATGATGGTGTGGTTTTTGTCTTCAGTCCCAATTAATATATGTTTGATGATATTTTATTGATTTTCATTTTTTGAACCATCCCTGCATTTTTGTTATGAATCCAGCTTGGTCATGTTAGATGATCTTCTTGATGTGGGTCTGTATGCGGATTTGCCAGTATCCTGGTTGAGAACTTTCGCATCTGTGTTCATTAGGGGAGATGGGTCTATAGTTCTCCTTTTTGGTGTTATCTTTGCCTGGTTTTTTTAGGTAATTATGAGCGATAACGACTTCATTAAAAGTACATCTGGGAGAACTCTCTCATTTGTTATCCTTCTAAACAACTTGAGTAGTAAATGGTTGTAAAAGTTCTTTTGAAATATTTATAGAATATTTATATACACGTATGGGGCAAAACCTCCCTTTCCACTCTGGACTGATTATATTTCCTAGGAAAATCAGTATTTAAGCTGGCTTAGCTAAACTAACAACAAACAGGCTGAGGCATTGTGAAAGTGAAACACATAACAGCAGGTGAGCAAGCAGGGAAGCTAGTGCTCCCTCCTTTACAGATGGAGGAAAAAGGCCCAGCAATGCTGTGGCTCTTCCAGGTCACAGGGCAAGACTTTTGCCATTTAGCAGTGGCAACTTTTCATCAATGTGAAAACTGACATTAATGAGTCACGTCTAATTCAGGCTGTTTCTGTACGAGGGCCTGCAGAAGTGGCTGGGTGGAAGCCATTCACCAGGGGCTGTTCCAGAGCTGTTGATGTTATCCAACATGCACCTTTAGAAATAGCCAGAATTGACCATTTTAAGCCTTTTTATGATATACTGGAGGTTGGCGTAAAAAAATATTGTATAACTGGGCTAATAAAAAACATTCCATTTAAAAGAAGAAAAAGAAAATAAGATAACTCGACAGAATAGCGCCTTTAAAGAGGGGTCCCTTGGTGCCGTGTGAGTAATTTTCAGTTTAGTGTAAAGAACCAGTCCCAAGTTCTGACCTGATCAGGGAGACCCTTCTTCCCTGTTGAACTCAGCCTACAGGCTGCACCAGATGTTTCTCTTTAAGGTTTAACTCTCCTCTCTCCCACTCAACAGCCAGCAAGGGTCAGCTTCATAGACTCCTGTAGACTCCCTGGAATAGCCTAAGGCAAGGTATCTATTGTCAGCTTCAGAACCAAACACTAAACTCACAGACCGATCTGCTCTTTCATTTGAGGAATAGGCAGCTTGCTATGCTTTGTAGTTACTTTGAATCTCTTGGAAGTCATGGAGTCAAAAGTCACAGTTGAACCAAGCTTAGCTTTGAAGTGGGACAGCACAGATGGGTCCTGGCTCCTCCAGAGTGGACCTCCTTGCAACCTGGCTTCCAGATACCTTCCATATCACTATCAAAGAGTCACTCCATAGAACTGATGATGTGTTAAGGTGTCTGCAGGAAGGACCCAAAACTACTGCTTGCTTTTCACCCAGGCCTAACTTAGAGAGAGCAGATACCTCACTGAAGGATGCACGTTTGTTTGATCTCTAAAATGATTATGAACAATAGAAACTATAGAGGGTTGCATTTTTTTTTTTGGGTTCCAGAGAGTTCCATTAGACAAGAAGAGTGAGATCTCTTTCCATCTTGATGAGTGGTTAATCATCCTCAAGCAGTGCAGAACTAAAATTAAGCCACAGAACCAGACACATGGCATACAGTTGTGGCTACGAGTATGACTAAAAAGAAGGTTTCTTCAAGAATATCGAGGGAGGGACCAGGAAGTTGGGTAATACACTTAAAGAAAAAAGGTGGAAGATCCGTGTGCCTCAAAAGTATGAGCCAAAAATAAAAGAGGTGCTGTGACGGAGAATTGGGAACCCTTAAGCGGATTTTCGAGCGGAGGCACCCCGGATCTGAAAGAAACACGCTCTTGGAGAGCTGGCAGAGAGGAAATGACCTCTCGTGGACCGGTTATTGTCTATCTCGCCACCCATCCACCCACAGTTAGGGACTCACTCAGATCATAGTGCCTATTTCTACAGAATAAAGGCGAAGACTAGATTTTATCTTTCTTTTTGTCTTGTTGAGACTTTCACAATTCAAGAAGGAAAAACATCCTCGCAGCGGTAGGCCTACGTGTCTCGCTCTTCACTTCCCCTCTCAACTCCTCACACACTCCGGCTCCGACAACCGCCCCTCGCTTTGGACGGCTCTCCTCACGTTCTGTCATCTCTAGGAGGGAATTTATCCCTCTTTTCCTTTTTTCTGCTTGACTCACAGAATGTGACCTCTGTTATTACTGCACATCCATCAGCTAGCGCATGGGCTTTGCAATGCATGACACGGGTGCACAAAACGTGCATGCAGACAGTAAATTCAATACTCAGAATTAAAGATAAAGATCAGGACAAATCTCAGGTGTAAGCAGAGACTTTAATAAACCCACAAACAGACACTCAAGAGAAAAGGTACCAAGTAAAAAGACAGAGACGACATATCTTCTAGAGATGGAAAACCAAGACATTAGAGAAACCATAAGCAACAGTGAAGGCGTGATACCAAGGACCAGCTAAGGAAGAAAGGAAAGAACAAAGATACAAGAGGAAGAGACACCGAAACAGTCAATAGGCAATAAAAGCAAAAACAAGAGGAGAAAACCCTGTTCTCAAAAAAAATAGAGAAGGGACTAGTTGCAAGATCTGATAGAGTGATGCGTGCCAAGTAAATTGTGAGACTGTTGCTGAATAACGCCTATGGCATGGCCCATGTTAGTGTACCAGGTAATCCTAGGTGGGATGGGGTATATCGATCACATTAGAGTACCTCGAATTGATAAAGATGCTGTGGGTGAGTTATCTTCTACTGACATATTCCCATGCCCCCTCTTCAAACAATAATATAATGTTCATAGAGAGTTTTAAGGAAAAAGAGCAGTTAAGAAAATGAATGTAAACAGGAAGGTGAGACATCACGCGAAAGTGTGAGAGCTGGTGAAAGGAGAACAAGAGGGAGAGAAGGGGAAGGAGAGGAGAGGGGAAATATGTAAAAGAGGCCAGAAAATACACGCCCGGCACACACCCCCACACCCCGACAACAGGAAAGAAGAAGATAGAATATTAAGACAATTGAAAAAGAAACTCTAGGACAGGGAGAATATAGAGCGTCGGCGAGTGAGTGGAGGTGGTTCAGCAGTTAGGAGTACTGGCTGGTGTTCAGGCATAGGGTCAGGTGTGACTCATGGGCATGAGTATCGGCCGGTGTCTTAGTGTATACCCGGCGGAGGGTCGAGGTTGAGCAGTTGGACATGTAGTGGCTAGGAGGCCCGACCCCATTCCCTTTCTTAGAGAATCGCAAGTATGCGCTGACCTCAAATCACTTATCTCATCTACACCCATCAACAAGGAGAGTTTCCTCAGGATGACTGAGAAGACTGAGCATGGCGTTACAATCGCTGGCGTGGTACGTCGGTGATTTAGAGACCCTACAATACGAAACAACATGCTTGCAGAAGAATTATAACCAACTCGCTACAGTAGACACTGTGACTCATGAGAGCAGTACCTAACATGAGTTGGTCAATAGATTCGTAGTCGGCAGTACGTGGAAGGTGGGCAAACTATGTGCAAGTCTAAGTGGGAGCTTGGAAGAAGAGACGTACACCTCACCTTTCTCGCCTCTCTCCACCCGCCCCTCCGGAGCATCACGCTGGGACTGGGCCGACTTTAAGTGGCTAATCATCAAGTACAAAGTTAAGCACGACTTGTCCACATAGCGTCTGAGCTCTACGTGAGCAGACATCCATCGTGTGTGAGTTTCAGTCTCCTCAGGCACTGGCACCCTAGGGACCACACGGCGGTGAATTGTAGGGGCACAGTAACTATATCATTACACTACCTGTAAATTGCACATTAAAATAAAATAGAAATACATTTTAAATACACCTTTATATTATAAGAATCATGTGGGCACAATGAAGTGACTTTCTCCTGGACTCAGTAAGGTGCTCTAACTATCTATAGTTCAGTATGGACAGAATTAGAGTCATGTTAGACTGCTTCACAAGTACACATACTATTCCTGGAAGTGGCCCAGCGCAAGAAATACAGAATGAGAAAAATACCTTCCTTCAAGCAAAAGACATAGTCACCGTCTAAGCTGAGACCCTGCACCATGATCTACATCCCACATCCCCTGACCCGCGTACATGGTGCGTATCATACACCATCTGTTCGGTGGATGAGATATCTATTCGGTAATATATAGAGCAATAATGCTACAGTGTCTATCAAAAACAATTTACAAAAAAGATTATGACTCCTACTTTTCGTACCACAATGTGACTGTTGGATGATAGATCGACTTGGAGAGTGTATGTGAAGCAGTGAGATTTCTGAGGAATGTCTATCGCACTCTCAGCTGCCCACGCTTCCTTCATGCCTCTGGACCAGGCCTAGCACTCCGCCTCGCTTACAATCCCTGCACCAACTGTGTGAGATTTGTTTGTAAGTCTACTGATCTTTCAGAATAACCATAGCATGGGGGCCGCGAAGTGTGTGTGTTTAGTTTTGTCGACAGAGTACCCGATGGATCAGGCTCACACATTTAAAATAGGAGGGATAGTTCCCCTGACATCTGTCATGTACCTGAGAGAAATTCTCCATGGATTAGATGCCTCGCCCCAACACTCAGACAGGATAGCGCCTTTCGACTACTCCGGTATTATAATCCTCTCTCTCAGCAATCTGAGTGGGGATCCCAACAGCCTCATTATATGGCCTGTCTGTTCGGCCGCAAAGCTGACACACTGCACATAAAGACCCTAGCAATCTATAACTCTCAACGAAGACAATACACAATACCAGAACCCTAATGATCCATAATTAAGAAAACCGAATTTATTAAAAAAATTTTTCATGGTATCATCTGTGGTAGTGTGGGCACTAGGTACTCTGAGAAGTAGGGCCAGCTACTTCGCAGCAGGGCACAGGGTAGCCAGCGCCGATCAGTCCTCGCTGGTGTCGAGTTCCTTCTCTAAGGCTAGACGCTACCGGGTGCTGTTCAGAGCATTGAAAGCTTTTCCAGGCAGAGGCTCATGCGCGCTGTCTTGTTCCTCTCAGAGTGTCTGGAAGTAAAGGCTTCACGGCTCCAGGGGACTACCGGAGCCACCCATGACAAATCCTCTAATCGATATTATAATATATTATAACCAAAAAGCAATAAAATGATAATAAACTTTTAAACAAAAGTTACTATCTAGGGAATACTGCTTCCTTAGAGTAATTGTTTTACAGTTGCTTGGGAACTATCTGGTGTAGCACATTAAATGATTACAAAGGTTGCTGGGATCTTACAGGGGAAGTTCTCAAAACGTGAGTCAGTAGGACCTTCATGGTCCTGTGAATACTAACACACACATGGTACACCAATGTACAGGAACAAGATCAACAAAGGGATTTACAGGGGGTACCAGAGAAAGATGGCAGGAAGCGAAATAATTGTTCATTGTTTGAAGGGAGAGAGGAATTTTAATTGTTTTTCTCTGATCATTCATAAGGCTGCTCACAGACACTCTTTGTAGGATTGCTGAACGAGAACCATGTAAGAATCTAAGAGCAGTTGCGATGGCCAGTTTTTCTTCAGTAATTTGCAGCTGCTCCAGGAAGACTGAGCACAATTACTATCTCCATTAATAAATAAAACTTATATCTGAAAATATCTTTCTTTTTTAATTTTTTTTAAATTTATTTATTTTATTTATGTGTATATGAGTGTTATGTCTGCACCTGTGTCATTGCAGTGCCTGAGGAGAAACAGAAGAGGAGTGTCAGATCCCTTGGAACTGGTTTATGGATGGATATTAGCTGCCATGTGGAGTGCCGGGGGGTGTGGAGGGGAGGGAGCCCTCTTCCAGCTCCCACAGCTGGAAAGGAGCTCACCCTGCACCAGCCACTCTGAGTCTTCAGCAGTACGTTTTTTGTTTGTTGGTTTTTCGAGGACAGGGTCCCCCACTGTAGCCCCACTATCCTGGAACTCGCTATGTAGATCGGGAGTTGCCCTGAACTCAACAGGGATCCGCCTGCCTCTACCTCCCGAAGTGCTGGGATTAAATGGTGTACACCACCATGCCTGACACAGCAGTACTCTGAACTGCTGATGCCATTCCTCCAAGCTTTTTCTTTCTTCTTTCTTTCTTTCTTTCTTTTCTTTCTTTCTTTCTTTCTTTTCTTTCTTTCTTTCTTTCTTCCTTCTTCCTCCTTCCTTCCTCCTTCCTTCCTTCCTTTCTTTCTTTCTTCTTTCAACCTATTATTTATTTATTTTGAAAAATTTTCACACATTTCTACAATGGGTTTTGATCATCTCCACCCACCACTACCTCCAATCCTCCTGTTCCACCCACCATTTCTTTTCTTTTTCTTTTCTTTTTCTTTCTTTCTTTCTTTCTTTCTTTTTCTTTCTTTCTTTCTTCTTTCTTTTTTTTTTTTAAATTTTTTTATTTTATTTATTTTATGGTTTTATTTTTTATTGATTTTATTTATCTCTGGTATGTGTATGAATGTACTGGTCTGCAATGCAAGTTTGTCCACCCGTTTCGTGCAATGCCGCCGGGGTTCATAAAGAGGGCATCGGATCCCCATGGAACTGGAGTTCCCTGGAATTGGAGCTCAGACGGTTCTCGCCGCCATGTGGGTGCTGGGAAATCAACCAAGGTCCTCTGCAAAGAGCGGTCCGGGTGCTCTTAACCGCCGGTCTAGGCCATCTCTCCAGCCCCTTGGTTATTTTTGAGGCAGTGGGTCTCCCTTTTAGTTCCAGCTGACTGGAGCTGATAACCTGATAGACCATGCTGGTTCGTTGAACTCACAGGAGATCCGCCTGCCTCGCCTCGAGTGCTGGATTAAAGGCATGCGCCCACCAGGCCCAGCCCTTTTTTTTTTTTTTTTATTCCACCACCATTTCTTTTTTTCTTTTTTTAAAATATTATTTATTTATTTATTTATTATCATTTTGTATGAAAATGTACTGTCTGGATGTAGGTTTGTGACCCCTGTTGTGCAATGCTGCAGAGGTCAGAAAGGGGTGTTGGATTCCTGGAACTGAGTTCTCCTGGAATTGGAGTTACAGGGGATGGTGATCTCAGCTGCCATATGAGTGCTGGCGGATTAGAACCCAGGTTCTTTTGCAAGAGCAGTTGGCACTCTGTAACCGCAACATCATGAGGCCATCTCTCCAGCCCCCATCACCACTATTTCTACAATGGGTTTTGATCATCTCCGTCCATCACTACCTCCAACTCCTCCTGTCCCATCACATTTCCTTCTCAACTTTATGTCCTCTTTTTCATGTTATTAACAACCCGCTGAATCCAACTAATGATGCCCATATGCATATATGTGTGTGGGGCCCATGGGCTCCCACAAGCGGCCACATCCCCAAAGGAAAGGATTCAAGCTACCTTTATATAGCTCTGTATTCTGTAGGTCTAGGAACAAGTCCATGGCTTTCCACATGTAAGGCCAGCTTCCAAATACTGATTTATGTCCCGCCATTGATTTTTTATTTTTTTGAGAATAAAGATTTCTATAGTAGCCAGGCGGGGCTTGGAGGCATTATTATCCTTCCTTAGGCATTCCTGAATGCGGATGGATTACACATATGCAACTACACTTAACTATTCCAATAATACACTGATTCTACCTTGCTAGAGGATACAGCTTTTTCTTCTTATACATCCTTTCACAGTCTCCATAATACTTGGTAGGACCCATCATTAGAAGTTTTAAAACTTCAGCTGGGTGTGGTGGCGCACGCCTTTAATCCTAGCACTTGGGAGGCAGAGGCAGGCGGATCTTTGTGAGTTCAAGGCCAGCTTGGTCTATTTTAAGAGTGAGTTCAGGACAGCTGAGGCTACAGGGAAGACCCTGTCTCCAAAGACCAAAAAAAAAAAAAAAAAAAAAAAAGTTTTAAACTTCAATGAGGTTAAACACAGGGAAGACAAAGGCATGCCATAAGTATCTGTGGATTATCAAACATTAACTATGAACTAGAGCTTTATGGTGTGCAGTGTCTCCAGTGATTCTTCCTTGTGTGCCAAAAGCAGGCAAGAATTAGGAAGGAGAACAAACACAAAGCAGAGAACACAAACTAAAGTCCTTTTGCTGTCATCTGTCTGCTCATTCATTCCGCTAACAGTTGCTCAGCTCTTGCACATGCTGCTGGCAGGAAGGGGGTGGAGGGAAGAGGAGCCTCTCCCAGCTCCCACACAGCTGGAAAGGAGCTCACCCTGCACCAGCCACTCTGCAATAAAGGGAAACGCAGATACACCGTAAGCCAGAACTGACATGTGTGTTTCAAGGGGAGGGAAGACATCTAATGGATTTTCCCACTTTCTCCATATCAACTGCTTTGTAATTTATTCTGAAGACAATTTCAGAGCAGTAAGAAAATCTCCCATTGCTCATTTTCTCTCATTTTCTCCCTATCAGTTTCCTAATCATTTCCACCTGTGGGACCTGTCCAAACCACGAAGTCATGTGTAAGTATTGCAGCAAAGATTATTTCTCCAAACCATAAATTTCCCCTGATAGTACCAAAGCATGACAATAGGAACAGATTATTTTTAAGGCGTAGTGGGACCTGCATCTGAATTCAATATCATCAAAATGAAAGAAGGCTAAAAGTTTAGAAAAATGCTATAAAGCAATAACTATTCAGGGTGTATTGTTAATAAGTTTTATAAAATTCAGTCCAGTTTTGATATGTCTTACCATGCATAATAAATATATCTAGTACAATTTTCCTATTATTCATTGCAAATTTTTGGATTCTAAGACTACTTCATTTTTTTTTTTTTTTAAAATTAATTTTATGGATGCTTTTGCATTTCATACATTTTTCCAATTTCAGTTTCAGGCTTATTTTCCCTTCCCTCCCCCCCACCCCCACCCCAATCCAGATCATGCATTCTGCCATAAACTGTCCTGGCATCTTTCTCTTCAGTTTTTTTTTTTTTTTTTCATTTTTGCTATAAGTGATAATCCATGAGTACAAGCATTCTTCATGCAAAACCTATCTGCAGTCTGTTTGGCCCAAACACCTACAGCCCCACCACCAGTGGGGTTGACAGGTTGTTTGTTCAATCAAGTGATCAAATGAGTGTCCCAGACTACATTGCTGTAGTTTTCACCATTCACTCCCAATCGCAGCCCTTACATTCTACACGCCCCCTCTTCCGCAGGTTGTTCCCTAGGCTTTAGAAAAGGGGCCACAGGTGATGAGAGGTAAAACAGTCCACTCTCTCTGGAGCTGTTGACTTGGACTCTGGTCATTCTGGCTGTTTCCTTTCATGGGGCTGACAGTTTTGTCCAGGAATAACCTTTTCGATCCTTGGGCCTGGCGCGTTATGGCGTCTCCTAAGACTACTTCTTTGGTAGAAAAAGAGCCAGCTACTTTGCAGAGAATAATGCTTAAGTGAATGTATAAATACATTAAGTGTAAAATGTTACATGATTAGTAATCATATGCTTGACGCTGAGGTGTTATTACAAGTAGCATATAGCTTTAGTATGGATTAACAACTTTTCTTATTTATTTACTTGTTAATTTAATAATTTGAGACAGGATCCCCTTATAGCCCCAGCTGGACGGAACTCACTCTGTAGACCAGGCTTGGTTCTTTAACTTCATAGAGATCTGCCTGGCCTCTGCCTCTTGAGTGCTGGATTAAAGGCATGAGCCACCCACCTGACTCAAAGATGGTTCTTAGTGACCATGTGGGTTGCTGGGAATTAGAACCCGGGGTCCTTCTTGCAAGAGCAGTCAGTTTGCTCTGAACTGCTTGATTCCATCTCTCCAGCCCCCCAGATAACAATTTATTTCATCTTGGAAAAATAACAAGGCTGGAGAATATTTGTTGGCCAACTTTGGAATTTTAATTTAATTTAATTTAATTTTTGGTCTTTTTGAGACAGGGTCCAATATTTCTAAATTTAAAAAAATACTGATTTTTTTTTGTGATTTTCATATAATATTAATTTTTATGGTATTTAGATTCCCCAATTTTCACATATCTCCACTGCCCCTGCCCCCTGCCCATGCCCAGGTCAACCATACATCCACTATATATTTACAATTTTATGGGGCCTATACAGTCTGATTTGAGCCCTACACGTCCCTCAGTGTGAGTCCATACACTGGGACCTGGCCAATCTACAAGAGAATCATTCCTGTAAGAGACTGTCTCTTCCCTCTACCAATAGCCATCAGTTATGCCAAAACGTCCCTTGAGTTGGGTTGGGATTTCTTACCGGCTTTGCTGTGGGAGCCTGCGTGGGACTTGTATGTGCTGTCACCATTGTTGAGTTCAGATGTGTAACTGCCCAACTTCCCTGTAAAACTGCTTCCTTGTGGTCATCCACCACTTCTTGCTCTTACAATCTTTACTGCCCCATCAGTGGTCTCTTGAGCCTTGTGGGGCAGAAGTTTGGTGTCCTAATAGGAGAGGAGCAGTCTCCAGGGCTTCTTGTTCTCTGCACAGTGGCCAGTTGTAGGTTTCTGTTACTAACCATTTCTCTGCCTCTTGAAGGAGACCTCTCTGATTGAGAGTTGAGAGACACAGTTATCTTATGTGTAGAGGTTCCACTGAAGATAAGACAGTTGCTTAGGTTCATTTCTCAACAGGGACTCTTACTCTCTGTGCTGGGACTAGTGTGGAACTCTGTGTTAAGTCTCCAAAAGAGGCTTTTTTGTTGCAAAAAAAGGCTTTTTTGGATGAATGTTGAGAGGTACACTAGTCTGTAAATATGAGGAGTTCATATTTTTTTAGAATACAGTAAGGGAAATTAAATTTGTTTAGGGATGTGGCAAAAATAGTTTTTAATCTAGGACCTATAATCTCTACAGCCACGTGTTGTATCTGGCTTATTGACTACAAGTACCACACATTAATTTCCCTCCCATTGAAGAGGACATAGGTCCAAATTATTCAGCCCACTATTGTACCAATAATAATAGTTTGCTGGGTCAAAGGTCCCTTCTCCTTCCTGGGTTAAAGTACCTCCTCTTTCCCCATTTCCCTTTTGGTAACCCCTCCCTCCTACTATCCTCTTCTCTCCGGTACCTCCTTTCCCTTTTTACCTCCATGGTTTCCTTTATGGTTTCCTCCTTCCTTTCAGTTACACCAGGATATATACTCACATGTATAAGATCCACGCATGAGAGAGAACATATCTTGCTTGTTTTTTTTCTGAGTCTTTTGCTACTTATTTTAGCTGTTAAATTTCATGATTTTGTTTGCTTCTTTTACTGTGAGTAAGAAACTCCATTGTGCAAATATACCACATTTTCAATATCCATTCATTAGCTGAGGAAAATAATTCTAAACTCGAAAAAATATTCTGGGAACCACAACTGGCCAAGGCTCAGAAAATAAGAGGCTGCAAGATTGCTTCTCCACATGAATAAGACGCCTCTATCAAACTTCTGTATCCCCAGGTACCACAAGGAAAACAGTTTTCCAGACAGCTGGTCAGTTACTTCTGTGAACTAATCTCAGTCATGTTTTGACGGACATGACAAATTTCCATGTAAACTCAAGTTCAAAAAAAAAAAAAAAAAAACCAACATAGGACTTAGGGAAGTGAGTAGGAAACCCCAACCCTATCTCAGGGACTATCGTCAACTGATGACCACTGACAAGGGCAGAGTCAGTCTCATTTAAGGGTGGAGGACTCTGAGTAGGTTGACCAAGCTTCAGTGGATGAACCCACACAAAAGGGCATTTGCAGACATTAACCTGACTCTATAAGCCTTGAGATTATATTATATATTATATATATATATATATATATAATATAATATTACAAAACTTTGGTGGTTGGGGGCTTTAAAAAATTCATTGTGCAGATTTTGGGAGGGAATTAGGAATATGATAAAAATATATTGTATGAAATTCACAAAAATACAAATTTAAAAAGGGGAAAAAAAGATCTTCTGGGAGCTGGAGAGATGGCTGAGCAGTTAACAGGCCTGGCTGCTCTTCCAGCACCCACATGGTGGCTTGTAGGTAGGCTGACGAGATTTGTGGTTGGGCCCACTTAATCCTAGGATGAACCATGCACTGGACATGCACTCCACGTGAATGTATGTTGAGATCCAAATGCAGAGAGAGATTTTATTGCAAGGCGTCTGCTTAAATATCCATCATGACTCAATTCTCAAAGCCAAATCCTAAACCTTTTCGTTCCTATATCCCACCCCCCCCCCCCCCCCCCCCCCCCATGGGTGTGGCCAGGAGGTCCCATTGGTTTAGAATGCAACCCATCTTAACTAATTTTCCCACAGTGGCTAACAACCATCGGTAACTCTAGTTCCAGGCCTCCAAGGACATTGCAGGACATTAATATACTGACATACATGTAGGCCAAACACTAATACACATAAAATAAAAATAAATGAATCAAAAAGTTTTAGACATTCTGTGTCAGATAATAGGATTACATGATTCCCCATGGTTTTAGAACCAAGGAAAGAACTGAATATAGCTGGATGTCCAATTATGCATCTTATCAACATGGCGTGGGAGAAGCAGTTTGGAACTGAATCTGTGCTACCGTTGTTTTGAAAAGTCTAACACATAGGTAGACATTTCACCTTTTTATCAAACATTTTTGAAGTTCCTACTATTTTATTTGTCTGGAGCATCAAAGGTAAAGCAAGGTTTCACCCCTTAAGGTATGTGTCATCACAAGGGGGTCAAACATACAGAAAAGTTGGGCGTGTCCGAGGTCCATGGTGGTCATGCATATCAGCAGGATGGGCAAAGGGCAAGAAGGGCCGATTCTAGCCAAGAGACGGGTAGGCCAAGAGGCAGGAAGGAAAGTGGATAGAAGGAGCCATGAAAATAGACCATGTTCGGGGCTGGAGAGATGGCCTAGCGGTAAGAGCGCCGACCGCTCTTTGCAGAGGACCCGGTGTTCGATCCCCAGCAACCACATGGCGGCTGATTAACCGTCTGAAACTCCAACCTCCAGGAGAACTCCAGCTCCAGGGGAATCCGACGCCCACTTCTGACCTCCGCGGCATTGCACGACACGGTGCACAGACTTTCATGCAGACCAATACATTTATACCATACAGAAATAAATAAAATTAATAAAAAAAAATAGACCCATGTTTCCAACTTGGTTCCTGTCTCCCCCCAGGGACCAGTAAAAAGGAGGAGGATGAGGTGGACTAAGTTCAACTGCCTGGGGCATTAGGAAAATCTCTCTCTCTCTCTCTCTCTCTCTCCTCTCTCTCTCTTCTCTCTTCTCTCTCTCCTTGCTCTTTTGTTCATTTCTTAGACCAGAGAGTCTTGCTAGGTAGCCCAAGTTAGCCTCAAGCCTGTTATTTAACCAAGGAAGACCTTTGAAACTTTTGATCCATCTGCCTCTCTCCCACTCCCAGGTACTGGGATTTATAGACATTGCACCACCACACCCTGCTTCTAGGTGCGTTTCTTAGTCTTTCAATTCAGGTGGCAGAAAAGATTAAAATCAACCAAGAGAAGAGATGAACAAACTCAGTGGAAAAAAAATGATCAATGGTGAGAGTATGAATAAATTAATTAGTTGATTGGATATTTGTATATGCTTAGTTGCACTGTGTACATGTGGATCAAAACATGTGCCCTGTGGCTGGAGATGATGGCTCAGCAGTTAAAAACACTGGATGCTCTTGCTAGAGGTCCTTGGGTTCAATTCTCAGAACCTACCTGGCAGCTAACAGCTCATCGTAACTCCGGTTTTCAGGGATCTAATGCCCTCTTCTGTCTCCTCAAGGCACTGCACAACAATGGGTTGCACTTTATAACACATGTAGGCATTAACACTCATACACATAAAAATAAAATAATAAAATAATAATTATTTTTATTAAATAATAAAAATTTAAAAAAAAAAAAAAAAAAAAAAAAAACCTGACAGATAAAAAAAAAAAAATGTCAGTGAATAGCTCTTATAACGTTATTAAAGGCATTGGCCACCAGAATTTACAACCCGAGTTCAGTCTCTAGGCACTACAGCGTGGAAGGAGACAACTTGCGAACTTTTTTTTCTTGGTCTTTGTAAGACAGGGTCTCCCTTGTAGTCCCAACTGACCTGGAACCCACTATGTAAACCAGGCTGGCCTTTGAATTCACAAAGATCCGCCTGCCTTCTTGCCTCCCAAGTGCTAGGTATTAAAGGCATGTGACCACCACATCTGGCGAGAACTTGAACTTCTACAATCATCCTCTGACCCGTACCCCCACATATACACACACAACAAACAAACAAAACAAAAACAAATGAATTGGAAAATCTTCAGACAAATACAAATGCAAACTCAGTGGAGGATGGAGCAGGTTTCCAAGGCTTGAGGGAGGGACAGGAGGTGTCTGGGGGTGAGTACGCAGCCAGAATGGCCAGAACCTCAAAGCTGAATTTGCTGAAATGGTCTCTGGCATCTCATGCATTCGCATGAGAGGCTTTTGACTTCCAATCTGAGAGCAATAAACGTGGATTTATGAATGATCTCACACTCTCTCCTCCCAGGCACTCAGCTGCCTTTTGATCTCCGACTGGAAACATCTGAGCCTTCATTGCTTTTTCGAGATGCCTTCTCCTTGGCCAGAGGGGCAGCAAAATGATTTGTGGAGAGCTCTGGAGTGTGTACCTCACACAGAGGGTCCTGGGGTAGCCTTGTTGTCCTCCCAAGTTCCGCAGTGCTCCTTGAGCCTGGGGATCGATGGTGATTCTTTCCAGGGGATTGGGGTAGATCTCTGGGTTCTGTCCTGCAGACAGATTCACACACCGTGTGGCAGGCACAGGCGGACCAGAATGGAGCTTGTCCCTTTTTGCCTCAGCACTTCCCAGGGGAAAGTTGGCTGTAGGTTTCAAATACTCAACTTTACAACAGAACGTTTAGCACACAAACCAGCTCTCCCAGGCCTGGCTTTATTCAAACTTAGGTGAGGAATGTGTGTGTGTGTGTGTTTGTGGTGTGTGATGTGTGTGTTGTGTGGGGTGTTGTGTGAAACAGAAGAGCTAGACCTTGCCAGGAGTTTGGGTTGCATTGCCTGCTTGGCCTGTACAACACAGGCTTAGATGTTATGTATGAAATACAAAAATTTCAATAAAAATGTTTTAAAAAATTTCTGGAATGAACATACTGTATTAATTAAGGATTAGAAAGGAAAGTGTTTGGACTAGAGCTATAACTCTGGCAGAGTGGTTGTCTAGTATCATTGAATTTTTGTGTTCACTCTCTTATTTGAAATTAAATAAACAAATAAGCTTTCTAATCATAAATATCTGTGTATCATTCCTTATATATTGCAGTTAGATTCAAGACTATTGTTTTCTAATATTTTTTTTAATTTTTTTAATATTAATTTTTATTATTTTCTGTATGTGTATGAATGTTACTGTCTGCATGCAAGTCTGTGCACCCGTTGTCGTGCAACGCCGCGGAGTTAGGAAGAGGGTCTCGGATTCCCCTGGAACTGGAGTTCTCCTGGAATTTGGGAGCTTTCAGACGGTTCTCAGCCGCCCTTGTGGGGTGCTGGGGATCTAACCCAACCAGGGTCCTCTGAAGAGAAATAAATAATCTTTCTTAATCATTGAGCCATCTCTCCAGCCCTGTTTCTGATATTTATAAAATGTTTTATTTTATTGCTTTTACATTATATTTAATTATTTAAAAATTTTTTTTTTTTATTTTTTTGAGTGTATTGTTTGCATGTGAGTAAGTGCACTTGTGTCATGCAGTCCCTACAGAGGACAGATGACAGAACTGGATCCCCTGGAACTGGAGTTAAGATGGTTGTTAGTCACCATGTGGGTCCTGGGATTCAAACCTCAGCCCTCTGCAAGAACAGCCAGTGCTCTAAACTGCTGAGCCAACTCTGTAGCCCTTTTATTATTTATTTATTTATTTATTTATTTATCTATTTATTTAATTTTAATATCTTTTATTAAGAAAGATTCCCAATGTTTAGCCCTGACTGGCTAGAACTCACTATATAGACTTTAGGCTGGCCCTCAAAAAAACTCGTAGAGACTGCCTGCTTCTGCCTCCTGAGCACTGGATTAAAGGAGTATCTTTAGCTTGTGCCACCACAACTGGCTTATTTTATTTCTTGTTGATGTTTGCGATTGGTTTTCTCAGTTCCGGGGCCTTTGGAACTTCTTGGGCTTAAAGTGGTCTTCCTTGCCCTCCAGTCTCCAGAGTAGCTGGGAATCTAGATTTGCTCTACCACAATGATGAGGGTTTAAGCATTATTTTAGAGGAAAAAAACAGTGTAAGGCTGAATGATTAATGAGCTCAGTTTTTCAGTTTTTTTTAAAGTTAAACAAATTCGTAGCAAAATTTATATATATATATATATATATATTTATATATATACTATATATATTATATATATATCAGACCAGGTTGACCTCAGTCTCCGGAGAGATCTGCCTGCCTGTGTCTCTGGAGTGCTGGGATTAAAGGCTTGCATCACCATGCCCAGTCAAACAATATTCTCTTAAGAAACAAAGCTAATAAAGTACACCAGAGTTAAGTGAAGTGGCGGTCACTGGCCTGTACTTCTGACAGCTCCAGGTAAGTCCACCTGGCAGGAATTATTACATGGGTTCCATTTCTATAGCTCAGTTTCCAGTCAAAGCTACTGATGTTGTGGCTCTCAGTGAGGAGGACTCTGCCTGCAGTGCTCTCTTTTTCCAGGATCAAGAGTTCCAGTGAACACAAGGAAATAAAAGAGCTTATGTAATTCCATGCACTGCACAAATAATATCACTTTCCCTTGGGTTGTTAAATAGACCTAAAAGTGTGTTCAGGGCATGTCCTGAACCAAGGTCAGCGCCTCTAGTGCTGCTGTGCATGCCTCAGGATCAGTCCCGAATGAACTTCAGGAGGGAAGGACAGTGAAGGAAGAAAGGGAGCCGGACTCCAGGACCTTCAGGACTCTGCCCTCAGCACGTCTCGGTCACTAGCAGTGGATCTCACTTGCATTTTCCCTTCAGGTTTTCTTCTCTATAGCCGCACTCACCCTTGAGTCCTGCGGTGCCCCCAGCTCCTCCTCTATCATCGAAAGGACTTACTTTGTTCCATATTTACAAATGATCACCATAAGCGACTTACTAATTTAATGACTTAACCACAGGAGGTAGCAATGGTTGATAACAGTAAGTTTGTGGCCCCAGAGAATCATCTTTGTATGGAATCTTCTGGAAGGAATGGCCGAACAAGCTCCTTTACCCCCTGAACCGTCCCCCTGACTCAATGATATCTCATTTTTGAGTTTTGTTTCCCAAGATCAATAGATCCAAATGCTTCATCTAAAATTCCTTTAAAATTTAAACTCAACTGCTGTTTATATCTCAGTGAAACTGGATATCAACCAGGGAGAAACTCTTCTTGTTCAACGTTCTTTTTTTTTTTTTTTAATTTTATTTATTTTTGTATGTGTATGAGTGTAGTGTCTGCATGTAGGTCTGTGCACCCGTGTCGTGCAATGCCGCGGAGGTCAGAAGAGGGTCTCGGATTCCCCTGGAACTGGAGTTCTGGAACTGGAGTTTCAGACGGTTCTCAGCCTCCATGTGGGTGCTGGGGATCGAACCCGGGTCCTCTG
>VZQC01005595.1:0-56028 GCA_009823505.1 Rhizomys pruinosus
CAGTGTTATCTATGGAATGAATTGCAGGCCAACTAGTACTATATTGATAGCCTTGTTCAAAGAGTACACATATATAAGTAAGTAAAAAATAAATAATAATAAATAAATAATTTGGGGCAAGGTCATCTTTCAGTGAAGCCCAGTGTTTTGGACAAATTAGCAGGCCAGCTGGGACTGTACTGATAACTTGTTTCAAAAAGACATAAAGCAGGCTGGAGAGATAGGCATAGCGTGTTAAGAGCACTGGTGTCTCTGCAGAGGACCAGGGTTCATCTCCAGCACCCACATGGCAGCTAAGATAACTGTCTGTACCTCAATATCTAAGAGACTCAGTTCCAGGGGATCCGACACCCCCTTCGCCACCATCCCACATTCGACTCAAACTGTTCAGCAAGACCTATGCATGCAGTCCTTCAGTTTATTTTCAAAATAAAAATTTTTAAAAAACAGACAAGTAAATTTTTATTAAATAATTTAATAACATAATAAATTAAATTAAATATTAAAATCAATACATAATCTGAGGACGGGTCTCCCTCCTAATTCACCAGGCTATCCTGGCTATTAGTTGAATTCGAGGCCAGCCGGGCTACAAGCAAGACCCTGCCATAAAAGAAAATTAAATTAAAAACAAATGGCCTAAGATTATGTCAATAAGATACATAGTAGATAATAAACATTAAACATATAAATGTAAATACAATTTGAGAACAGGGTCCACACTCTCAGTTCAAAGGCCAAGCTTGCCTTTACTAAATTCCATGGCCAGCTGGGGCTACTTGAGTATCCTCTGTTTCAAAAAAGACTAATCAATTTAATTGGAATTAACAAATTAATTATTAGTACACAGGGTTTTCCTCCTAGTTTCAAGACCACCTGGTCTAAAACTGAATTATTCAGGCATGGAAGACATCGGTCTGAAAAATATAAAATAACATAATAAATATAATTCATACATACATAACATATTACAAACATACACATCAAACGCTAATTACATAATACATAAAAACTAAATTTGGTCATGGTAACCCTGTCAGTTCAATGCCAACCTTGTCGAGGATATGCGAGGCCCGGGGGCGACATGATACCTTCCGTCCAAAAGTATAAATCAATCAATCAATCAATCCAATCAATCAAAATTGAGACAATGATTCCCTCATAGTTCACGGGACACCTCACTAAGAACTGAATTCCAGAAGGTTGGCCTACAAGGAACCCGGCGTCTAAAAAGGAAAATAAGATAAAACAAAAGCATGTGAAAAAAAATAAATGAGAGAGTGAGTAGGAGTAGATAGAGAGATAGAGCGTAGTGAAAAAAGAAAGATTAAATCAGAAAGGTAACAAAAAAAGTGAGACAGCAAGGCCCGCCGGGTGTCTAGGAAGAGAAAGTCCAGGCCAAGCGTGGGCACTGACGTTACAGAAAGACCAGTGACATAATTAAAGTCAAAAAAAAGTAAGTTTAGTTAGGAAGTTGAGAGGAGACTGGGTGGGCCGCTCGAGGGTCATGGCGCGAGCCGGTAATAAGAACCTTCGGATACGGGCCAGCTGGGGCTACAGGGAAACCGACGTACTAAAAAAGGAAAATATGAAAAAAACAGAAAACCAGATGTCAAAAAAGGATTAGATTAAATATTAATTAGTGTATTTCATCCAAGGCACGAGGTCACCCCTGTCCAGTGTTCAAGGCCAGTGTTTTCTGATGAACTAAATTCCAGGCCACTGGGTACAGTGATAAACTGTTTCGAAAATATGAAATAAATAAGAACAAACAAACCAACAAACAACACAAATAATAAATAAATAAATTTGAGGCAGGGTCATCCTTTCAGTTCAATCCAAGTTTATGGACTAAATTTCAGCCATGGGACTATACTAATACTCTGTTTTCAAAAAGACAAAAAGGCGCTGGAGCAGATAGCCTAGTGGTTAAGGAGCACAGACTGCTCTTGCAGAGAACCCTGATTGCGCCCGCACCCACATGGCGGCTAAACAACCATCTTATCTCCAATTCTAGGAGAACCCCCAGTTTCCAGGCGTGAATCCGACACCCTCTTCTGACCTTCGGCAGATTGCACAGACAGGGGTGCACAAAACCACATGCAGACAGTACAATTCATACACATACCAAAAATAAATAAAATGTTTAAAAAAGGAAAAAAAAAATGACAAGCCAGGACAGTTTGGACTATAGGGAGACCTGCTTTAAAAAAGAAAATAAAAAACAAATTAAAAGAAAAATAAGTAAAAAAAAAGAAGAAGTTATAAATAAATAAATACATAATGTGAAAGTCAATAGGGAGATAGATAGATGGGTCTATAAATACAATAATAAAATACATAAAATTTAATAAAATAAATAAATTTGAGAATGGTAACCTTCATTTCAAGCCCAGCCTTCTATGTAATGAATTCCAGGCCAGCGGGGGTTACTTTGATACTCTGTTACGAAAATTGACTGAATTAATTAATTAAAATTTATTTATGTTAATTACTTAGTTTCCGGTCCCTCCCTCCTAGGACAGGCCAGCCTGTATAAGACCTGACAGTTCCAGGCCAGCTGGCTACAGGGAGACCCTGTCAAAAAAGGACAATATTTTAAAAAACAAAACATAAATAAATATCATTGTCAAATTAAAAAGATAGCTTAAATTAATTTTTTTATTTAATTACATTAATTGCAAGCACTAATCCATCCTGTCAAGATTCAAGGCCAGGCTTTCCGATGTATAATTCGCAGCCAGCTCAGGATGACAATGTTACACCTGTTTCAAAATATAAATAAATATAAAATAAATAAATTAAATAAATAAATAAATCAATTTATTAATTAATTTGAGACAGGGTTTCCTCCTAGTTAAGGCCAGCCTGGATCATTAGAACTGAATTCCAGGCCACTGTTGTTATAGGAATACTCTATATTAAAAAAAAAAATATATATTATATTATATATATATATCATTAATATATATATATATATGAAAGGATGCCCCGCGTTACAACAACTGGCCTGGACCTTCTAAAGCCGTAGCGCTGGCTTTACACTCACAGCAGATCCACCTTCCTCAGCCTCGGCGTAGCTGGGATCAAGGTGTGCACCAGCGGTCTATCTAGAAAAGAAACGATTTTCCCTGTTAACGAGCAGAATGGTATTTGTGTATTTTATTCTTCAGGGGTTTTTATTTTTCCCCTGTTTTACTAGTTGTTTCATTTTTTCTTTCTTCAAGGCAGTCCAATGTCTGTGGGGAAACCACTAGGGAGCCGGACACTGTCCTTTTTCACTGAACTAAACCGAGTCAGCTCTGCTGGAGGGGTTGAATTGCAGAGAGTAACAAGGGACAGGTTTGGTTTGGGTACACCAACACCTAGGACTTTATGTCGCCACCGCCCACCCGGGGAATAGAGCACTTTTGCTTGAGAAGTACAATTGACGGGCTGGGTTTAGGTTGGTTCACGGCTTTTTGTCCCAGCACCTCAGGAAGCAGAGGCCGCTGATCTCTTCAAGTTCAAGACAGTCCTGGGTCCTGATGATGTTCACAGCTCTAGCTGGGGCTGAAGGGAAGACACTGATCTCAAAACAGGATAAACAAACAAACAAACAAACAACCGCAAATACATACTAAAAAATAAAAAACAGGGTCTCACTCAGATCCGGACCAGCGGGTCAAGAATGGATTTCCAGGCCAGCTTGGGCTACCAGGGAACCCTGTCTGAAAAAGGGCATAAAAAATAAACAAAGAGTTGCTGTAGCAGATGGCATCGTGGGTTGAGTGAAGACTCTTGCAAGAGGAAGGGTTTCGATCCCCAGCATCCCCATTGCGGTTAAGACCGTTCTTAACTCCAGTTCCATGGGATCCAACATCCCTTCTGAACCCTGTGGGCATTGCTGACAACGGGTGGGCACCAAACTACTGCGACAGTCATAGACATATCAAACAAACAACACAAACAGACAAACAAACAAATAATAAATAAATAATAAATCAATAATAAATTTTTTTGAGACATGGTCACACTGTCATTTCAAGGCCAGGCTCATCTATGAACTAAATTCACAGTCCAGCTTGGGGCTCAGGAATAACCATCTTCACAAGACAAAGGACAAGACAGAAAGGGAAAGAAAGAACGAAAAAAGAAAGATAGAAAAGAAAGAAAGAAAGAAAGAAAGAAAGAAAGAAAGAAAGAAGACAAGAAAGAAAGGAGAGAGAGAGAGAGAAGAAAGAAAGAAAGAAATGAAGAGATAAGAACAGAAAGAGAAAGAAAAGAAGAAAGAAAGACGACGGACAAGAAAGAAAGAAAAAAAAAGAGCAAGAAGAAGAAAGAAAGCGAATCTCAGGATCTCCCTGCTAGTTTAAAGACAGCCTGGTCTAAGAACTGTATTCCAGGCCAGCTCATGCTACATGGATACACTCTCTAAAAAAGGAAAATTAAAAATTTGTTTTAAAAATATGCATATATACATTCAACACATAAATAAAAAATAATTCTTAAATCACGTGAAAAAAACAAAGTTAAATGTATCACTTAATAAGCTACTGGAAAATACACATATAGTATAAATGTTAGTGCATGTGTATGTCTGATGGCAATAAAACAAAGTCACAGTGCTAGGTATCATGTATCTTATTTGAATTGTTATTCAGGTTAGACAGAATGATTCCTAAAATAATACAAGCTACTGGCACAGTCCTTGATTGCCTCTCAGGACTTGAATATATGAACTTATTGCTGAAGACATGACATAATTTAGTACATAAGACTTGGAGCAATTGAGTTTGAACTGACTTGGTATCCATGTTCCTGAAGAAAAGCTCTCACGGTGTCAGAACATACTGTGAAATCTTCTGGGGGAGAAAAGTCATCAAAGATCCTACCCAGCTGTAAATTCTACAAACCACAACAATCACAGGTCTAACAAATTAACATTATTGGTGTTGTAGTGGCACTTCTATATTAGGGGCAAACAACAGATATCTATTTGGATTTAAGGCTTGATCAACAAGAAGGAAATAATGTCTAGTACTGTAAACAAAGCCAAGTACAGATGGCTGGAGATGTCATATTAGATAAAGAAAAATCTACTTCTCTCACCTCCCTATACAAACATAATTCCTTATTCTATTCAAAATATCTAACCTTTATTTACATACGATTATACCTCTCATCTCTCCTCAAAGAAGCTTCTTTCTGATGTGTTTGAAATATCTATTTTCCAAAGTTTTTCTAGATCATTTTAATATTCACAATTGCTATGCATGTTTTTAAATCTTTTACATTGATGAACAGTTAGATTGGAAACATGATTGTTCATTTCCAATTTGAAAAATTTCACTCTTCACAAATAGTTATTACATAGTAGTTTGCAAGAAACCATTGCCATTACCTTATGAACAAGTGTTAGATATGGTATAGAATTCATTTTTCCCACATAATAAAATATTAATACCATATTATCTACTACCTTTCTATTAAAGTGATGAGGTAGTGATCTGGTGATCTCACTATCACATCATTGAAGATTCAGTTTGGCCATATTTATAAATTATTTTTCCTGTTGGTTTCAACAAGTAAGGGTTAGGGTTTACTTATTCTTTCAAATATCCATTTCTCTTTGTTATTAGTTCTATGAGCTTTTTGTCCTACAATGTATTATGACATATTTTGCTTTCATTTCTGAAATCTGAGAAACCATAAGATACCTATTCTTTATGTGGAACATCTATATGCAGTTTCAAATTATCTAAATGACTTTATAAGAGATTTGAAATAAAAATGAATTAGATAAAATGTATATTTATTTAGAAGAAGAACTTCCTACTCATATTAGCCTCAAAAATAAAAATATACCTGGGAACAAACCTAACCAAAGATACCAACAACCTCTACAACCAAAATTTTAAACCCCTGAAGAAGGAGATTGAGGATGACATCAAAAGATGGAAAGATCTCCCATGCTCATGGATTGGAAAAGTTAATATAGTAAAATGTCCATTTTACCCAAAGTGATATACAGATTCAACACAATCCCAATCAGATCCCCATGAGCTTCTTCACAGACTTGGAAAAAAACCCTTAAATTCATATGGAAAAACAAAAGACCCTGAATAGCTAAAGCAACCCTGAGTGAAAAATGCAATACAGGGGTAATTGCTCTACCAGACTTCAAGCTATATTACAGGGCCATAGTCATAAAAACAGCCTGGTACTGGCACAAAAACAGACCCATTGAACAATGGAACAAAATTGAAGATCCAAACTCGAGCTCATACAATTTCAGCCACCTCATGTTTGACAAAGGGGCAAATAAACCTCAATGGAGGAAGGATAGCATCTTCAGCAAAATGGTGCTGGCAAAACTGGATCACCGTTTGTAGAACAAATTTAAATCACTACATCTCACCCATTTGATCCACTTTGAGTGGATCAAAGATCTCAATCTAAAACCCAAAACCCTGAAGGTGCTAAAAGAAAAAGCTGGTAACAACCTACAAGATATAGGTGTAGGGAAAAAAAAACTTTTTTAAATCAGACAGCAGCTGCACAGGAAACAAGGTCAACAGTTGACAAGTGGGACCTCATCAAACTCAAAAGCTTCTGTACAGCCAAATAAACAATCAAGGAAGTGAATAGAAAACCCACAGAGTGGGAGGAAATCTTCACCAGTGGTTCATCTGACAGAGCATTAACGTCAAGAATATATAGACTACTCAAAAAATAAATAAACAAGAAAAGAAATGACCTATTCAAAAGATGGAGTAAACAGGTGAACAGAGACTTCACCAGTGAGGAAGTAAAGATGGATGAAAAAGCCTTAAAAAGTGATCAACATCATTAATAATTAAGGAAATGCAAATTAAAACCACTCTCAAATATCATCTCACTCTGATACAACTGGCTAAGATCAAGAACACAAAAGACACCAAATGCTGGAGAGGTTGTGGAGAAAGCGGAACACTCATCCACTGCTGGTGGGAATGTAAACTTGTATAACCATTATGGAAAGCAGTGTGGAGAACCCTTCAAAGACTCAAAATGAGCATACCACCTGACCCATCCATTCCTCTCCTGGGTATAAGACTCATCCTACTGCAAAGATACATGCACATCCATGTTTATTGCAGCTCTCTTCAAAAGAGCAAAGAGCTGGAACCAACCCAAATGCCCCTCAACTGACAAATGGATGACAAAAATATGCTACATCTACACAATGGAAGACTACTCAGTGGTAAAGAAAGATTATATCATGAACTTTGCAGGTAAATAGATGCTAAGTGAAGTAACACAGTCCCAGAAAAAACAAGTGGCTAAAGATCTCCCTCATTTGTGGATGCTAACACCAAATAACCAGATGAAAGGCAAGCTGAACAACATTGTTATATTTCTGTTTATCTGAAAGCAACTATATTGCTACAATGTAAATCTCTTAATGGGCTCTAGAATCGATCCATCAATTATTTTCAGACTCTGTAATTACTTAATTACTGTATAGGAGTGGAATGTATGTATTAATCTTTTAGAGTAATATAAAATTAAAGAAGGAAAATGTGAATTCTTAAACATAAAAAAAACACAGAGTGAAAGATGCAGGACATTTAGGCCAGAATGCATGATCTGGGGTGGGGTGGTGGAAGGGACAGGGAAATATGTCTAAACTGAACTGAGAAATGATGTCTGAAATACACAAAACATCAGTAAAAGCATTATAAAAAAGAAGTAAATATCTTCAACTAGTCTTTACTATATAGTTTTTATTCTTGTGATGCAAGCCAAAGTTCAAAATTATGGGCAGGGAATGTGATGGTTAAACTGTTACCACAATAGCAGTTTGGGAGGTAACATGATCCTCAGTCTGCTGCCTCATTACTGTACTCAGTTAAATTTATTTCATTATGTCCAACACATAAGAAAACAAAGTCTTATGTTGCAGGTCTACGTTATATGGTTATTTTGTTTTCTCACCTGATTTTCTTTGGATAGTCATAACAGTGGCCAAAACCAAAAGAATGAAAAGTGAAACTACAAACCCATACTTCTGTACCTACCAAATATATCTGTCATACTGGAAGGAGAAAGAAGTACTTTCCATGACAAAAGAAGGCTTAAACAATTCAAAAACAAAAAAGAAAGAAAATACAAAATTCTAGTAAGCACACTGCAATATAATATACCACACCGACATAATGAACAATAATAATATCAGCTAATGCTGAAAATTGTTTGACATAATTCAATACATTTACCAGAGTTTTAATATGATTCATATACTGTGTGTACACATGCATGCTTGTGTGTGATTGTATGAGTGTTTTCAGGTGCATTTTTGCCACAGTTAATATTTGGAGGTCAAAGGACAAACTTGGGTAACAGTCCCTGCATTCTACCTAGGTTAAGGCATGGTCTCTTATTTTTTATTTTACACTAGGCCAGCAAGACCAAAAGTCTCCATCGATTATCCTGCATCCCATGGTGTAATAGGCACACTGGGATTACAGACACACACACTATTTATCCAGAATTTACATGAGTTCTGTGGAAACAATTTTCCATCTTCACATTGAAAAGTTTTATTTATTGAAACATCTTTCAGCTGTTGAGGCATTATTATAATCATGATAATCAACAAAGCATCTGTAAAACTAATGTACCTCAATATAAGAAACAATTATATTACAGCTTCACATCTAATATTATACTAGTCAACTTGAAATTTCAAAACATTGATAAAAAAAAACAAAATAGATACAAATGCTGAAAGAACATACAAATAAAAGAAAAAAAAAGAACCTGTTTTCAAGGATAAAACAATATTGCTAAGTTGTTCATCTTATTCAAGCAGTCTAGAGATTCAGAGCAATCCCAGACAAAATTCTTATAGCACTCTTTAAATGGTAAGAAAATATTCTTACCATTCACATGAAATCACAAAAGAATCCCAATGGAAAAATTAAACAAGAAAAATAAAAATCGTGGTGTTAAAAGTACTGATGTCAGCCACAGAGTTGATGCACTTGCCAGTAAGAATTGAAGACAGGCCAAACAACAGTACTCTCTCTTTTTTCCTTTTGTCTCTTTACTAAGATCTCAAGTTCTATGCCTGCATTAGTTTCTCTAGTCTTACTGATTATTTATATCTTGTTGTACTTTCCTTTTGGATGCTAAGGCCACATAGTTAGCCTAGATTAACCAAGGTTTTTGTTTTCTCAAGGTCAGTTGAGAATCTGGTCCTCAGGGGTCTCTCAGGGGTTTCTTTGGGGGGGGGGTGAAGAGGGTGGGAGCCCTTTGCTCCTTTCAGCTTTTCATTTACTGGTTTCATCCACTCGAGAACAAAATCAGGTCTTGCTAGACCAGGCTTCCTTTTCTGAAGCATGAGTAGACTTTCCACTTTATAGACTAGACACTGGCTGAAGTCCCATTACTGGCTCTCCAAGATCTTCCTGAACAGGAAGACTGGTGACCCACATTTGCAGGTCATTTCAAGAGATGCCCCTATGCTTAATCCCCTAAGACTTAGTTGACATCTGAGGGCAAGGAACAAAGCTATCTCTTAGGTCCCTTGGCCAAATTGGTATGGGTGTTAAGTGTGGTCGTTAAGCACCCAGAAAGGCTAAGTTGCACCAGCCTATTACAATGAACCTATATTAAAACTGTATCCTTTGGAAACAAACTGTATGTTATTTCCATATCATATTTCTTGAGTCACATCTTTCCATTTTAATCCCATTCTAAAAGATGCACACATACCTTCCATCATGTATTGAAAATCCAAGGACTGAAAATAAATGTTAGTTCAGCTCTAGAACATGTTTAGGGATTCACAATGCAAGAGCACAGTTATTTTTAAATCATGAGGAATATGTGTGGCTGCCACCACTTTTGGCACTTCTCAAAGACATGACACACAGATTTTTAACCTTCCAATATGGACTGAGGACTCATGTCTCTTCAAGAATCTTCCAAACCTTCAATGCCAGATGGGGACTACTGAGATACCCAGCTTGTGGACTAAACAGCTAAGGGGATGCCAGCCTTGTCAGAATATAGACAGCCATTGTTGGACTACCTGAGCTGTATCATGGAGGTCAGTGCAGGGGAATTGAGATAGGATGTGTGCTTATTGGACTTCATTTGGGGGACCATGGTAGGGAAAGACCCTAATGTGGAGCAAAAGTGCAGGATTCATAGTTGTTTTGGATTGCCAAGGAGGAAATATCGAGCACTTCCTTAAGGAAACCATGACATCTTTTAGGAAAAAAATATCCTCCAACTCAAGTGATGTGTGTGTGTGTGTGTGTGTGTATAAATATATATATGCATTCTATCATTATATATATTATTATAATATATATATATAACTGCATATATATGTATATATACTGTAGCAATACAAGTTGGAGAGAGCAATAACAAAATAACTGAAAAAAAAAAACCTCTGAAAGACTCAAAAATATATACAGGACATGTATAGCACAGTGAAGAGACTCAGGTGGGGTGGGGGCCATGGAAAGGGAAGCGACTCTAGATTCGATTGAGAAATGATGTATGACCTATGGAAAATGTTTAATAACAATAAAAATTATGTAGAAAAGGAAAAATAATCAGAATTACAAAAAATAAAAGTACTGATGTCAAAAGAAATGCTAAAACTACATTGATTTCCATAGTGGTTGTATGAGAATCCTTACAAGACTCAAAATGAACAAAAAAAAAAAAAATAAAAATAAAAAAAAAATCAGCCAGGCTTGGTGGTACACACCTTTAATCTTAGCACTCGGGAGGCAAAGGCAGGTGGATCTTTGTGAGTTCAAGGCCAGCCTGGTCTACAGAGTGAATTCCAGGACAGCTGGGGCTACAGGGAAACCCTGTCTCGAAAATACAAAAAAAAAAAAATTAAAAGACTCAAAATGAGCCTACCACCTGACCCAGTCATACCACTCATGGGTATATACCAACAAGACTCATCCTACCTCAAAGATGCATGCACAGCCATGTTTACTGCAGCTCTCTTCACAACAGGGAAGATCTGGAACCAACCCAAATGCCCCTCAACTGAGGAGTGGATAACAAAAATATGGTACATCTACACAATGGAATTCTATGCAGCAGTAAGGAAAGATGACTTGAAATTTGCAGGTAAATGAATGGAACTAGAAGCCATTATGTTGCGTGAAATAACAGTCCCCCTCTAAAAAAAGGTGAACGGTTTCTCTCATTTGTGGTTGCTAACACCAAATCCACAGTTGAAATGCAAACTGTTCAATGTTACTGTTATATTTCTTTTATCTAAAAGCAAGTGTGCTGTTATAATGTGGATCTCTTAATAGGCTCTAGAATTGAATAACACTTATATTCAGACATTGTAATTACCATATATGGGTGGAAATATGTATTCATATTTTAGAGTAATATAAACTTAAATGGAAAAGGTGAATTTCAAAACATAAAAAAAGTTGATTTCAACAGTTTAAAATAGACATAAAACCAGATATATAGGGGAATGGAATAGTATTGAAAGAGAAATTTTGGGGCTAGAGAGATGGCGCAGCAGTTAAGAGCACTGACTGCTCTTACAGATGACCCGGGTTTGATTCCCAGCACCCACGTTTTGGCTAAGAACAGTATTTTACTCCAGTTCCAGGGGAATCTGATGCCCTCTTCTGACCTCCGCAGCATTGCACGACACTGGTGCACCTACCTACATGCAAGCAGTACACTCATACACATAAGAAGTAAAAATAAACAAATAAATAAACAAGTATTAAAAAAAGAAAGAGAAAATTTAATCACTTAAAAGAATACACCCAATCCTTTTTAAGCCTTCAGTACTTTTTAATCCTCTTGTAGTTCTCATGATTTTAAAGTCATTTGACTATAGAGCATAGTTATATTATTATAAACGCTTTTCTTTTCCTTTTTTGGATTTTTGAGGCAGGGTCTCCCTGTAGCTCCAGGTGTTCTGGAACTCACTATGTAGACCTGGCCTTGAACTCACAAAGATCTGCCTGCCTCTGCCTTCCGATGACCTGGGATTAAAGGTGTCCACCACCATGCCCAGCATTATAAATTATTTATATTCCATCCTTCTGTACATGTTGCCTTGCCAGTACCACATTCTTAATTATTTGTGATGGCCTGCCAACCATCAATTTCTCCTGCTCCAATCTGGGACCTTGTCTGATTGGTGAAGGTCCCATGCCTGATGTCAACATTAACATAATTTTACATGTACAATCTTCTAGTAGTCTAACTCTTCTGCTTCTCTGTGTTCATGAATCAGCACTGGACCTTTCTGCACCTCTTCTACAATGATCTCTGAGCTGTGGTTGAGCGAGGTTCATACAGGAGTCTTATTTAGGGACACACACTCTAGAGGTTCCCATTTCAAATGTGCTCAGTTGTGGCTTTCTGTGTGCATTGCACTGTATGGTATAAGGACAGTCATTTGGTGAGAATTGAGTGGTGCACTCATTTTCTCTCTGCCTCTCATTCCACTATGATCCAGGAGGCTTAGGTGAAGAGTTTCAACTGTAGATGTGTCTCCTAGGATTGTTCCCGAGGTATAGTTTCTGTGTCTAACAAGCTGTGGGATTCTGTAGTCACCATCTGCTGCAAAGAGATTTTCTTTCACAAGTGGTCTATAGTATGCTTGTTTGTAAATATAAGATTCCATATGTAGCATATGATAAGAAATTTCTTTTGTCTAGAGATATGACAGAGTTAGGGTTTTCAGTAGGATCTATGTACTCTCCAGCCATGTGCATATGGCTGAGTTTACAGAGCCACCCATGAGTTCACTCCTATTGAAAGGAATTTAAGTCCACTTATATAGCTATCTATTAGGCCCCAGATAACAGTGCCACTATTAAAATATTAGAAGTAGTTTGCTGTGCAAATCCGAGTTATTAGTCTTTAGGGCTGGCTTGGACGATTGACTGATTTTTCTCCCTGAGAATGTGCATATTATCTAACATTATGAGTGCTAGAATTCAGGTAGGAGGCATCCAGGTCAGTTCCTGCTCCAGCACTCCAAGTCCTTTTACTGAAGTATGTTGTGTCTTGAGCAGTTTGTATTTACTTTCTCGTTCTGGAAGACTGATTGTCCAGATCCAATAGACTCTCAAAATAACACAGGCTATGGCTAAAACTGTTACAGCTTTATTATTTTGAGAGTCTATTGGATCATGCTCATCAAACACTCTGTGGTGGTTTGAATGAGAATGTCCTCTACAGGCTTCAAGTATTCAGACATTTGTCCCCAGTTGGTGGCACTGTTTTGAGATGTTTTGGAAGGTGTAGCTATGATGGAGGAAGTACATCACTGGGGGTGGGCTTAGAGAGTTAAACAAACTTTGCTGGTCTCCAGTTACTCTCTCTCTGTTTCCAGTACCTGTTTGAAGATGTGAACCTCAGCTTTCTGCTCCAGCTCTTGCCACCATGCTTCCTGGTCTCCATGAAGTCTAATTCACAATGGACTCTAATTCACTGACATCATCAATTGTAAACTCAAATAAACTTTTCCTTGGTCATGGTGGCTTTATCTTAGCAACAGAAAGTTTCTTTTTTTTTTATCACAAAAGAACTTTTATTTCAAAATAAGAGTGATTATTTTTTCCACCTGTTTTATTTCTTAATTTTTAATTTTTTAAATTTATTTTTATTGATGCTTTGTGTATTTCATACATCATTTTCCAATTCAGTTCAGGCATATATCCCCTTCCCTTCCCCCCAAACCCACCCCTACCCATCGCAGATCGTGCATTCTGCCGTAAGTTTTCTGCATCTTTCTCTGTTTTTTTGTTTTGTTTTGTTTTCATTTTTTTTAACAATAGGTGATAATTTGTGAGTACAAGCATCCTTCATGTAAAACCAATTTGCAAGCAGTTGTGCCCAAGCCCACACAACTCATGGGTCCCACCATCCTGAAAGGGGGGTCTTGTATGTTCAATCAAGTTGATTAAATGAGTGTCCAGTCTATATTGTTGTAGTTTCACCATTATCACCATTAACCCCAATCGAACCCTTACATTCTACCACGCCCCCTCTTCCGCAGATGTTTCCCTAGGCTTAGAAAAGGGGCACGTGGATGAGAAGCAAAACACTCTACTTTTCTCTGGAGCTGATGTCTTGGTCTCTGCAGTTCTGGCTGTTTTTCTTTCATGGGCTGCAGCTTGTCCAGGCTTAACCTTTCGATCCTATAATGAAGCACATGCAATTAGATATTTAGGTTTTAAACAGTATAATATATAGCCTTCGATCCTACTAATGAAGCACCACACAATTAGATATATGGGTATTTAAACCGTACTAATTGTTATGGTAGGTTACTTTGGTATAGACACAGCTGGTTTGGATGGTATGTCAATTCATGATCTACATTTTCTTCTGTCAAGTATGGCCAGGGCTTCGTGTGGTTTAAAACATCTCCTAACCATTAGAGGATGTAAGCTTGTGACATCAGCCGTGGGTTATTCCTCCAAGGAGAGAGCCAATAGCCAATTAGATTTGGGATATAGACATAGGCTGCCCCTGCTTGCACAGTATTTCCAGGCAGATGGGTGTAGTTGGTGCTGATGGAGGAGTCTTGCTGACTCAAGGAGACCTATGTTTGTTAATTGGTTTAGTGGTCTTTGATAACACTCTCTGGCATCCCAGAGATCATCTGTATACTTGCAAGTGCGGTCTCCATACATCTTTTCCATGTTGTATCAGGTCTTCAACAGCAGGGCCTTATCCTCTCTTCCTGCAGATATCCCAGTTAGGAGGCAAGGAGCCTTTACCATTTGTGGGGGCTTGGATCCCCTGGCCAACATCTCCTTGGTAGATTAATCCATTGTTGATGTCAGAGCTCCTGTATTTGATATTTGTTTAGGTGCATCGCTTAAGGAGACTTTAGCATTATATTTGGTTCTGAATTAGAGTAATCTTTTCACAGTTTCTATGCCATTAGTCAATTAAAGAAGGCCAGTTTTACTGATTTTACAAGAACACTTCTATAACAGCTGGTTCCAATCTACAGCTGGAGAATGACCTCATCATCCTCTTATTTCTCTTATTCTATGGGGGGGGTTAAGAAAGTCTCTTGTATTAAAACCTTTGCAGCACCTAGAAGGTAAGCTTCATTAGGAATCATTAAAAAATAGTTGTTACTAGTTAGGATCCACAGAGGGGCCTGATGTCTGTAAGCAATCTGAGGCATTTCTTCCCTTCAGTGCGCAGAGGAGTCATCCTTCTGCTGGCACTTTCTGGTACATCACTACTCACTGCAAAGCTGCATTTTCTTTCTCAGCCATTAAATTGGTGAATACCTGGCCTGTTGGAACATACAAATCCTTTCCCATAGTTTTAGTTTTAAGATTTGGGTTGCAAGTTTTTTTACAAAAAAGTTTTCATATCTATCTATATCCCCTTTTTTATTTAAGGGTTTTAGTTTTGACCCATGAGTCTCAAAAAGCAGTTGTTTTTTACATCCTATAGGGTGGAATCAAGGCACAGATTTCATCAAGTTCACCCATGTGTTTTTGGTTACTGTATGTGATTAACTTGGGAAACAAAGTTCATTTTGGAGTTAAATCATCCTATAGGTGAAAGAGATTGCTACCAGGTGATACTATATGACAGCAAAATTATAGAGAACTTTGTTTTATACCATCCCAAAGTATTGTTATACAGATTTAGTTAAAGACTAATGTGGACAAGACAATTTATATCACCACATTAACTCAGATCATTACCGTTTTTATCAGTCTTCAAACAAATGTTGTCAATATGCCCTATATTTACTTTTACTAAGCCTAAACACCATGTATTCCTGTAGACAGAGTCTGGGCAAAACTGGATACTTGTTGAAATCATGTCAATTAAACATGCACCAATCGAATATACACCCGTGTCCCTCTCCCACCCCTCCCACCACTCCCAAGTCACTATTTCAGTCAGCCTTCTGATGCAATCTTCTGTTGTTGTTCTTTTAATGTGGCATCCCTCTCCACAGAAATACTTATAACTGGGTTATTGGTACTAGTGTCACATAGAGAGATACCATTTGTTCGTTTGTTTTTCTGGGACTGTGTTACTTCACTTAACATGATGTCTTCAAGATCCATCATTTACCTGCAAGTTCATGTGTTGTCTTCTTTACTGCTGCATAGAATTCCATTGTGTACATGTACCACAGTTTCTCCTCATCCACTCTCAGTTGAGGGGGGCCATTTGGGTTGATTCCAGTTTTTTGCTATTGTGACACAGAGCGGCAATAAATAAGCTGTGCATGTATCTCTGCAGTAAGATGAGTCTTGTGGTATACCCAGGTTGGTATGACTGGGTCAAATGGCAGATCATTTCGAGTCTTCTAAGGGTTCTCCCACACTGTTTTCCCAGTGCTGCACAAGTTTACATTCCCACCAGCATGGTGGTGTTCCCCTTTCCCCACACCTCTCCAGCACTTGGCATCATTTTTTTTCTTGATCCTGCCAGTCTTTACTGGAGTAAGGTGGTATCTTAAGGTGGTTTTAATTTGCAATCCTTACTTATTAGTGATGTTGAACACTTCTTAAGGTGTTTCTCAGCCATCTCTCATCCTCCTCTGTGAAAGTCTCTGTTCAGATCTTTGCCCATCTTTCTGAGTGATTTCATTTGTTTTCTTTTTCTTTTTTGAGTAGCTTGTATACTCTGGATTAATGCTTTGTCAGATGTATCTGCTGTGAAGGTTTCCTCCCATTCTGCTGGGTTTCTCCTTCTTCCTTTATTGTTTCCTTTGATGTACAGAAGCTTTGAGTTTAATGAGGTCCATTTGTCAATTGATGACCTACTTCTGTGCAGCTGCTGTCTGATTTAAGAGTCTTTTCCTACACCTACGTCTTGTTCTAGGTTGCTGCAAGTTCTCTCTCTATCACCTCCAGTTTTTGGATTTCACATGAGGTCTTTGATCATTTGGGATTGACTTTTGTACAGGGTGAGGAGGTAGGGTTTAATTTCATTCTTCTACAGGCGGTGATCCAGTTTTGCCAAAAAACATTTGAAATGCTGTCTTTCCTCCAATGTGTCTTCTTGGCTTCCTTATCAAATATGGGATGGCTGAAATTGTATGTGCTCAGGTTTGGATCTTCATTTTGTTCCATTGTTCAATGGTCTGTTTTTGTGCCAGTACCACGCTGTTTTTATGACTATAGCCCTGTAGTATAGTTTGTGTCTGGTATAGCGATCCCCCCTGTGTTGCTCTTTTGCCCAGAGTTGCTTTGGCTTTCAGGGTCTTTTGTTTTTTCCAAACGAATTGAGGATTCTTTTTTCCAAACCTGTGAGAAGCTCTTGGGATTTGTGATGGGATTGCATTAATCTGTATACAAGTTAGGGTAGAATGGACATTTTTACTATATTTACTTTCCCAATGCCATGAGCATGGGAGGTTTTTCATCTCTGATGTCTTCTTAATTTCTTCTTCAGAGGTTAAATTTTGTTGTAGAGGTCCTTGGTATCTTTGGTTAGGTTCGTTTCCTAGGTATTTTATTGTTTTTTGAGGCTATGTGAGTGGGAAGGTCTCCTTGTCTTCCTTCTTCAGCTGCCTACTGTTGGTTAGAGAAAGGCTACTGATTTTTTAGGTTATTTTGTCTTCCTGCCACCCTTACTGGCCCCTAATCGTTCTAGGAGTTTCCTGGTGGACGTTCTTAGCATCCCGGGTAGACAATCATATCATCAGCAAACAGGGGTAGCTTGACTTCCTTTTCCTATAAGAACTCCTTTAATTTCCTTTTCCTGCCTTATTGCCCTAGAAGGGATTCAAGCACTTGTTGAAAAGGAGTGGTGACAGGGGACAACCTTGCCGAGTTCCTCCCCTTAAGGGGAATGCTTCTGTCGTTTTCCCCATTTAGGATGATATTGGCTGTGGGTTTCCTGTATATGGCTTTGATTACATTAAGATATGATCCCTCCAATCCAATTCCCTCTAGGACTTTAAACATGAACGGATGTGGAATTTTGTCAAAGGCTTTTTCCGCGTCAATTGAGATGATGGTGTTGGTTTTTGTCTTTCAGCCCGTTTATTATGCTTGATGTATTTATTGATTTTCGTATGTTGAACCATCCCCTGCACTCTGGTATGAATCCAACTTGGTCATGGTGGATGTCTTCTTGATGTGGTCTGTATGCGATTTGCCAGTATCCTATTTAGAATTTTGGCATCTGGTTCATTAGGGGGATGGGTCTATAGTTCTCCTTTTAGTTGCATCTTGGCCTGGTTTGTGGTATTAGAGTGATGGTGGCCTTCATAGAAGAATTTGGGGAGAACTCCCTCGCTTTTTCCTTATAAACAGCTTGAATATTAATGGTTGTGAAGTCTTTTTGAAACATTTTATAGATTCTGCTGTGAAACCATCTGGGCTCTGGCATTTTTTGGTTGGGGGCTGCTTATTACATCTTCAATTTCTTCACATATTATTGGTTCTGTTTAATCTCTTCCCCTTTGCTGTCGATCTCTTCTTGGGTAGTCTTGGTGAATTCCATGATTTCAGATATTGATCATTTCCTTATAGGTTTTCAAACTTGTAGAGTGTAGGTTTTTGAAAAATTAATTCCGTTTGATTGTCTGGATCTTTTCATTATCTGTTGTGATAGTTCCTTTTCTCACAGATTCTATTGATTTGAGTGTGTTCCTTCTTTCTTTTGGTTAACTGGGCTAGAGGTCTGCTATTTTGTTTATTCGCGTCAAAGAACCACTTTTGGATTCATTGATTTTTTGTATGTTTTATCTTTGTTTCTATTTCATTGATCGCTGCCCTGATTTTTTGTTATTTCTTCTTGTCGGCTGCGTTTAGTGTTCATTTATTGCTGTCTCTCAATACTTTTAGTGGAGCATTAGAATCGGTCATTCCTTCTGTTGTTCGAATGTAGGCATTAGACTATAACGTTCTTAGGACTGCTATTAAAGTTTCCCATAGGTTTTTTGCTGAATTGATTATCATTGTCATTCTGTTCCAGGATGTTTTTATTTCTTTCGTTATTTCGTCCTCACCCATTCATTATTCCGGAGATTGTTGTTTAGTCTCCATGTGTTTCGTTAGGTTGTAGGGGAGATAGCCTGGTGTTGATAGTGAGTTTGATTGCACTGAGGTCTAAGAATGCATGAGATTATTTCATCTTTTTGTAATTTGTTGATTTTTTCCTGTGCCCCAGTAATGGTCTATTTTGGAGAATTGTCCATGGGTGCTGAGTAGAAAGTGGTATTCTCTGGCATTTGGGTGAAATTCGATAGGATTCTAGGGGAGGTCCATTTGGTGTATTGTAGCATTCAGTTCAGATTGTCTCTCTGTTTATCCTTTGTCCGGTTGATCGGTCGAAAGGACTTAGTGGGGTATTGAGTGTGCTTTTATTAGTGTGCTGGGGTTATCTGAGCCTTAAGATCCTGAAGGTTGTCTTTACAAAGTTTGTGCACCAGAATTTGGTACATATATCATAACTGATGAGATCTTCATCATCGATTTTTCCTTTAATGACGATATAATGACCTTCTTTGTCTCTTTTGATTTTCTTTGGCTTTGAAGTCTATTTGGTCCTGAGATTTAGGATAGCGACACGCTTTCTTTTGTACCATTTCTTGGAATATTTTTTCTGTCCAGCCCCTTCACCTTAAGTTGGTGTCTGTCCTTGTAATTGAATAGTGGGTTTCTTGCAGACACATATAGATGGATTTTGTTTTCCTAATCCATGCTCCCAGTCTATGTCCCCCACCCCCCCCTTTTGATTGGGGAGTTTCACCCATTGATATTGAGTTATAATTGAAGATGGATGTTTTTTCTTTCACCTTATTATCCAGGGGGACTTTTAGTCTCTGAGTCTACTCCTATGTGTATATTTTTTATTAGTTTTTCTTTTCCTAGGTCTTGTGGATAGTTTTCTCTCGCGTCTGTCCTTTGAATGGCTTCAAGCATTTTTTCTTGAGAGTTGGTTTTCCGGACATGTATTCTATCATCGTGTTTTTGTCTTGGAAGATTCTTCTCTCTCCTTCCACTGTAATTGAAATTTTTGCTGGTTATATGCTGGTTGCATCCAGAGTCCTTTAAAACACTGGGAATGCTTTGCTCCATGTTCTTCGTGCTTTCATGGGTTTGAGGCGAGAAGTCATTGTAATTCTGATGGGTTTTCCTTTGTAAGTGACTTGTTTGTCTTTTGTGGCTTTCAAATTTTATCTTTGTTTTGGGCATCTACATTTTGACTATGATGTGCGTGGGAGTTGTCTTTTCTGAGCTTGGCTATTTGGAGTCCTTGTGCTCTTGTATTTGAATGGGTTTGTCTCCTTTTAGTTTGGGGAGTTTTCATCTATTATTCTATGGAAGATCTGATCAATACCAAACTCTTGGGATTCTTCTCTCCTTCCTCAGATTCCATGATGAAAGAGGTTGATCGTTTCATAGTGTCCCATATTTCCTGTTGTTCAGTTTTGTGTATTTTTAAATTTTTCATAATCTTAATTTGAGTTTTTTAGTTGCTCTGTGTTACCATCAGATCTGATATTCTTTTTTCGGCTTCCTCCATTCTATTCTGATCTTTTTGTTTTTTGTGTTTTGTGTTTTTCCTTCCTTTCTTCCTGTTGCGATAAATGTGCTATTTCCTTCAGTCATCCTGTGGATTTTCTTAATATGCCATGGTCCTTTATGAGTTTCGCAATCTCTTCTTGGTGCTCCTTACTTCGTTGGTTGGCCTCCTTTTCAGTGTTTTCTGATCTTCCTTAAGGTGTTTTGTTTTTTTTTTTTTTTTTTTTTTTTTTTTTTTTTTTTTTCTCCTTTTAGTTTTTTCCGGTTTGTCATTGTTTTCCTCTAGGTCCTTTTTGATTTTTCATTCTCTCTTTACTTCCTCTGAGTTCTCTTTAGTTTTTCCCAGTGTATCCCTCCAGGTCTTTTTGAGTTTTTTCATTCTCTCTCTTACTTCTCTGATTTCTTTTTTTGTCTTTAGGTTATTTATTTCTCTGCATAGGGTCTGGCAATTATTCCTCTAAGGTTCTGTTTCTGGGGTCACCTCAAAAGGGATCCCATTATACCTATCTCCTACCGGGTTGGTAGAGCTTGGTGCAGAATTATCCTGTACCTTTCCCATGTTGTCTCTTCGTCATCTCCCTGGCATGTAGGTTTCCCTTTTGTGATTCAAATCTCAAATGCCTTTTCAGTTTGTTGAAGGCTGAAAGCTTATTTTATTTTGCTTGCCTCCGTCCAATGCCTTTTTTTTCCTTTCCTTCCCTCTTCGTTGTTTGTGGAGGGCTGACTTGTCTAGTTTTCAGGCTTTCACTTTTGTTTATATATTGGATACTGGAAGTCTCTTCCTATCCTGTTTTGAATGTTCTCTTTATCCACTGAATACTCTCTCCTCAATTCCAGTTGTTGGCGGGGGGGGGGGTAACTTAGCCCGCGCCCAGTACCTTGCTGGAGCGGTGGCGGGCTTGTCCTGAGCCCTACCCTGCTTGGCACCCCAATATGGCTCTGTGCCTGCCTCCAAAGCCAGGCTCGCCTCCCGCTTGTGACTACGGGGTGGGGGCGGGGCCACCCAGCTGGGGAGCCACGCCTTGGCAGGAATTAGGAGTCGGGTCTAGGTCCGCCAGTCACTGGGGCCCCTTTGCCACAACTCAGCAAACCAATTGTCCTGCACCCGTGGGTCAATGCCCTGATTCTACCTTGCTGGAGCAGAGGCGGGCTTCTCCTGAGCCCTACCCTGCTCGGCATCCCCAGCAACAGAAAGTTTCTAATATATTACTTGGTACCGAGAGTGGGGTGTTAGCAGTGAAGAAACTGACCATGTTGGTGTTTGGAGAAGTATGGAAGACTTTGGAACTTTGGGTTAGAAAAGCTGTTGACTGCTGTAAGGAGAGCTTAAGGGGCCATTCTAGTAGAAGCCTGGAAGAAAGCAATGCTGAGAAAAATGTATTTCCAGAGGAAAATAAGGACTTAAGCAGCAACTGGGATATTTTGTCAAAGAGTCTGGCTGGAGTTTGCCTACAGCCCAAATGCTTGCCTGAGGCTAAATTGAAGAGCAATGCGCTAATTTCTTTGGTCTAGGGTATTTCAAGACAGCCTAATGTAGAAATGGTGGTGTGGCTATTAATGGTAAATATTATGCAGATCTATAGTGAAAAAGAGCAAATGGGGCAGAGAGAAATGCAGAATGCACGGTTTGGATCAGAACAGTGTACTAGGAAGATTAATGTTGGAGTCAAGGCAGGTGAAGGAAAGGATCCCTTTGATGAGGAGATTAAAGTGATTAAGGTAAGGCCTAGAAATTTACAAGTAAACAATAGAAACAATACCTTTGGGGCAAGACCACACCCAGCCAATCCTCCAACTTTTGAAAGGAAAATACTGAAGGGGTTTTCTACTCCACCAAGTCCAGGGCATAGAAAAGCTACAAAAGTGGTTGAAGTAGTCCAGGGTCCATCCCAAAATTGCAGCCAAAATTGCAGTTTCATTCACGTGGTGCTGGCTTTACAGGCATGAAGGATGCAAGAGTGAAGGGGTCACTAGTTCTTCCTCTGTAGTTTCAGAAAGCCATCAAGGCCAGGCAGAGTGCAGCAGGGGTGTCCCTGTATAAAGAATGCCCTGATAGGTAATTGTGTGAAGCTGTGAAGGTGAAGCCTTGTTGAGAGTGGAGAACCCAAGAAGACATTCAAGATGCCAGAGCTATGAGATATTTCCCAAGGAGAGCTGCATACCCGGAGTGGTACCAGCCTAAGAAAGAGATGTTTGTTACATGCAAAGCTGGAAGAGCTTATCCATCTAAGCCCTTTGGAAGTAAAGTCCCAGAAGTCTCACATGGAGCTACTGGACTTGTTTGCCCTGCTGGTTTTTGGTCTTGTTTTGGTTCAGTATTTCCTCACTATGCCTCTATTTTTCCCTTTTGAAAAGGGAATGTGTATTCATTTCCACTGTATGTGAGGAGTTTGTAATTTGTCTTTTTATTTTATAGGAGCTTACAGTTAAGAGATTGGCCTGAGTCTCAAAAGGGACTTTGGACTATAGACTTTTGGATAGTATTGAGACTGGTAAAGACTATGGGGACTTTTAAGGTTGGACTAAAGGCATTTTACATTTTATATGTTCATGAGCTTATGGGTGCCAAGGAGTGGAATGTGGTGGTTTGAATGAGAATGTCCCCATAGGCTTCAAGTATTCAGACATTTTGCCCCCTATTGGTGGCGCTGTTTTGAGAGGTCTTACAAAGTGTGGCCATGCTGGAGGAAGTACATCACTGGGGGCAGGCTTAGAGTTCAACAAGCCTTGCTGGTCTCCTGTTTCTATCTCTCTCTCTCTTTCTGTGCCTGTTTGAAGATGTGAACCTTGGCTTTCTGCTCCAGCTCCTGCCACCATGCTTACCACCACAATGTACTCTAATTCTTTGCCATACAGCACCCCCGTCCCACAGTATAACTGTTCCCTAATGTTCAAACACTGTATGTGCATTTCTCATGGGGTCTTCTGGCATCCCATTACCCTCTGGGTTCCCTAGTCACTGAAAATCCAGTAATCTCTATTCATTCTTCTTCCCTTCCAATGTCTCTCCTCCTTTCCTATCCCCAGTACCCCCATTATCCTCACCCTATCCTTCTCTAGAGTGCCCTCACCCATATCATGGTCCCTGAATTTCCCTCCTTCCTCCCCTCCTAGCCCAACACTTCCACTTTCCCCATCTTCCACCTAGGAACATCTGTTCACTACTATTCCTTTTTTGGAGATCTTTCTTGTTCTTTACTTCTAAGTATCCTTTCGTTTTCTTGGCTCCTGGTGTTACATCAGGATATATATTCACATACAGAGGATTGGTGCTGTAATCCAAAAATGAAGGAGAGCATATTTTGCTTGCTTTTCTGCCTTTGTGTTATTTCACTTAGTTTAACACTTTCTAGTTCCATCTATGTACCAGTGAATTTCATCTTTTCTTACTACTGAGTAATACTACATTGTATAAATGTACTACATTTTAATTATCCATTAATCAGTTGTGGGATATTTAGGTTTTTTCAATTTCTTCATTATTGTGAAGAGAACAGCAACAAACATGGATGTATAAGTATCTTTAGAGTATGATAAGTGCTTTGGCCATATGCCAAAGAGTGTTATAACTGGGTCATATGGTAGGTTCATTATTTATTTATTTATTTATTCATTTATTTATTTATTTATTTATTTATTTTAAGTTTTCCATGCTGCATTCCATAGTGGCTGCATGAGTTTGCATTTCCACCAGCATTGAATGAGTGTTCCCTTCTCTCCACATCCATTTGGAGTTCTTCAATTTCTTGATCTTACATAGTCTTATCGGTTTTGATTTGCATTATCAAATTTATAAAGGTATTGAGCAGTTTTTAAAGTGTTTTTCTGCAATTTTTATTTCTTCATTTGAGAATTCTCTATTCATATTTGTAGTTCATCTTTTTATTGGGTTGCTTATTTTCTTGCTACTTTTTTTGAGTTCTTTGTATATTCTGGATATTAATCCTCTGTTGGATGTGTAGCTTCTAAAGATTTTCTCTCACTCTGTTGGTTTCATCTCTACTTCCTTAGTTGTTTCTTCTCATGTACAGAATCTTTGTAGTTTAATGTAGCTTATTGATTGTTGACCTTAATACCCGAGCAGCTGTTTTCCAATTAAGCCTACATCTTGGAGGGTATTGTCCAAGTTTTCTTCTAGAAGTTTCAGAGTGTTAGGTTTTATATTGAGGTCTTTGACCATTTTGTAGTTCACTTATACACTATACATAGGGTGAATAACAAAGTTCTTGTTTCATTCTTCTGCAGGTAGAGATTCAGTTCAATTAAGCCTACATCTTGGAGGGTATTGTCCAAGTTTTCTTCCAGAAGTTTCAGAGTGTTAGGTTTTATACTGAGGTCTTTGACTATTTTGTAGTTCACTTATAGATAGAGTGAATGACAAAGTTCTTGTTTCATTCTTCTGCAGGTAGAGATTCAGTTCTGCCAGCAACATTCGTTGAAGATGCTATCTTAACTTCATTGTGTTATCTTGGCACCTTTGTCAAATATAAGGTACCTGGAATTGTATGTATTCATGTTTGTGTCTTCCCTTGTGTTTCATTGTTCTACATGTCTATATTTATGCCAGTATCGTGCTGTTTTAATAAATACAGCTCTATAATGGAATATGGGATTTGGTATGTTGATGTCTCTATATTGTTTTTTTTGCTCAAAATTGTTTTGCCTATTTGGGGTCTTTTGTGATTTCGTATGCATTTTTGGATGATTGTCTTCTAACTTTTTGAAGAATTTCATGGATATTTTGATTGGCATTACATTGAATCTATAGATTATTTTGGTAAGATGGCATTTTCACATTATAGATTCTACCAATCCACAAGCATGGTAGATTTTTCCATCTCCTAGAGTCTTCTCTTTCTTTAAGATTTAAAATTTTCTCTTTTTTTTCATTTTCTTATTTAAAAATATTTTATTGAATTTTCATGCATTTCATACATCATTTCTCTGTCTAATTTAGACTCATTCCCCTATCCATGCCCCCCACCCAATGTGAATTTGTGTATTCTAGATCTTCAATGGTTTTGATTAGGTTTATTCCAAAATATTTTATTTTTTGAGGTTATTGTGAATGGGAACATTTAATTGTATGCTTTGTCTGATTGCTTGTTGTTGGTATATGGAAAGGTTATTAATGATTTTTATATTGATTTTGTAACCAGCTACTTCATTGAAAGTATTAATAATTCCTATCAGTTTTCCAGTGGAATTTATTTTGTTCTTTTATTTATAATATCATCTGCAAAATAGAGATAAGTTGACCTTTTGTTTTCCAATTAGTATTCCTTTAATGTTTTCTTTTCTTATTGCTCTGGCATGGATTTCAAGGACTATATTGAAAAGGAGTTAAGAAAGTGGACAGCCCTATCTATTTCCTGGTTTTAATGGCAATGCTTACATTTTTTCTCCTTTTAGAATGATGTTGGCTATGGATTTCTTGTATATAGCTTTAACGATATTGAGGTTTATTCACTCTAGATCACTCTGTTTGGACTCTTAAAATAAATCCATGTTGGATTTTGTCAAAAGCCTTTTCTGAATCTATTGATATGACCATGTGATTTTTGTCTTTTGTTGTGCATCTGTATGTATGCAGTTTGTGAGTATTTTGTTGCATATCTTTGTATCTATGTTCATTAAAGATATGTCTATAGTTTTCTTTCTTTGTTGTATCTTTACCTGGTTTTGGTATTAGAGTGATGCTGGCTTCATAGAAGGAGTTTGGGATTTCTCCCTCTGTTTCTAACTTTTTAAAATAATTTAGGCAATATTTGTTGTAGATCTTCTTTGAATGTCTGGCACAAATCTGCCCTGAAGACATCTGGGTTTGTTTGGGCTTTGTTTAACTGGGTTATTTTTTATTACTGTTTCAATTTCCTCATTTTTTGTTGTTTGTTTGTTTTATGCTTGTATTGATGCTTTATGAATCTTAAACATCATTTTTCAGTTCAATTTAGGCATATTCGCCATTCCCGTCCCCTCACCCCATCCAAGATCATGCATTCTGCCATAAATGTCCTGCATCTTTCTCTCAGTATTTTTTTAAATGTTTAGGAATTCACATTTTCCTCCATTAATTTTATATTACTCTAAAATATGGATACCTACTTTTCACCCATATACAGTAATTACGGAGACTCAAAGTAAGTGGTGGGTTGATTATAGAACCCATTGAGAGTTTTACATGATAACAACATAGTTGCTTGCAGATAAACAGAAATACAACAATGATGTTGTTCAGCTTGTCTTTCAACTGGGGATTTGGTGTTAGCATCCGCAAATGAGGGAAATCATTCATTGCTTGTTTTTCTGGGACTGTGTTACTTCACTAAGAATAATGGCTTTGAGCTCCATCCATTTCCCTGCAAAATTCATGATTTCATCTTTCTTTACAGCTGAATAGTACTCCATTGTGTGAATGTACCACATTTTTGTCATCCACTCATCTGCTAAGGAGCATTTGGCTTGGTTCCAGCTCTTCCATATTGTGAAGAGAACTGCAATAAATATAGATGTGCATGAATCTTTGCAGTAGGGTGAATCTTGTGGGTATATACCCAGGAGTGGTATGACTGGGTCAGGTGGTAGGATCATTTTGAGTCTTTGAAGGGTTCTCCACACTGATTTCCATAACGGTTGTACAAGTTTACATTCCCACCAGGAGTGGATGAGTGTTCCCCTCTCCCCACAATCTCTTCAGCATTTGGTGCCTTTTGCTTTCTTGATCTTAGCCAATATTATCAGAGTGAGATGATGAGAGTGGTTTTTATTTGCATTTCCTTAATTAATAATGATGTTGAACAATTTTTAAGATTGCCATATTTAATTACTCACTGATGAAGTCTTTGTTCAACTCTTTATTCCACCTTTTGAGTAGATCATTTGTTTTCTTGCTTCTTTGTGTTTTTTTAAGTAGTTTATTCTATATATTGATGTTAATGCTATGTCAGATGTATCACTTGTGAAGATTTCCTCCCACTCTGTGGGTTTTCTCTTGGCTTCCTTGATTGTTTCTTTAGCTGTACAGAAGCTTTTGTGTTTGATGAGGTCCCATTTGTCGACTGTTGACCTTATTTCCTGTGCAGCTGCTGTCTGATTTAGAAAGTCTTTTCCTACATCTATGTCTTGTAGATTGTTGCCAACTTTTTCTTCTATCACCTTCAGGGTTTGGGGTTTCACATTGAAATCTTTGATCTACTTGGAGTTGACTTTTGTACAGAGTGAGAGGTAGGAGTTTAATTTTGTTTCTTCTACAAATGGTGATCCAATTTTGCCAGCACCATTTGCTGAATATACCATCCTTCCTCCATTGAGGGTTTTTTGCCCCTTTGACAAAAATGAGGTGGCTGAAATTGTATTAACTAAAGTTTGGATTTTCAATTTTGTTCCATTTGTCAATGGGTCTGTTTTTGTGCCAGTACCAGGCTGTCTTTATGACTATGGGCTTGTAATACAGTTTGAAGTCTGGTAGAGCAATCCCCCTTGTATTGCATTTTTCACTCAGGGTTGCTTTAGCTATTCAGGGTCTTTTATTCCATATGAATTTAAGGATTTTTTTTCCAAATCTGTGAAGAAGCTCATGGGGATTTTGATTGGGATTTCATTGAATCTTTATAACAATTTGGGTAACCTGGACATTTTTACTATATTAATTTCCCAATCCATGAGCATGGGAGGTCTTTCCATCTTTTGATGTAATTTTCAATCTCCTTCTTCAGAGGCTTAAAATTTTTGTTGTAGAGGTCTTTGGTATCTTTTGTTTGTTCCCAGAGTTTTTTTTTTTATTTTTGAGGCTACTGTGAGTAGGAAGATCATCTTATATTCCTTCTCTACCTATTTATTGTTGGTGTAAAGAAAGGCTACTGACATTTCTAGGTTAATTTTGTAGCCTGCCACTTTACTAAAACTCTTAATCATCTCTAGAAGTTTTCTGGTGGAGATTTTAGCATCCCTTAGGTAAACTATCACATCATCTGTAAAAGGGATAGCTTACCTTCTTCTTTTCCATTTAGTACTCCTTTAATTTCCTTCTTTTTTCTTATTGCCCTAGCAAGTGTTTCAAGCATTACGTTGAAGAGGAGTGGCAATAAGGGGCAGCCTTGCTGGGTTCCTGCCTTTAAGGGAAATGGTTCCAATTTTTCTCCATTGAGGATAATGTTGGCAGTGGGTTTGCTATATATGGCTTTGATCATTTTGAGGAATTTTCCCTTCAGTCCGATTCCCTCTAGGACTTTAAACATGAAGGGAAGCTGGATCTTGTCAAAAGCCACAATTTTCTCATTTGTTATGGGTCTCTTTAAGCTACAGATCTCTTCTTGGTTTAACTTTGGGAGTGTTGATGATTCTATAAATTCATCCATTTATTTTAGATTTCAGATTTAATAGAATATGGATTTGTAAAGTATTCCCTTACAATGTTCTGGATTTTTTTGGTGTTTGTTATGATGTTCACCCTCTCATCTCTGATTTTGTTAATTTGGATTTTCTGAGGCTATCTTGTCTAACCGTTCAAAGACCCAGCTCTTAGATTTATTTTTTTTTGTATTGTTTCTTTGCTTCTATTTCATTAATTTCTACTCTTATTTTTGTTATTTCTTTTCATCTACTGTCTGGATTTCCTTTGTTCTTGCGTTTCCAGAGTCTTGAGTTGTGCTGTTCAATTGTTATATGTACACTTTCTGAATTTTTTAATGTAGGCAATAAGAGGTATAAACTTCTATCTTAGGCCTACTTTCAAGGTGTCCCAGAGGTTTTGTTGCATTGTGTTTTCATTTTAATTTATATCCAGGAATACTTTTAATTATTAATTTATTCCCTGACTCATGGATCATTCAGGAGTGTGTTGTTTAATGTCCATGAATTCATGTAGATTCTAGGGCTTAGTTTGCTGTTGATTATAAGCTTTATTGCACTGTGGTCTGATAAAATGCATGGAATTATTTCATTTTTTCTGAATTTGTTGAGTTTTGTTTTGTATCCCAGAATGTGGTCAATTTGAAAAAAGCTTGCATGGGCTGCTGAGTAGAAAGTGGGGTATTCTGTGGATGTACATTAGGTCCACTTCCTGTAAGATTTCATTTAATTCAGATGTGTCTCTCTTTACTATTTGTTCTGTTGACCTGGCTATTGAAGATAGTTGGGTATTCAATTCACCTACTATTAATAAACTGGGGTTATTGTGTGTTTCATAGTCCCAGACTACTGTTTATATGAAATTGGCTGCAACAGAGTTTGTTGCATATATGTACACAACTGTAATGTCTTTATTGATCATTCCTCTGATAAGAATGACTTGACCCTCATTATCTTTTCTGATTACTTTTACTTTGAAGTCTATTTTGTCAGAGATTTGAAGTGCAACTCCTACTTGCTTTTTAGAGCCATGTTCATGCAATGTACTTTTCCATATTTGAATTCTACTATAGTGTCTATCCTTTAAGGTGGGATGAGTTTCTGGACGACAACAAAAAAAATGGGCTTTCTTTTTGGTCCATTCTGCTAGCCTATGTCTTTTGATGGAGGAGTTGAGCACATTGATATTTAATGTCATTTTTGAAAGGTGTCTATTCGATGCAGTCATTTTAATTTCTTTATGTTTGTGGACCTATTTTATGATTTTATTATTATAATTTCCTTTGTTTTATTTCTGTAGCCTCCTGAGTAGACTTATTCTAGTCTTCAGTACTTTGTATTGTTGCAAATTTTCTTTGTAAGGCAGGTTTGGTAGACATGAATTATTTCAGCCTGTTCATGTCATGAACATTTTTCTGTTCTTCTTCAACCATGATAGATAGTTAAGCTGGATAAAGTATTCAGAGTTTGAATCCAAGGTCATTTAGAACTGGGAGTACTTTGGTCCAGGCTCTTCTGGTTTTCATACTTTGCATTGAAAAGAAAGTTGTAATTTTTTTCTGTTTTTTTTTTTTTTTTTTTTTTTTTTTTTTTTTTTTTTTTTGCAGCTTTCAGTATTCTCTCCCTGTATTTTCAGCTGTCCTGGAACTTGCTTTGTAGACCCACCTTGGCTTTGAACTCACAGAAATTCACCTGCTTCTGCCTCCAGAGTGCTGGGATTAAAGTTGTGTGCTACCAGGCTTAGTAAGCTTATTAAACTGTAATTTTGAGGGTTTTCCTTTAAACGTAACCTGTTGTATTTTCTCTCACATCTTTAAGTACCCTCTCTTTCTTCTGTATATTTAATGCTTTTATTATGCTATACTGTGGAAAATTTTCTGATCTGTTCATGTCTACTTGGTGTTATATGTGGTTATTGACTCTCTGTAGGTAAGTCTTTCCTTAAGGAAGTTTTCCTCTATAATGCTGTGGAATGTATGTTCAATGCTGTCAGCCTGAGATTCTTCTCATTCCTGTATGTCTATAATTTGTAGATATGGCTTTCTCATGTTGTCCCACATTTCCTGAATATTCCATTCCTCTGTTATTTTTAATATTTACATAGTCTTTGCTTAAGGACTCCAGATTTCAACCTTGTCATCCAGTCTTGATATTCTCTTTTATGTTTCATTCACTCTGCTTTTGAGGCCTTCTACTGTTGCTTCCAATTGGCTTCGTAGGACTTCCAATTTTCATGTTCATTTCTGTTTGCTTTTCCTCACTATTTCTATCTCTTTTGTGAGTTCAGTTTTCAAGTCATGAGTTGTTTTTATGTTTCATTATGCCACACATTTGTATACCCTTGAGCTTCTGTAATAATTTTATGCCTTTCCTTTCTGAGTTGTTTGAGTTGTTTGTGTTTTAAGTTCCTTATCATGCTTATAATTGTTTTTTTTTTTTTTAATTCTGGATCCAGCTTTCCATCAGAGTGGTTCTTGCTGTGTACTTCTGTAGGAGGAGTGGGTTTTGTTGAGGAAATATTCTTTGGGTTTTTCATGCTGTGTTTTTGCACTGCCATTTTGGCATATGGATGCTCCTTGTTGGTTATGTGTAGAGCGGGTACATCTGTTTGGCTTTTGACAAAATGGATTTGGTTTGTTTATATTGTTTATATAGCTTAGTTGCTTTTTGTTCAGAGTCCTAGGTGCACAGGTCTGCCCAGCTTATTAGGAACCATGGAACTTGGGGGTGCAGACAACCTGAGAGAGTGCTTAGCAATCTTTCCCAGAGTGTTTAGCAAGTCATGGTCCTGGGTGGTGCAGGGATGTCTGGCAGCTCAGGAGCCATGATAGACTGAGTTTGGGGCCACCTGAAAGGAAACTCAGCAATCTATGCTAGGGTGGTTAGTTATTCAGTGTTAGGGAGTTAGTCCTGAGTTCTGAGGTGAGAGAATGTGTCAAATTATTGTTTTTTAAATAATTAGAAAATTCAATACTGAACATTTAGTTCTGGCCTTCTGTTTGTTTGAGGATTTTGATACATTATAGTTACATGTCAATCATATTTTCAAAATTTTCAAGATTTATCCTTAGGAAGTTGTTATTTTAATAGAAATTTGCTTAATGTAGTGTCATGGCTTGAATGAAAATTGTCCCTGATAGACTTAATGCATTTGGATCTTGGTTTCCTGTTGCTGGCACTGTTTGGGGAAAATTATGGATATATGTAGAGTGGGAAAACTTGCAGTAGGAAGTATATTACTGCAGGCTTATAAGAATAGTTTTGATGAACATATACTTTGATTTCTGTATTTCCTGATCATTTCTGTAATTGTGATCTCTCAGCCTCCTGTACACCTTCTTCTCCATTATTGTCTCTCCCTCTGTATCCATAAGGAAAATAAAATGTTATTCCTTGTGATGGTTAATCCTGGGTGTCAACTTGACTGGACTAAGGAACAAATAAGAGAAAAAGGATCTTCAGATTGGACTACCTCAACCGGGATGGCCCACCTCAAATGTGGGAGTTACCTTCTGCCAGCAGGCAGTATAAAAGGCCATGACAGAAGGAGCTGGTCCCTTTTTTCCTGTGGCTTGGCTCTCTCTCACTGGTGAGTTTGACTTGCTGCTGTGATCAACCCTTCGGATCCCAGGGTGTACTGAGTCCAGCAGATCTTGTGGAATCCACCGGGCCTTCAGCACCAGATTGGGACTACTGAGACATCCAGCCTTGCGGACTGAGCAGTTCCCTGAATTCTCAGCCTCTCCAGTGCAACACGGCTATTGTTGGACTACTTGAGCTCTGTCACGTGAGCAAATCAATAAATTGTATATAGCTGTATATTCATCCTGTTGCTTCGGTTTCTTTAGAGAACCCTGAATAATACAGATTTTGGTACCAGAAGTGGTTTTAGAGAAACAGAATTGAAAGGATGAATTTATTTAGTGGGCTTGGTAGTTTCTGGAGCCAGCTCTCCAACCCAATGAAGCCCAGAGTTACTGAAGGCTCTTCTGGTGGCAAGAAAAGGAATGATAATCCTTGGTGCAGACTATTTGATGTAATTATGAAGATAGATCCATTTGACTCACCTAACTCGCCTCTTGTGAGGAGCAAGGAATTTACTGACTCTATATATAAAAGTTTGAGAAATTGTGGAAAAATAAGGGAAATAATGATGTTGCCTGGTTGGTCCTGGCATCTCTGGATAAAGTGATAGAGGAAAATAAGGAGTTCATTGATAAAATTGACCAGCTCCAGATTGGAAACAACAGTTTAAAAGTTTCCAAGTGTGCTTGCTTTGGAAGAGCATCTCCTCTCCAGCAGCCAAAGAGCTAAAGCAGCAAAAAATCAAGCTGGAGCCCTTACTATATGTTTGACTGATTTACAACGCAAATTTAATTCCCAGCCATGAAGATTGTCAGCAATCAAAGCGAGAGCACTGGTGGGGAAAGTGTGGAACCTTGAAACTTGGGATGGAGATGTGTGGGAGAACCATGATGATGAGGACTTTGAACCCTTGGATTCTGAGGGATTTTCTTTATCTGAGGAATTAATCTCCCCACACTCAGCAGAGAATCCACACCCTGTAGATCCCCCCTCCCCACCCTTGCTTGAGGATACTAATCTCCCCCTCCCAGTGGGAGCTAATGTCCCTCAGGGCCCAGAAATTGTTGCCTCTAGACCTATAACCATATTGAAGGCTAAGCAAGCCCCTAAAGGTGAGATAGAAAGTTTGGTCCATGAAGAGGTGTGCTACACCACTAAAGAAATTAATGAGTTTGACAGTTCATTCCGGCAGAAGCCTAAGGAATATGTGTGGGAATGGATTTTAAGGATGTGGGATAATGGTGGAAGGAATATAAAATTGGATAAGACTGAGTTTATTGATATGAGCCCACTGAGTAGAAATTCTAGGTTTAACATGGAAGCTTGAGTGGTTAAAAAAGGTGTTAAAAGTTTATTTGAATGGTTGGCTGACGTATTTATTAAAACATGGCCTACTACCAGTGAGTTAGAGATGCCTGATATTCCTTGGCTTAGTACTGATGAAGGGATTGTGAGAGTCAGGCAGATGGGCATGCTCGAGTGGATTCAAAGTACAAAACCATATTCTCCACAATGTGAGGACCCATAGGACACACCATTCACTGAGTTTATAAGATGGAATGTTCTGAGAGAGACACCAGAACATTTGCAGAGCTTTGTTTTTGCTCTATTATGCCAGATCTTACATTTAGAGAAGTTTTTTCTCACTTGCATGAATTAAATGTACACGTAATAGGTTTAACAGGACCTCAGGGTGGGTGGCAGGTGGCAGCACTGAATTGCCTAAGGCCAGATGAGCATAGTTAACATAGTTATCATAATGGGTGGCAAAGGCAAAACAATGTCTATAATGGCATGACCCGAAATGATCTTTGGAACTGCTAATTAATCATGGTGTTCCCAGGAACCAAATACATAAGAAGCCTACTAAGATTTTATTTGATCTGTACAAGCAGAAAAGCTCTAGAACAAATGACAGGAAGTCAACATTGGATTTCAGCAGTACTGAATCCCGTCCAGTTAACCAGTTTCCAGACTTGCGACAGTTCACAGACCCAGAACCTCTTGAATTAAGGAGTGGCAGGGTTCCGATGAGGAAGGACCTTGCCACAATACCAAAGAGTTATGCCATTTGCCTTCTTCCTGTCCTTTCCCAGAGGGACCTGGTGCCTTTTACTAGGGTAACTGTAGACTGGGGAAAAGGAAATAATCAGACTTTTCGAGGCCTATTGGATACTGGTTCTGAATTGATACTGATCCCAGGAGACCGTAAAAATCATTGTGGCCCCCCCCGTTGAAAACTCAACCAAGTAGTGACACCAATTGCAGCTGCTGTACCAGATGTGGTGTCTTTACTTGAACAGATTAATATGTCTCCTGCTACCTGGTATGGAGCTATTGATCTGGCCAATGCTTTCTTCTCAATACTGCTTCATAAGGACCACAGAAGCAATTTGCTTTCAGCTGGCAAGGCCAACAGTATACCTTTACTGTCTTACCTCAAGGGTATGTTAACTCTCCAGCCTTGTGCCATAACTTAGTTAGAAGGCATCTTGATCGCCTGACTCTTCCACAAAATATCATACTGGTTCACTCTATTGATGATGTTAGGCTGATTGGACCCAGTGACCAGGAGGTAGCAGCTAGTCTAGAGTTGTTGGTAAAGCATATGCACATGAGAAGATGGGAAACAATTCCAACTAAAATTCAAGGGCCCTCTACCTCGGTGAAGTTTCTAGGAGTTCAGTGGTGTGGAGCATGCAGAGACATTCCTTCTAAGGTTAAGAATAAGGTGTTGCACCTGGCCCCTCCCTCCACCAAGAAAGAACCACAATTTTTAGTGGGCCTTTTTGGATTCTGGAGGCAGCACATTCCTCATCTGGGTGTGTTACTAAGACCCATATATCAGGTGACTCAGAAGGCAGCAAACTTTGAGTGGGGTTTGGAACAGGAAATGCTCTTGAACAGGTCCAGGCTGCAGTGCAGGCTGCTCTGCCCCTAGGGCCATATGATCCAGCAGACCCAATGGTGCTTGAGGTATCAGTGGCAGATAGAGATGCTGTCTGGAGTCTGTGGCAGGCTCCCATAGGGGAATCACAGTGGAGACCCTTGGGATTTTGGAGTAAGGCTCTACCTTCATCTGCAAACAACTATTCTCCTTTTGAGAGACAGCTCTTAGCCTGCTATTGGGCTTTAGTGGAAACTGAAGGTTTGACAATGGGCCACCAAGTCTCCATGCGACCTGAGTTGCCCAACATGAGCTGGGTGTTATCTGACCCACCAAACCATAAAGTAGGACGTGCAACAGCAACAGTCCATTATCAAATGGAAATGGTACATATGTCACAGGGCACAGGCAGGCCCTGAGGACACAAGCAAGCTACATGAATAAGTTGCCCAAATGCCTATGGTTCCCACTCCTGTTACAATGCCTCCTGTGCTTAAGCATGCACCTATGGCTTCATGAGGTTTGCCCTGTGATCATTTGACTGAGAAGGAGAAGACTAGGGCCTGGCTTACTGATGGATCTGCACGCTATGCAGGCACCACCCAGAGGTGGACAGCTGCAGCATTACAGCCTATTTCTGAAACAACCCTAAAGGACACCTGTGAAGGAAAGTCTTCACAGTGGGCAGAACTTTGGGCAGTGCACACGGTTGTGCATTTTGCCTGGAAGGAGAAATGGCCACAGGTTTGATTATATACTGATTCATGGGCTGTAGCCAATGGTTTGGTTGGATGGTCAGGGACTTGGAAGGAGCATGACTGGAAAATTGGTGAGAAAGACATTGGGGAGGAAGTATGTGGATAGAGCTCTCTGAACAGTCAAAGGGTGTGAAGATACTTGTGTCTCATGTAAATGCTCATCAAAAGGTGATCTCAGCAGAGGATGAGTTTAATAATAAAGTAGATCAGGTGACTGGTTCGGTGGACAGTCAACCTCTTTCTCCAGCTGACCCTGTTTTTGCTCAATGGGCCCATGAACAAAGTGGTCATGGTGGCAGAGGTTGAAGTTACGCATGGTCTCGACAGCATGGACTTCCACTCACCAAGGCTGATTTGGCTACAGCTGCTGCCGAGTGCCAGATTTGCCAACAACAGAGACCACCATTGAGCCCCCCATATGGTGCTATTCCCTGGGGTGACCACCCAGCAACCTGGTGGCAGGTTGACTACATTGGACCACTTCCATCATGGAGGGGACAGTGTTTTGTCCTTACAGGAATAGATATTTATTCTGTTTATGGATTGCCTTTCCTGCACGTAATGCTTCTGCCAAAACTACCATCCAGGGACTTACAGAATTCCTTGTCCACCTCCTGGTATTCCTCACAGCATCGCTTCTGACCAAAGAACTCACTTCACAGCCAAAGAAGTGCAACAGTGAGCCCATGGTCATGGTATCCACTGGTCTTACCATGTTCCCCACCACCCAGCTGCAGCTGGCTTGACAGAAGGATGGCATGGCCTCTTGAAGACACAGTTACAGTGCCAATTAGGTAGCAATACCCTGGAGGGCTGGGGCAAGGCTCTCCAGCAGGCATTATATGCTTTGAATCAGTGCCCACTATATGGTACTGTTTCTCCTATAGTCAGAATTCATGTGTCCAGGAACCAAAGGGTGGAAGTGGGAGTGATTGCACTCACTATCACCCCTAGTGACCCAGTAGGCAAATTTTTGCTTCCTGTACCCACCACCTTGAATTCTGCTGATGTAGAAGTTTTGGCTTCAAATGGGGGAGTGCTTTTGCCAGGAGATACAGCAAACGTTCCATTGAACTGGAAGCTAAGAATTCACCCTGGCTACTTTGGGCTTCTACTGCACTTAAGCCAACAGGCTGAGGAAGGTATAATAGTAGTAGGAGGAATGATTGATCTAGACTACCAGGGGAAAATTGAACTTTTTCTCCACAATGGGGGCAAGGAAGATTATGTCTGGAAGGCAAGAGATATTGTAGGGAGACTTCTGGTGCTACCCTGTCTTATGGTCTTATTACCCAAACCAGACAGGACAACAAATGGCCCAGACCCTTCAGGTATGAAGTTATAGGTCACTCCTCCAGGGAAAGAGCCAAGACCTGCAGAGTTGCTTGCTGGTGGTGGAGGATATACAGAATGGGTAGTAGAAGAAGGTAGTCATAAATATCAACTGAGGCCACAGGACCAGTTGCAGAAATGTGGATTATAATAGATATTAACTTTTGTCCTATTTGGTTAAGAATGTGCTTGTTCATATATATACATATATTAAGCAGATACTTGTGTTGGTCCCTTTTGAATGTGCAACTGCGATAAGTGTTAAGTGTTGTCATATTTAGATTATTAGATACTGAACGACTAACTACTCCTCAAGGACATTACCACCTACTCTAAGATATAGTGCTTTGTGATTGCACATGAGACACATAACATGTTAGGTGGAATTATGACCTTGCCATTGTTTGCAATTGACATTTAAGCATAACATGAGGAGAGGCTCTGTATTGGGTGTCAAGTTGACAAGGGGTGGACTTGTGATGGTTAATCCTGGGTGACATCTTGACTGAACTAAGGAACAAATAAGAGAAAAAGGATCTTCGGATTGGACTACCTCAAATGTGGGCATTACCTTCTGCTGGCAGGCAGTATAAAAGGCCACGGCAGAGGGAGCTGGTCCGTTTTTTCCTGCAGCTTGCCTCTCTCTCACTGGTGAATTTGTCTTGCTGCTGTGATCAACCCTTCAGATCCCAGCGTATACTGAGTCCCGCAGATCTCCTGGAATCCATTGGGCCTTCAATACCAGACTGGGACTACTGAGACATCCAGCCTTGCGTACTGAGCAATTTCCTGGATTCTCAGCTTCTCCAGTGTCACACGGCTACTGTTGGACTACTTGAGCTCTGTCACGTGAGCAAATCAGTAAATTTTTTTATAGCTATGAATTTGTCCTGTTGCTTCGGTTTCTTTAGAGAACCCTGACTAATACATTCTTCAAGTTACTTCTGATCATTATGTTCAATCACAGCAACAGAAAAGCAATTGAGCATTTAGGTTTCAAATTGATGTATTCATAGTATTTTCATTTCTGGTTTGACTTTATTCTTTTAAAAGAATACATTTATACAACATATTTTAGTCATCCTACACTCCTTATTCTATCTTCTCCCAGAAACCTTCCTTACATCTCCACACCAATATTATGCCCTCTTTTATGTTTATTTGTTTAAACAACTAGGCATAATTCATGTTGTAAAAATACAAAGAGGTACAAAGTCATTCACTGGAGTATTTAGAACATAGCAGTGGCAGAAAAATTATTCCCCACAGCAACTAACAACTCCTAATACCTCCTTAGTTAGGGATAAAGCCTTGGGAGCCAATTCTTTCCCCATTCTGTTTGATCTTGTCTGGGTCTCATGTAGGTAATAATATCTGCCATGAGTTTATTTGTACAGTAGTCATGTCTTGTCTAGATGGGAGCATTTCTTAGCACTCCTTCCCATCTTCTGGCTTTTACATTCATTCTATCCCCTGTTACATATTACCTGAGTCCTGGGAGAGGAAGGTTGATGTATATGTCCCAACCTATGGCTTTGCCTTCTTACCTGATTATTTTCAGCATTTTAAATAGCAATATATCTCTGGATTTCACAGTACCCTATGAAATAAGTACTGTCTCTAACCATGTTTGAGAACAACATAAATTTCTAAATAAATTTAGAAATATATCCTAGTCACAGGTTTTTACCATGACTTCAGTACCAGGTAGAGATTTATTCCTGTGGAGCAGGGCTCAAATCCAATATAGAGAGCAGTTATCCTCATAAACTGTTTTGCCACTATTGTACCTGTGGGTATATATTGCCTGTTAAGTCTGTATTGAAGTGTGAAGTGTCTAGCACTGGTTGAGACTACTGATGCTTTATATCCCCAGCAGACTGGACAGCAACTTTTGTCTTTATATAAGCTATACAGTAGTTAGAATTTACTGGTCAGTTCAAGACTGAATTCTCTGTGCTGTGTAAATAAAAGTATGTGGTTTTCAATGATGGCATCTTATCATCTAGTTACAGTGGGTAACCAAGAGCAATGACATTATTCTATATTGTTTCTGGTGTCTCTGTGATCTGTCTGACAAATAATCTGTTTGGAGTTGACTCATGTGTGGCACTGAAATGTTCATTTATTAACATATGTATCCTGTGAGCAACTATAAACACTAATGTGGGGTATTCATTTTCAATCTCACTTCTTAGAAAATATTTTAATTATCTTATAAAGTAGTGGCATATGATAAAACTTCTTGATACATCTTGACATTTATTTAACCCACCCAACCCTCTTTCCCTCCCATCTTCTCACCCAAGCCTCAAGAAAACATTTATATCAGAGTATTCTCTCCTACTCTTTCATATGATTTATATTCTCCTATCTACTGGTATTATATTTTTCACTTGGATCACAATATTATAGGTTTCCAATAGCTTCATCTTGCACACATCACTGTGGTTAAATATTGCCATCTACCCTAATTTCCATATCCCCATATCCACACCTGCTTGAACATTTCTGCCATAAGTTTCCTCCCTCTATAATTTGATAGCACTTGCAATCTATTATATCAGCTCCTTCAACGCATCCCTCCCACTAATGACCCACTTCTAATTTCTTAACTTCTAGAGGTATTCCATATTAAAAATGCAAACAAAAGATTTGATGCTAAGATCATAATATGAGAGAGAATATGTGGTGTTTGTCTTTATGGGACTGGATGATCTCATTCAATATAGATTTATACAGGTTCACTGATTTACATGCAAAAATCAATATTTCATTTTTCTTTATATTTTATTAATATTATATTCTGTATAAGTACTAAATTTTCATTATCCATTGGTCAATTGAGGAGCACCTATATTAATTCAATTTTCTAGTTCTTGAAGGCTAGAGCAGTAATGAACATAGATGTGCAAGTATCTCTGTAGTAAGATATAAAGGTGCTTGATTTTATGTGCAGGTGTGGTAATTGCTTAATCATATGGTACACATATGTTTAGATATCTGAAGCATCCCAGACTGATTTCCAGAAGCAATGCACTACTTGGCAGTCATATCAACAATGTATAAAATTTCCTTTTACTCACATCCATGCCACCATTTCTTGATTAGAGCTACTCTGAGTGTGATGAGTAGGAATCAAAATAGTTGTTTTGTGAGATTTTTATTGAAATTTTTGTGATTTTCTTACAATATATTTGGTGGTATTTATAGATCCTAATCCAACTAAACTTCCTAGCACTGCCCACTGGAAAAGTGAGTCTATTTTATTTCATATACATGTGCCTTTTTCTGAAATATGGCCTGTCTTCAGATGTATGATCTTATCTTTAAGTTCTGGGAGGTAATAAAGGCTATCCCATAGCCTGTGTTTTTCGTGAGTCTCTTCAACTACCCTGACCAACTCCAAGGAAAGTTTGTCCTGCCTGGGTCTGTGTTTTGTTAGGTAGCGTTCAGCTATACATCTGAACTCATATTTATTTTATGTGTCTTTTTTTAATTTAATTTAATTTTTTATGTGCATGAATGTACTGTCTGCATGTAGGTCTGTGCACCTGCATTGTGCAATGCCGCAGAGGTCAGAAGAGGGCGTCAGATTCCCCCGGGACTGGAGTCAAAGACGGTTCTCAGCTGCCATGTGAGTGCTGGGGATCGAACCCGGGTCCTCTGCAAGAGCAGTCGGTGCTCTTAACCACTAAGCCATCTCTCCAGCCCCTTATGTGTCTTTTTAAATTAAACTTTGAACTGATGCATTTACCTCTGTTTTTTATACCATTTAACAGTGATCTCTTCTACCATCCCCCTGTATAACCTTCTGCACTATCTCCCTAATGTACCTACCTTTTCACCAATTCTGCCTTAATAACACTTGTCTCTTACTGTCCCCTCCCCAGCTCCTTCTTTCACTTTATCCCTATATTTCCTTCCAATTTTCCTGGCTCCTGCAATTAAATCAATTATATCAAGATATATCCTCACAATTGAGAGAGTATATGTTACTTTTTCTTCTATTAGTGTAACAGTTTCTATTTCCATTAATTTACCTGTAAATTTAAGCAGTTAATTGTGTAAATGTACTATTATTTAAAGGTTATATTTTCTTTTGGTGTCCCAGATCTTTTCTATATCCTATTCATATTTTATTTCAAATTTGTTGTTGGGCTTTACCAAGTGTTCAAGTTTTCTAATTTTTCTCCAAGCCCTGATACTCTGTTTTCTACATGATCCATTCTATTAGCGAGGCTATATTACTGAGATTTTTGATTTTGGATTAATGAGGTTTTCATCCATCAGCATTTAAGTTTGTTTTTTAGTGGGTAATTCTGTTTTTAGTATCAATTTTATTATTTCTTTTAGAATTTAATAAATATATTTTGAACACATTCATTCTTCTCCAACTTCTCCAAGATCCATCTCCTCTTTCATAGGCAGGCCTGGTAGCTTTTGTGACTCAGTTTTCTTTAAATATCTAATTATTTATTGCATTATTCTTTCAGATCTTGTTTTGTTGTCCTTATTTCACTGTTTTGGTATTCTCATGAAGTATAATCATGTATTCTTTAAGTAGTTGAAACATATTTATAATCAGTTTTTTTGTTTTGTTTGGAAGTTCTTCCAGGTTAGAGCAATTATTATATGACTATTAACTTGTGGACAAACCATATTTTATTTTTCTTTGCTTTTTTCTTATTTATTTTGCTTTTATTTTATTTTATTTTATTTATTTATTTATTTATTTATTTATTTATTTATTTTTTGCTGAACTTTCATGTCTGTGATAGTTTGGTGGTTGAGTTTTTTTTGTTTATTTTTTTGTGTGTGTGTGTGTGTTGTTGTTCTGATTGCCTTTATTCTTTTACTGAAGGTATTTATAATGCTCAAGAGACAACTAAATCTTACTAGGGTTTTCCCCTGTGGGGCTGCTCTAGGAAGATCCGAGGCTGTGTAGATCAGCTCAGGAAGCAAAGTTGCTGTTCTTGATGCATGAGACTCAATACCTCATCCTGGACCCAAATTCCCTGGAGCTGTTCTTGGGCCTAGTGCAAGAGGTCAATGTGGACTGGCATTTGCAGTAAGATTTCTGGGGAATGTGGGTGTACACAAGAAGAGAAAGCTGAGGTCCGCCTCTTAGTGCAGAAATCAGTGTTCTGTGATCCTGGTGCAAGAAGTTACTGGATGATGCAGTCTGGTTTACGCAGAAACCATGTTCCCCTGACTACTTGTTCAGTGATGCATGCAGATTGGGATCCTGGTGAAAATTTCTGTGGAGTTGTGGGCAGGCCTTGTATATGAGGCTGTGGTGTTGCCCTAGAACCAGGATTGAGGTTGCTTTGAGGTGTAGGGAGAAATAATTAATAATATTTTATCATAATTTTTATTTATGATTAATTGCTTGGTATACCCTCCCACTTCTTATTTTAGTGACTTGATTCTCCTCTCTTTATCTCTTAAAGTATTTGAAGTTTAATCAGTTTTACTGTTTTTTTTTAAATAAGCAAATATTTTCATTTATTTTTTGGATTATATTGGTTTTACACTTTTTTTGGTATTTTTGAGACAGGGTCTCCCTTTTTGAGACAGGGTCTCCCTTTTAGTACCAGGTGTCCTGGAGCTTGCTCTGTAGACCAGGACGTCCTTGAACACACAGAGATCCACCTATCTCTGCCTCCTGAGTGCTGGGATTAAAGGCATGCACCACGACGCCCGGCGGATTATATTGGATTAACCATCTTGATAGAATAAATCTTTGTGCAAGGTATAAAAGTGAATTTGAATAGTGAGAAGACCTAAAAGTTTATGCCAGTAATTATAAGATGAATTCAAACTAAAATTGCAATTAAAATATACTTTTACTGTAATTCCATTTCTGGACACCATTTTTTAATATTAATAAAGGAGGCTGGAGAGATGGCTCAGTGCTTATGATCATTGGCTATTCTTGCAGAAAACCTAGATTTGATCATTAGCACAGACATTCAGCTAACAAACATCCATAACTCCAGTTCTAAGGGAATCCAAAGACCTCTTCTAACCCTGTGGCCACTGCATGTCATTGGTGCACTTACATACATACCTGCAGGGAATAAAATCATGCATGTACAATAATAAATAAAATATTTTAAAAGATTTAAGACAATGCAAGGCAATATTTCTTTTGCTGTTGGTAAAGAGGAGCTGAAGTCTGTGATGATAGAGATTATATTGTCAGAGAAAGTGGTGGTGAAGGTGAAAGAACTAATTCGTGAAGTCTCATCCAGCATAGTAATTCAGAATCCAATATAGAAAAAGATGGTGTTTAGTGTCAGTTTCATGTTATAGAGTGCTAGAGACCCCAAAAAGAACTTGTATATTCATGTAACTTGGAATAGTATTGCTTAGGAAATCAGGGATTTAATAGGATTGAATGAAATGAAAACTTGTATGTGGGGTGTTAGGTTTTTAGTAAAGAGAAAAGGATAAACTGACAATGGTGAGTTAAATGGTTTACTTCAATATTTTCTTATATGAAGGGAATTCTTGGAAGTCATCTATTGATTCATCTCTTCAATTAAACAATATCACAATAAGCAATGGATAATAAAGTTGAATTAGTACATACATGTCATCATGGAGTTCTCTGAAAATTGGATGATACGTATAAACTGGTCATTACATTTTGTAAAAGAAAAAAATCAAAATTATTTGCTTGTGATGATTCTAGGATTTAGTCTCATGATTCTTACAATTTCACTTCTCTAATTATAGATTATTATAACTTGAATCCTAAATTCAATTACATGTTTTAAAAATATACCCTCATAATATTTTGTTTAATCCTATACTTAGTTGTTTATTGTCACATTTAACTTCTCATTATCTCTTAACTTTTCTGGCCCTCTCTTCCACATTTATATCCGTGCTTAAAAAATAACCAATAATTCTTCAAAATAAACATTGCGTGTGTCATTTCCTGATTGCAAAAGAAACACTTGTTGTTCAATATTGCATTTTATTTTCTGCATTATTACGCTGTTTCATCATGATTGTACTTGCCCCATGCCATATATCCATACAAGATTATTCTGCTGGTTGAATTTCACTTAATCCACCAAGCTAAAAAATGCTGAAGTACACCTTATCCATCTTTGCATTGTGCATTATTGTTTCAAATCCAGTAATTATGTTCACCACCACGCACGAAAAGATCTAGAAGTCAAAACATTTAACAAAAAAAGCCTGAGATAGTAATTTACACTGATTTTAACACCCTAGTGTCAATGAGTCAATTATGTATTGTATAACATCCTATCATGTTGGTAAATAAACAAAAACCCTGGTTGATGAAATGAAATAGAGAACTTTGAGTTAAAATTAGGAGTTATAACATAAAATAGAGAAAATTTAGCTCAATTTGTCATTATATAGTTGCATAATTTACTGGGATACTGATATGTTATAGATTGTATCCTTACTGTACAAATATTTCACTAGTTGCAACTGAATAAAAGTTATGCACTCAAAATCCTTTTTATTTCTTAAATTATTTTATTACATTTTTTTAAAAAAGTAATTTATTTATTTATTGTTTAAAAAATTATGCAAAGTATTTTGGTCAGAGTCAGACTCTCACTCCCATCTCCTTTCATATCCATCCCATTTCCCTACCCCACACAATTCAGGTCCTCTATTATTTTTATGGCATATTAACTCAAAATTGTGTTCTGCAAATATACTTGTGGGAGAGTCCATCCTTTAGAGTGTGTCCAACAAACTAGGTGTCACACAATTAAAGAAAACTTCGTCTTCCAGTGGCTAACAATTCTCATTAATTTCTCAGCTAGGGCTAATTGATATTATTAGGGATAATTAGGATGAATAATGACATATTTCAATGCAGTTTGTAAAGACAGTATCAAGGTAACTAGTGTGTAACCTCACGTATTTATCATTTTGTTTTGGTGGATGCATAAAAACCTCTCTTTTGTTGCTATTTACACATATTCGATAAATTGTAGTAGTAAATACCTAACTAACTATGCCATAAAATATTATAAATTATTTCTCCTAACTGTTCACTATGCCAGTTAGCTATTTTTTCTTAAATAGCTATCATACCCTGGTCAGTCTTTGTTAACTGCTATTCATTTTGTACTTCTGTGAGCTATAAGTTAGTAAGAACATAAAGTGCTCTGGTCATTCTGCCATAGTTAATTCACGTAGCATTAAGTCATGTAGACTCGTAGAATGTTTTGAGCACACTGTGCCAAATTATAGGTAAGGGATACCTGCCATTTTCATTCTTTTTTTTTTTTCAGAAGATTCTACCAGCAATTTTCTATTGTTATTACACGTTTTTCCCTAAGTCATACATCATTTCTCAATCGAATCTAGAGTCACTTCCCTTTCCATGCCCCCCACCCAACCCATGTCTTGCACTGTGCCATACATGTCGTGCATCTTTTTCTGAGTATTTTCAGAGTTTTTTTTGAGTTCTTTTGTTGTTGTTCTCCTCCTCCCAAGATTGTTTGCTTTAAAAAATATATATATATATATATATATATATATATATATGCACATTCATATACATATCACTTAAATTGGAGGAATTTTTTCCCTAAAAGATGTCATGATTTCCTTGAGGGAGTGCTCGAGGGTTCCTCCTTGGCAAGTCCAAACAACCATCAATCCTTCACTTCTGCTCCACATTGGGTTCTTTCCCTCCCATGGTCCCCCAAATGAAAATGAAGTCCAGTAAGCACACGTCCTGTCCTGATCCCCCGTACTGGCCTCCATGATCTAGCCCAGGTAGTCCAACAATGGCAGTGTATATACTGACAAGGCTGAAATCCCCTTAGCTGTTTAGTCCACCAGCTGGGTATCTCAGTAGTCCCCATCTGGCATTGAAGGTTTGGAGGATTCGTGGAGAAACATGAAACTTAAGTCCATATTGGAAAGTTAAAAAGCTTTGTGTTATGTCTTTGAGGAGTGCCAAGAGCATTGGCAGCCATAGAGAACATACACTTGCCAGTAAGAATTGAAGACAGGCAAAAACATCAGTGTTCTCTCTGTTTTTCTTTTTGTCTTTTTACTAAAATCTCAAATTTTACACCTGCAGTGCAGTTTCTCTGGTCTTACTGATTATAGCTTTACTTTCATTTTTGGATGCTTAAGGCCACACAGCCAGATTAACCAAGGTTTTTGTTTACTTGAGGTCAGTTGATGATCTGGTCGTCAGGGGTCTCTCAGAGTGTTTTGGGGGGAGGAGGATGGGATCCCCTTATTCCTATCCGATTTTCATTTACCAGTTCCATCTACTTGAGGAAAAACTCAGGTCTTGCTAGAACACACTTCCTTTTCTGAAGCATGAGCAGACTTTCCTCTTTATAGACTGGACACAGGCTGAAGTCCCATTAGTGGCTCTCCAAGACTTCACTGAACAGGAAGTCTGGTGACCCACATTTACAGGACATTTCAAGAGATGCCGCCATGCATAATCCCCTAACACTTGGTTGACCTTTGAGGGTAAGGAACAAAGTTATCCCTTAGGTTTCCACAGCCAAATTGGTATGGACATTAAATATGGTGGTTAAGCACCAAGAAAGGCTAAGTTGCACCAGCCTGTTACATTGCACCTATATTAACATTGTATTCTTTGGAAACAAAATGTATCATATTTCTTGATTCGCATCTTTCCACTTTAATCCCATTATTACTCTAAAAGATGCACACCTACCCTCCATCATAAACCAAAAATCTGAGGTCTGAAAATAAGTGGTAGGTCAACTCTAGAACCTGTTTAGGGATTCACAATACAAGAGAACAGTTGTCTTCAGATCATGAGGAATATAACATTAACGTTGCACAGTTTGTATTACAACTAGATACTTGATACTAGCAACCACAAATGAGGGATACTATTTGTCTTTTGTTTTTCTGGGATTGTTATTTCACTTAGCATAAAATCTTCTAGTTCCATCCATTTACCTGCAAATTTCATGACATCATCTTTCTTTACCACTGCATAGAACTCCATTGTGTAGATGTACTGCCTTTTCTCTATCCACTCGTCTGTTGAGGGGCACCTGGGTTGGTTCCAGCTCTTCACTATTGTGAAGAGAGCAGAAATAGACATGGCTGTACATGTATCTCTGTTGTAGGAAGAGTCTGATGGATATATTCCCAGAAGTGGTATGGCTGGGTCAGGTGGTAGGCTCATTTTGAGTCCTTAAAGGGTTCTCCATACTGTTTTCCATAGTGGTTGTAAAAGTTTGTATTCCCACCAGCAGTGGATATGTATTCCCCTTTCTCCACACCCTCTCCAGCATTTGGTATCATTTGTTTTCTTGATCCTTGCCAGGCTTATCAGGGTGAGATGATATCTTAAAATGGTTTTAATTTGTATTTCCTTAATTATTTGTGATGTTGAACACGTTTTGAGATGTTTCTCAGCCATCTCTATTTCCTCACCTGTGATGTCTCTGTTCAGCTCTTTACTCCATCTTTTAAGTGAGTAATTTGTTTTCTTACCTCTTAGTTTTTTCGAGTGGTTTCTATATTCTGGAAGTTAATGCTCTGTTAGATGTATCAGCGGTGAAGATTTCCCCTCACTCTGTGGGTTTTTCTCTTCACTTCCCTGATTATTACTTTTGTTGTACAGAAACTTTTGAGTTTAATAAGGTCCCACTTGTCAATTGTTGACCTTATTTCCTGTGCAGCTGCTGTCTGATTAAGAAAGACTTTTCCTACACCTATGTCTTGTAAGTTGCTGCCAACTTTTTCTTCTATCATCTTCAGAGTCTTGGGCTTCACATTGAGGTATTTGATCCATCTGGAGCTGCTTTTTGTACAGGGTGAGAGGTAGGGGTTTAATTTTATTCTTCTACAATTGGTGATCCAGTTTTTCCAACACCATTTGCTGAAGATGCTGTCTTTCCTCCATTGAGTCTTTTTGGTCCCCTTGTCAAATATGAGGTGGCTGAAATTGTATGTGCTCAAGTTTGGGTCTTCAGTTTTGATCCATTGGTCTACAGTTCTGTTTTTGTGCCAGTGCCAGGTTGTTTTTATGACTATAGCCCTGTAGTATAGTTTGAAGTCTGGTATAGAGATCCCCCCCTGTATTGCTCTTTTCACTCAGGGTTGCTTTGGCTATTCTGGGTATTTCTTTTTTTTAATTAAAAAAATTAATTTTATTTATTTCCATATGTGTATGAATGTACTGTCTGCATGCAAGTCTGTGCCCCCGTGACGTGCAACGCCGCGGAGGTTAGAAGAGGATGTCGGACTCCCCTGGAACTGGAGTTCTCCTGGAATTGGAGTCTCAGATGGCTCTCGGCCGCCATGTGGGTGCTGGGGATCGAGCCTGGGTCCTCTGCAAGAGCGCTCAGCACTCTTAACCGCTAAGCCATCTCTCCAGCCCCTATTCTGGGTATTTCATTGTTCCATATGAATTTAATAATTTTTTCCAAGCCTGTGAAGAATGTCCTTGGGAGTTCAATTGGAATTTTGTTGAATTGGCATATTAATTTGGGTAGAATCAACATTTTTACTCTATTAATTTTTCCAATCCATGAGCATGGGAGTTCTTTCAGTCTTCTGATGTCTTCTTTAATCTCCTTCTTCATGTGTCTACAATTTTGTTGTAGAAATCTTTAGTGTCTTGGTTAGGTTTATTCCCAAGTATTTTATTGTTTTTGAGGGTACTGTGATTGGGAAGGTCTCCTTCTATTACTTCTTAGTTGCTTTTTGCTGGTGTAAAGAAAGGCTACTCATTTTTCTAGGTTAATTTTGTATCTTGCCACTTTACTGAAACTCTTAATAATTTCTAGGAGTTTTCTGGTGGAGTTTTTGCATCCCTTAGGTAAACTATCATATGGTCCACAAAACGGGATAGTTTCACTTCCTCTTTTCCAGTAAGTATTACTTTAATTTCATTTTCTTGCCTTATTCCCCTAGCCAGTGTTTCAAGCACTATATTGAAGAGGCATGAAGACAAGAGACAGCCTTGCCAGGTTCCTACCTTTATGGGGAATCCTTCTAAATTTCTCCATTTAGGCTGATGCTGTTTGTGGTTTTCTTGTATATGGCTTTCATTATGTTGAGGAATGGTATTTCCATTCCAATTCCCTCTAGTACTTTAATCATGAAGGGATGTTGGTTGTAGTCGAATGCTTTTTCTGTATCAATTGAGATGATCATGTTGGTTTGGTCCTTCAGTCCATTTATATGTTTTATGATATATACTGATTTTTGTACTTTGAAACATCCCTGCATCTCTGGTATGAATCCAACTTGATCATGGTGGATGACCTCTTTGATGTGGGTCTGTTTACAGTTTGCAAGTATTTTGTTGAAAATTTTTGCCTCTTAGTTCGTTAATGAGATGGGTCTGTACTTCTCTTTTTTTGTGTCATCATTGTCTGGTTTTGCTATTAGAATGATGCTGGCTTCATAGAAGGAATTTGGGAGAATTCCCTCTGCTCGTATCCTTCTGAACAGTTTGAGTAATAATGGTTTTTGTCCTCTTTAAATGTTTTATAGAATTCTGCTGTGAAACCATCTAGGCCTGAGATTTACTTAGTTGGGAGGTCTCTAATTATATTTTCAGTTTCTTCATATATTATGGGTTTGTTTAATCTGTCAATCTCTTCTTGGTTTAGCTTTGGCAATTCCCTGGATTGCAGATATTCATACATTTCTCTTAAGTTTTCAAATTTAGTAGAGTATAGGTTTTTGAAATATTCCCATATGATTGTCTGGATCTTTTCATTGTCAGTTGTGATATTTCCCCTTTTCATCATGAATTCTATTGATTTTGAGTTGCTCTTTCTTTCTTTTGGTTAACTGGGCTAGGGGTTCTGTCTATCTTGTTTATTCTCTCAAAGAACCAATGTTTGGCTTCACTAACTTTTTGTATTGTTTTCTTTGTTTCTATTTCGTTAATTTCTGCTCTGATTTTTGTTGTTTCTTCCTGAATGTTATGTCTTGAGTTTATTTGTTGTTGTCTTTCAAGTGTTTTTAGCTGCAGTGTTAGCTCATTTATTTGTGCTCCTTTTTTAATGTAGGCAACCAGGGCTATAAAATTCCTTCTTAGTACTGCTTTTAATGTTCCAATGTTTTTTTTTTTTTTTTTTTTTGTGTGTGTTGTACTGCCATTGCCATTTTTTCTAGGAATTCTTTCTTTCTTTCTTTCTTTCTTTCTTTCTTTCTTTCTTTCTTTCTTTCTTTCTTTCCTCCTTGACCCTTTAATTATTCTGGAGTCTGTTATTTAGTCTCCATGTGTTTGAGTAGGTAGCAAGGCTTATCCTGGTGTTGATATTGAGCTTTAATGCACCATGTTGTGATAGAATGCATGAAATTATTTCAATATTTTTGTATTTGTTGAGGTTTTTTTCTGTGTCGAAGTATGTGATCAATTTGGGAGAATGTTCTGTGGGGTACTGAGTAGAAAGTATATTCTCTGATGCTTGGGTGGTATATTCAAAAGATGTCTGTGAGGTCCATTTCCTGTATTGTATAGTTCAGCTCAGATGTGTCTCTGTTTATTCTTTGTCCTGTTGACCTATCCAAAGGACTCAGTGGGGTATTGAAGTTCCCTACTATGAGTGTGCTGGGGTTAATACGTGCATTGAGATCATGTAGAGTTGTATTTATAAAGGTTGGTGCACAGGAGTTTGGTGCATATATATTCGTTATTGTGAAGTCTTCATGGTTAATTTTCCCTTTTATAAGGATGTAATGGCACTCTTTGCCTCTTCTAATTGCTTCTTATTTGAAGTCTATTTTGTCTGATATTAAGATATCAACTCTTGCTTGCTTTTTGGTACCATTTGCTTGAAATATTATTTCCATCCTTTCACTTTAAGTTGGTGCCTACCCTTGATGGTGAGATGGGTTTCTTGTAGACAGCATATATGGATGGATTTTATTTCCTAATCCATTCTCCCAGTCTATGCCTTTTGATTGAGGAGTTTAATCCATTAATATTTACAGTTATATTTGAGAGGTGTGTTGCTTCCTTTCACCTTATACATTTGCATTTTTAGTCTAGGTTTCTACTTCTGCATTTCTGCTTTTATTAATTTCTCTTTCAACTACCTGGGGGTTGTTGTTCCTCTCCTCTGTCCTTTGAATTGCATCAAGAATTCTCTGAAGGGTTGGTTTTGCAGATATGTATTCTTTCATCTTGTTTAATTCATGGAATATTTTTCTCTTTCCTTCAACTAGAATCAACATTTCTGCTGGGTATAGTAACCTGGGTTGGCATTTATAGTTGTGTAGCACTAGAAATGCTTTCGTCCACGTTCTTTTGCTTTCTTACTTTGCACTGAAATGTCCACTGTATTTCTGATAGGGTTCCCCTTATATGTAACTTGGTTTTTACTTGTGGCTTTCAGAATTTTGTCTTTTTTGGGGGCATTTAGCCTTTTAACTATGATATGGTGAGGGGAGTTTCTTTTCTGGTCTAGTCTATTTAGTGTTCTATGTGTTTCTTGAATTTGTATGGGTTCGTCTTTTTTAGTTTTGGAAAATTTCATCTATCATTTATTATGTTGATGATCTGATCAATATCATTCTCTTGGGATTCTTCTCCTTCCTCTATCCCGATGATGTGGAGATTGGAACTTTTCATAGTGTCCCACATTTCCTGGTTGTTCCACTCTTATGTATTTTTAAATTTTTCATAGTATTTACTTGAGATATTTAGATATTCTGTTTTATCTTCTAGGTCTGATATTCATTTTTCTGCTTCCTCCATTCTGCTTCTGAGGTTTTTTCCCATTATTTTGATTGGATGATTGTTTGATTTCCTTTTTCATTTCATCTTGTGTATTCTTTAGTATTTCCACTTCCTTTTGATGCTTCTCAATCTTTTTTTAATTTTTTTTATAATTTTATTTATTTCTGTATGTGTATCAATGTACTGTCTGCATGCAGGTTTGTGCACCCGTGTTGTGCAATGCCACGGAGGTCAGAAGAGGGTGTCGGATTCCCCTGGAACTGGAGTTCTCCTGGAATTGGAGTTTCAGACAGTTCTTGGCCACCATGTGGGTGCTGGGAATCAAACCCGAATCCTCTGTAAGAGTGGTTGGCGCTCCTAACCGCTAGGCCATCTCTCCAGCCCGCTTCTCAATCTTTTATTATAGCTCCTTGCTTTACTCGTTTGTTTCCTTTACATTTCAGCATGGGATCTATTCAGTGTTTCCACTTCCTTCCATTGTTTGTCATTTTCTCCATCTAGCTCTTTCCAAGTTCTGTCATTTTCTCCATTTATTTTTTTTTTCTGAAGTTTGCAATTGTCTCCCTCTAGGTCTTTTCTGAGTTTTTCATTCTCTCCCCTTAGTTCTATGATTTCTTTGAATATATCTGTGATACTTATTCTATGATCTGTATTCTGGGTTACCTCTAGGGAGATCCCATTGTAGAAGTCCTCCACAGGCTACTTAGACTTTGGTGTGGAGTTATTCTGCGCTTTTCCCATATTATTTTTTCATTGTGCTATCTGCATGTGGTTTGCCTTCTATCTGTATTCTGATGTGAATCTTGAATGCCTCTTCACCTTGTTGAAGGATTGCTTTCCTTGTTTCCTTCAGGTGCCTTCATTATATTCTCCTTATTTATGGAGTATTGACGTCTAAGTTTCAGGCTTTCAATTTTGGTTATATATTGGAAGGTGTAGTTCACTCTTCCCTTTCTGTTCCACAAGACCTGTGTATGTAACAACACACATGACACCTTCTAAGAACTGTATTCCCTTTGCTGCCAGCCACTCTTTCCAGAGTTCCAGTTGGTGCGGGAGAGGTGCAGGGAGGATTTTCTTTCTTAGCCTGTATACCCTCCACCCCAGCTGCTCTAGCAGCTGCCAGATGCCTCTATATGTGAACCTCTGCTCCCAGGATCCTCTTGGCCAACATGCAGGTCCACACTGTCTGCCCTACCTGCTCTGGCAGCCACCAGCACCTCTCAGGATACCTGCCATTTTCTACAAGTTATAACGGTAAGCCCCTTGCCAAATGGGCCCAGGTACATGTGACACTTTCTGAATAGCAGCATGATTGGGTGTCTTTCTGTTTGATTGTTAAGCAAGAGTCAGGTTAGACTGGTGAATGCACAGGAACACTAGCCAATTTCGGGGAATGGTATGATTGATTTTTCCAGGAAATTCTTGGGCAAGATTTCTCAGCTCTGTTTATCTGCTTCTGGGCTTCAAGGAGTATTGAATATGTCCCTATATTTCCTTCTTCCTCATTCCGGGAGCACAGCTACTGAAAAACGACGACGACAACAACAACAACAACAACAACAACAACAAAAGTCCTGCAGAGCTTCTTCTTGGGGATTTAGGAAAACAGTTGCTTGAATTGTCCTAGAGGTCCTTAGTGGGTCTAAACTTTAAGGAAAGTGTGTAGAACTGCATCTTAGGATCATGGGCTGTGGTTAGTGCCTCCTAGCTGTTTTCTAGAGGCTTTGAATGGCTGAGCTACTCACATTGGCTTCAACGATGCTTCTCAGTTCACAGAGAGCATGGGATGGATTGCCTGATGGCTCTAGATGTAGTGAAAGAATAAATATTAATTATTTGTAAATTAACACACAAACTATGAGCATATTTATTATCTAAAAATAATTTTATGCAAACACCTCCTAAAATATTTATTAATCTCCCAGTGAAAACATTCAATAATATTTCTCTTGAATTTTTGAAAAATATAGTATTCTACCATTATATATAGTCATGTTACTGCATGATAACACACATAAAATAGGCTTCATGAAGACAGGGTATATGGTTTTCCTTATCGAATGATCAGTAGACGGTATGGGCAGGCAGCTGAGTAAACATTCACTAAGCAATGAACTGTTAAAATAATTTTTCTGAGGGCATTGGAAGCTATACTTCTCATAACCTTAACTTCTTTGTTTTGTTTCTGAATCAAACTATCTTATATTTAACTATGTAATAATTGTGAGTGTTCCCTGTGGCCACTTAAAAATTTATCAGAATTATAAGTTATACAGTACATAGTGATATGTGTAAATATAAACTACTGGTTTGACAATGGGAAGCTCTCTGTTTATTTTCCTAATACAACATTATCACAACAGTTACCTAATAAAATTCTTTTGGATATGCTAAAGTTACAGGTGTGTTGTAAAGGTATATTAAATTGAATAAAATAGTAAAAGTAATATGAAAACAACACTAAAGGTTAAAGGAAGAAAAATTTATTTTTGTTCTTGTAACACAAGAAGATGTGGACATCTCTGTTTATTCCCTTCTTGACATCTTTATTTGCAAACAGGCAGACATAAAAACTATAATGTTTATTTTATAAGGATACATAAGAAATTTAAATTTGTCAAATCAATGCAGTACTGAATGAATTGTGTGAATTTTGTTTTTATCCAAAAAGTTGTTGAGTTGTTAGCCAAGCTCTAAAGTCAGTTATAAAGTCCAGTGGAGTAGAATCACATAAAATCCTGAGTGGATTATTAGCTGACTACACTAAATTCACTATATTACAAGGACCATTATACATACTCACACATATATGCACAGATGCACTCTATTTTCAAAGAAAATGACTATTACCCATTAAAGCATTCTGAATAGATTATATGATGTTTGAATTAGGTGAGGGCAAAGCTTATTGTGAGGATGTCTAAAATATTTAGTCGTATTTGGAAAATATCTCCTTTACCAATTCCATAATATAATTTGTGACATAGGTCTGTTCAGCATTCTCTTGACATCTGTTCATGATATTGTATTGGTAATTAGGTTAATCATACTGGGTTATATCTTTGTTTTTTTTATGCACTCATGTTTTAAGGGTTTTAATCAGCTATGTCAGAGGCCTCACTGTACTTGTTTCTGTGAATCCATTTTGACATAGATAGATATATCAGAATAATGGGGCAGATAAATATAACTGTACCATATATAATTGCCATGTGTTAGGATTAATTACTGGTTCTTTTCATATAACACTGAAAAATGAGAACTGTAGTGTTATGCCTAAAAATGACTAACTGTATGACAAAAATAAATGGTGAACTTTAACATCCCCCCTTTTTGCATTTTATTGTCTGGCTTTAATGTAAATGTAGTGTGCATTCCTTAACCACAAACCACTAAATGAGAACTCTCCATAATCTGTGTGCTATTTATGTGAGGAAATTTACTTAGATGTGGCCTTTTGTGGTCTTCAGAACATAGTCATCTGTAAGCTTCTTTTTATCTAAAAAGTTTAGAAAATTTTATTCATGTGATTCTCCATCTAATATGTGCAATAACTAGTTTCTTCAAAGAATTAGGGACGAATTCTGAATATAGCACTAAAAATCAAATTAAATTAAATTGGGAGAATATCATATTCCCCAAGCCTGAAATAACTTACTTCAGTAGTGGAAACCCTGTGTAGCTATTATGTTAAAAGTACTACTAATTCTTAAAATTTATCTCCTATCATATTTGACTTCATTAGCCAATAAATATCATACTCCAACTTAATATAAAATAAAAAATCTCTCTCTATATATATCATATCTTAGCTGCATTATATAAAAGTAAAGAGTCTTTACATGGATATGTGGTATGAAGGAGATACTATAGAATATA
>VZQC01005595.1:80297-138013 GCA_009823505.1 Rhizomys pruinosus
TCTTTTCGAGACAGGGTCTCCCTGTAGTCCCAGCTGTCCTGGAACTCATTCTGTAGACCAGGCTAGCCTTGAACTCACAAAGATCCGCCTGCCTCTGCCTCCCAAGTGCTAGGATTAAAGGCGTGCGCCACCACGCCCAGCTCCAGCCCGCCTTCTTATACAGTACACAACAACCTGCCCAGGGTGGCACTACTCATTGTGGGCTGGGCCCTCCCACACTGCTCAACCATCAAGACAATACTCCACAGATGTGGCCACAGGCCAATCCAATGGAGCCAATTCCCCAATTGAGGCTCCCTCAATGCAGGTGTGTCAAGTTGACACTAAAGCTATCCAGCACACCACTCCCGGGTAAATACCCACAAGACTAATCCTACCACAGAGATACATGCACAACCATGTTCTTTGCAGTTCTCTTCACAATAGCCAAGAGCTGAAACCAACCCAAATGCCCCTCAACCAATGAGTGGATAGATAAAATGTGGTACATCTGCGTAATGGAATTCTACGCAGTGATAAAGAAAAATGGCGGGGCTGGAGAGATGGCCTAGTGGTTAGGAGTGCTGACCACTCTTACATATTACCAGGGTTCAAACTCTAGCACCCACATGGCAGCTAAGAACCATCTGTAATGCCAAGTCCAGGAGAACTCCAGTTCCAGGGGAATCCGAAACCCTCTTCTGACCTCTTCAGCATTGCACGACATGGGTGCACAAATCGACATGCAGACAGTACATTCATACACATACAGAAATAAAAAAATATTAAAAAAGAAAAATGGCATCATGAACTTTGCAGGTAAATGGAAAGAACTATGCTAAGTGAAGTATCATAGTCCCAACAAAGCAAATGATGAATCATATGTGGATGTTAGCACCAAGCTCTGAGTTGAAAACTGAGCAACATCACAGTTATATACCCCTTTCTTTCCCTTAAACCAACTTGCTCCCATAATGTATTTCCCTTAACAGGCTCTAGAATTAACCCACCACTTATTTTTAGACTTTGTAATTTTGGTGTATTGGTGGAGGATACTTAGGCATATTTTAGAGTACTATAAATTTAAAAAGGAAAGATGTGAATACTGAAATATATTATGGAAATGACAAACATTTTGTGTAAAGATGATATAATTTAGGAACCGAGACAGGCAACTGACTGAAACAGTAAAATTCCCCCAAGGATAATAATCCTCTACTTTGAAAAAACTTTGAAAAGAATCACAAAAATACAGGGCAGAGTTTGCAGGCTGCATGAACTTGGGTTGGGTTGGGGGCATGGAAGACAAGATGAGTCTAGATTGGACTGAGAAACAATGTATGAAACACATATAACTTCAATAAAATGTTAAAAAAAGAAGTGTCTCATAGACAAGTATTTTCTGCATTTGACCATTTGTGGAACTCAGTAACAGTCCATTATGTTGCAAAAAGAAGTTTGATGGTGGCTTGAAAGGGACACTTCTCTATAAATATTAGGATGCACATATAGAATATAGGAAGAAATTACATTGGTTTAGAAATATGGGAAATATACATTTTTATATGACCTATAACCTCTACAGCCATATTTAAAGTACCATATGAGGTTTATACATACCTTGTTTAATTTGTTTGAGTTGTGTGTTTTTCAACTTTGTTTAATTTATTGATGTTTGTTATTTTACTTTAAATTTTATGCTTTATATTTTGATTTTTTTTCTCTTTTTTGGTGTTTTACATGGTCTCCCTGTATCCCCAGTCAGCCTGAATCTTGCTATTTAGGCCAGACTGGCCTTGACCTCACAGATATATTCTGACTCCTGCTTCTGACTCCCATGAAATAGGATTAAAGGTACTGTACCACTACACCCAGCATTTTTTTTTTTTGCTTTTTAAAATTATTTATATTTTTTGTTGTGTTCTGTTATAGTTTGTCTTCCATTGCTGTGACAAAACACTCTGACCAGCACCAACTTAGAGAGGAAAGGGTTTATTCAGCTTACATCTCCTGGGTCATAGTTCTTCACTTAGGGAGCCCAAGGCAGGAACTCAGGGCAGGAACCTGGAGTCAGGAGCTGAAGCACAGGTATGGAGGAATGCTGTTTACTGCCTTGCTCTCCTGGCCCATTTCCAGCCTGGCCTCTTATAGTACACAACAATCTTCCCAGGGTGGCACCACCCGTAGTGGACTGGGCCCTCCCACATTGCCTGACAATCAAGACAATACTCCACAGATGTGGCCACAAGCCAGTCAAATGAAGCCAATTCCCCAATTGAGGCTCCCTCAATCCAGGTGTGTCAAGTTGACACTAAAGCTATCCAGCACAATTGACCCCTTGTCAACTTGACACTCAAAACACATCACTATTAAACCACCACCTTTCCAGTTCTTGTCCCCAAAATATGATGTTACTATTAACACAACCTAAGACAGTATGACCTTAAAGCCCCACAGTCCTTAAAATGTCCAAACACTTAAAAGTTGACAGTCTGTTAAAAGTCTCTTAACTGTGGGCTGCTATAAAATCCAAAACAAATACTGTCTTATTTAAAAGGGAAGAATCAGGCACATTCAAACAAAACCTAAGTCCAGCAAGTAGCTCAAGGCTGGACACCTGGGACTCACTCACAATCTTCTGGGCTCCAAAGGGTTTTGGCAGCTCCCCTTCTCTGACTCTGCCGTCTATGGCACACACAGCTCATCTCGCAGGCCCAAGCTGACTCCATTCCACACCTGCTGCTGCTCTTGGTGGTCATCCCATGTTCCCAGCATCTCCAAAAAGCTGGGGTCGCCACTAAAACTGAGGTTGCTTCTGACCTCTCCTGATGCAAAACCTCAGCTTCTCTTCCTGACTCCTGGAATCCTGGGGTCTTCACTACAACCAAGGCTGCACTCTGACCAGTGGCCTTTCCTGGCCTCTCATAGTGCCAGGCCTCAGGTGTTCTCTGTGACCACTTCATGCTTTCAACACCAGAACCATATAAGAGACTCTTACACGTTACCAATTTCTGCTTCAGGCTTGACATGGAGGCTTGGGCCCGTTCTGGAACATAGGTTCTGTGTGCTGACCCTGAAGAAATTTTTCCCAGAAGATTTTACCACAGTGATGCTAGTCTCTTGTTACTTACAGCTGAATTTTCACCCCAGCTAACCAGCATCAATTGTCCCAGTACAACAAAGATTTCACTTCAGGTTCTGGTCTTTGGTTACTTACACATGATTATTCAGCCCCAGCTGACCAGAACCCACAGATTAAACAGTCCTGATGATCTCTGCTTCCCTTTGAAACTAGGAACTTCGAGAGCCAGGTCTCTATCTTCTACAACTCTTTCAGCAAAACTGTTCCAAGTTCCACAGCCATGATCTTTAGGCATTCAATGATTTTTCTAGCCCAAAGTTCCAAATATTTCCACAATCTTTCCCCAAAACACCAAGGTCATGTCTGTCACAGCAATACCACACTCTCGGTACCAATTTCTGTTCTAGTTTGTCTTACATTGCTGTGACAAAGCACTCTTACTGACACAAACTTGGGGAGGAAAGGGTTTATTCAGCTTACATCCCCTGGGACACAGTTCATCACTTAGGGAGCCCAAGGCAGGAACTCATGGCAGGAACCTGGAGGCAGGAGCTGAAGCACAGGCCATGGAGGAATGCTGTTTACTGGCTTGCTCTCCTGGCTCATGTCCAGCCTGGCCTCTTAAACAGTACACAACAACCTGTCCAGGGTGGCACCACCCATAGTGGGCTGGGCCCTCCCACATTGCTCAACAATCAAGACAATACTCCACAGATGTGGCCACAGGCCAGTCCAATGGAGGGAATTCCCCAATTGAGGCTCCCTCAACCCAGGTGTGTCAAGTTGACACTAAAGCTATCCAGAACATATTCTGTGCATGCAGATTTCTATGGTTGTTTGTGTTTCTGGTATGAGGCTAAAACCTGTCTTTGTTGAGTTGAAGTTTCATTTTGTACATATTATTAATGCAATTTGGTTGTTTTCTTGTCTGGTTTGAACAGTTATTGTTTGAGCTTCAGGTTCATTCTTTTGATTGCTTTTAGTAGATTGACCAGATGGACCAAGGAGAGCTAGTCTGGAAATCTTCAGGAGGATAAAGGAACCTAGGCCCAAGTGATGGATATCAGATGGGTCAGTTCTAACTAGCTAAACAAAGAAGGTATACCTGGAGGCAAGAGACAACTGAAGTTGGTAGAAGAGTAGGGTGATCTTGCATGACTGATCTGATTATCTTCCCCAGCTCATTAGAACTCCCCAGCAGCCTCAGTAGGCATTGCCCAAGGAGAACTAATGGGAACAGGATTGGCTGAGTGATTCTTACTAGCTGTCATAGAAGGTTGAGCTCTGGAAAAGCAGGACTGGAGATGGGAACAAATCAGCAACCTCACTGGAATGGGTCTAAGGTTAAGTAGAGTGAATAGGAACCGAAAATAAAAGGTTTAAAATTTTTTCTATGTACTTGAGACAAATGAAAATATAAAAAAATATATTTTGTGTGTTTGTCCTTCTTTTATTTCCCTTAATGCAAATAAAGAAAGATTTCAAAGAATCTAACACTTACCTGAACGAAGTATTTAACAAAATCAAAACTAACCCAAAACTTACAAAAAGAAAATAAGAACCACTGAGAACTAGTCTTCCAAAGGAGACAACCGACTTCAGTTCCAGCTCTGTTTTTCAAAGTATGTCCTGTCATTAGCAACAGGGTCTTACCTTCAAGGTCTGAGCGGAAATCAAGCACTTTACCAATTGCCTGTGTTATATTGAGAGTGTCATGGAGTACACTGACATACAACTCAAAAGGATGTTTCTCCTATCTGCAAATGTGTTTTCTGTTAATAGTTTTCAGCTTTTCACATGTGCTCATATACACATATTTTCAGTAGGATATTGAACTAATATATTTCCCTCAGATTTTTCACACTACCTAAGAATGCTTTATCTCTCCCTCTCATTCCCCCCTCTCTCTCTAACTCCCTCCGACCTCCTCAAAGTGCCCCAATTTTCCTCATTTTTGGCCTGATAATACCTGTTTCCTATTATCCCACTGCTTCTGTTAAATCTTCCTCTTTACCTCCATGGTTCCTTTTATAACACTCTCTCTTCCCTTTCTGGTTTAATACACCCATTTCCCCATTTCCAACTTCATAACACCTTCCTGTCTCCTACACTTCCCCTCTCTTATTTTCTTAACCCACATGGTTTCTTTCCAGTTTCCTGGCTGTTTTTGTTACATTAGGATATATATTCACATTTAAAGATTTGGAGTTAAGGGGCTGGAGAGAAGGCTCAGTGGTTAAGAGTGCCAACTGCTCTTTCAGAGGACCTGGGTTTGATCCCCAGCACCCACATGGCGGCTGAGAACCTTCTTTAACTACAGTTCCAGGGGAATCTGACGCCCTCTTCTGACGTCCGAGGCATTTCAAAACACGGGTGCACCAACCTACACGCAGAGAGTACACTCATACACATAAAAATAATAAATTAAAAAAATAAAAGATTTGTAGTTATAATCTACAAAAGAGAGAAAACCTATCTTGCTTGTTTTTCTGAGTCTTTTATTTCTTTTATACATATACATATATTAATCCTCTGTGTAATTTGTTTCAGGTATAGATATTTTCCCTTCTCCCTATGCTTCCTCGTCACTCCATTGGTGGAATACTCCTGCCTGAAAACTAGCTCTCATTATATTAGAGAATATTATGCCATAAAGAAAATCAGCCAATGGTCCAAACACAGCTGTAAACCCCAATAACCACAACAATGATAGGTACAGTAGACTATCTTTAATTGTGTAAGTAGTGTTATGTTTCTTTGGCAATAAACAATAGCTATCTAGGTTGACTCAAACCACACTCAATGGAATGGAACTCATGAGTGGTTCTGTAAATATAGTCAAATACACATGGCTAGAGAAGTCATAAATATTAGGAAAGAATTTCATCTGGTATATCACATCCTGAAAGCAACCTAATTTCTTGCTCTATGTTAAAATATGTATGTATGTATGTATGTATGTATGTATTTATCTACAATATACCTATCACCACTCATTAAAGCAGCTTCTTTTTGCAACAGATGGAGACCTGTACTGAATTCTATTTCTTGTCAAACACAGAAAATAAGTGTCTGTGTGAAACCCATCTCTAAAGTGACTTATCTACAATTACACTTCTACGCTTAAGGCTCACTGATTATAGCAGAACAGGGGTAGAGAGAATATTAATGCATTTGTCAAATCCAACAAGCAAAATTTTCCTATGTAACAGTGTGATTATAACTGAAATCCACTATTGGAAAAATGTAGAGAAAAAGAGAGTGAGGAGTGAGTGTCCCTGGATAGGACTCCTTTATTAAACCTCTGCCAAGCAGGTTCTCATGGACCACTGTAGAAGTTGGATAGAAAGACTGTAAGAGCCAGGAGTGGCAGATGACCACAAGGCAGCAGAGTTTCCATGTGGCTGTGAATGTGCTCAAATGAACTTACAGCACTGGTGACAGCATGCACAAGTTTCATGCAAACCCAAAGTAGACAAAAACACAACACAGAATGGGAGAAACAGGTAAGAAGCTTCAATCATAGTGGAACAATTATCAGATGACCAGTGTTGGGTGAGGAAGATTGGGTCTTATTTAAGGGATTAATGATAGATAGGATGACCAGGATCCAGTGAATGAACTCACACCAAGGGATATCTTGGGACACAACCTTGATTCAATAGGCCTTAACATGTATGACAGAATGCATGAAATCTGTTGGAGGGTGCGATGGGGTAGGGCAGAAATGGGATGGTGTCTAAATTTGCTTAAATTTGTTTAATATTTATTGTACAAAATTCACAAAATTTCAATAAAGATGTATATTAAAATAAAAATATAGTTTATTTTTAGAAACGAAAAGAAAAAAAATGTAGCACAACTGCATATTTCTTATTGAAATCCTGGCAAATTAAATTTAACTGACCAAAAACAGTATTGTTGACTGTAATCACATATTTATAGAGTTAATTCTAGAAAAGCCCCAAAGCATGACTATTCAAAAACATGTGTAAAAAAAACATGTGATAAACACCTGACTATTCTATTAAGAACAGACATCACTACAGGGATATGCCAAGCTTAGGAATTAAAAGGAATTTTTTCAACATAATAGTGGCTAGCCATGAAAAAAAATCAACACATTCCAGAGTTTCATGTAAAAGACTGATAACTTAGCTATTGAACTCAGGATGCTTGTTTTGCCACTTCTGTTCTACACTCTAGTGGTTTTCTATCATGGCAATTTGCCAAAGAATCTAAATTAAAGTCACCTAAGAAAGAAAACTGAAGAAAGTATCCATGCTTCCATATAATATGCTGGTTAAGTTTGGTGACTTTGAACAATTACAACAATAAAAATGTCCTGAACATAAGAAAGAGACTTTTATGAAAGTGAAGAGGTTTGTGGGGGATTACAGAATGTTCAGGGTTATACTCCCTTCACCATTGGTATGCTCCCATAATCCCCAATAGAATATATTCATTCTGTCATTTCTGTTATGTCCTATTGTGTCAAATTAGTGTCCTCAGACATTCTTCAGTGCAAGTTCATCACAGGGGTCTAGTCAGGCTATATATAGTCCTTCCTTCAAAGAAGATCAGCTTTTACTCACCAAGCAGTAATGGGCTATCAATATTTCTTTGGCTGAGATTGGGGCCTGCTGCTAATTTCCACAATTATGTGCCCGGTTTTGTCTGCTTGAATTTGCTTTGATTGGTCTTGTGCATTCTAACAATATTGCTGTGGGTTTATACGAGCAAGGTCTTAGGAGCCAGTAGGACTCTATTTCCATGTGGTCATGCACCCCCTCAGTGGCACTTACAGTCTTTCTGTCCCCTCTCCAGCCATGCTCCCTGAGCCATGGGTGGGTCTTGTTTAATATTAGAGTGCTGTCCAAGGACCCATACTCTGCAGATTTTATTCTCTACACGTTGGTCATTTGTGACGTTTTGTGTTCCTGGCACTCTGTTGCATGAGGCAGATTCACTGAAGAAAATTGGGAGACACATGCATTCCTCTAATCTTTACCAATTGTTATATGTCCTCTGAGCCATAGGTGTATAGGTTGCATTGCAGATGTGCAACTTAGGCTTCACAGGCAATCTCTGTGTGTGAGCAGTTGTAGAACTCTGTAATAATTTCTGTCTATTGCAAAATAAGTGATTTGGATGAGTGTTGACTGGGATATTATCTGTAAATATAAGGATCCAGATTTTGCAGATACTAAGAAATTAAAATTGTCTACGATGTGAGAGAGTCTTGGGGTTTTCTCTAAGATCTATGATCTCTCCAACTAAGTACATTTGGCTATGTTTATAGTACCACACATGGGTTTCCTTCCATTAAGTGGACTTTAAGTCCAATTAGCTAGCAATTGATTTCCCTGTAGATAAATGAACTAGTACCTTTTGCTGTGCTGGTACTAATGTGTTTATTAGGCCTTAAATCTGTAGTTGGACCACTGATTGATTTTCTCCCTTAGCAGCTTGCATAGTGTTCTCCAAATTTATAACAGCTAGCCTTCAGTGGACATGGCTTCCAAGTGAGTTCCAGCTCCATTTATCCACATCCTGGGGCCAAAGTATATGTTGTCTTCAGCAATAGAGTCTTACCATCAAGTTCTGGGAGGCAATCAAGGGCTGTGATAATAGCCTGTGTAATTTTGCGAGTCTTTTGGAGTACCACAGCCAACAAATCAAGGAAGCTTTCTCCTGTGTGGCACTACATCTTTTTATGCAGCCCTAAGCTACACATAGGGACTTATGTACAGATGTTGTATGTGTGATTTTTTTTCTTTTTCTAGCTTTTGAACAAATATAATTCCTTTTGTTTATTTCACACTAGATGTACAACATTTATCTCTCTTCCCTCTCTATATCTAATGCTCTCTCCACACTCTCCCCATTTAACACCCCCCCCCATTTCCCCATTTCTCCTTTGATAATACTTGTCTCTTCTGGTACTACATCTGTTGAGCTCCGTCTTTCCCTTTATCCACATAGTTCCTTATACAATCCTCACTCTTCTTGTCACTTTTAAATAACCCAAATTTTAACCTATTTATACATCAGTAACACCTGTATCCCCACGACGTTCTTTATAGAATTAGAGAAAAAAATGCTAAATTTATCATGGAAGCACAAAAGACTCTGGATAACCAAAGCAATTCTGAGTACAAAGAGGAATGCTGTGGGGATGATATGAGATTTCAAACTATATTTTACAGAGCTATAGTCATGTAAACATCAGGGTACTGGCATACAAATAGATACATATATCAATGGAACATAATTGCAGATCCAAAAATGAGCACACACAATTTCAGCTATTCAATATTTGACAAAGGTGCCACGAAAACACTCTGAAGTAAAGACAGTGCCTTAAAAAATGGTGCTGGGCTGGAGAGATGGGGTAGTGGTTAAGAGTGCCGACTGCTCTAGCAGAGGACCCAGGTTTGATCCCCAGCACCCACATGGCGGCTGAGAGCCATCTTTAACTCCAGTTCCAGGGGAATCCGACACCCTCTTCTGACCTCAGCGGCATTGCACGACATCGGTGCACAGACCTGCATGCAGACAGTACATTTATACACATAGGGGAAAAAAATGGTGCTGACAAAACTGGATCTCCACCTATAGAGGTGGAGATGAAATTAGACCCTTATCTTTTACCTTGCCCAGAAGTCAACTTGAAGTGATTCAAACACCTCAATGTGAAACCTGAAACTCTGAAACTGTTAGAAGAAAACATTGACAGTAATGTATAAGATATAATTGTAGGAAAAGACTTTCTAAATTGGATATTAGTTGCTCAGGAATTAGATCCAACAATGAACAAGTGGGACCTCATTAAACTAAAACAATTCTGTACAGCAAAAGAAACAACCAAGGAAGTGAAGAGAAAACCGAATGAGAGAAATTCTTCACCAGTGACAAACTGACAAATGTTTACCATCCAGAATACATAAAGAACTCAAAAATAAGTATCAGGAAAACAAATGACCCAATTAAAGATGGGCTATATATCAGAACAGAAAGTTCTAAAAAGAAAAGTGAAAATGGTTAAGAAATATCTAAAAAAATTGTTCAACAAAGTTTGTAATTAGGGAAATGCACATTAAACCTACTTTAGTATTTCATTTTTTTACCATTCAGACTGGCTAAGTTCAAGAGAAAAATAATAGCAAGTGGTGGAGAGGATGGGGGACTCATTCACTGCTGGTAGGATTGAAAACTCAGGTAACCCTTATGGAAATCTGGGTTGAGAACTCTTAAAAAACTAAAAATGAACTCACTATATGATCTATATTTTTCTAATAGCAAAAATGTAAGAAATAATAAAATATTTCCAGAATTCATAATATAAGATCAACTAAATGTTGATAATTCATTTAAGTAAAAATTTTCTTGAATGATTTAGGAAAGAACTACAAAATTACCATACTAGAAACTACAAATGATTATTTACATAAGTTAAAGGAAAAATTAATGTAAACTATACAAATTTTAAACATAGGAAGATTCATTAGTGTGAAAATTGCAATTATTCTCACATTAGTCTTTATATTTGAACTTGCTTCTTGCAAATAACAATTTTATAGATACATAAATTTTCAAGCTGATCCTAAAACTTCATTTGGGAAGGAAGGGGATTCAGAAAAATCATAATAATATGGAAAATCAAGAATAAAGTTGGAGAAAAATGTTTCTGAATTGATATTTACTAAAATATTATAGTGCGATTATCACATACTGATAAACACATAGATCAATTTTATAGAAATAATACAGGAATAAGTCTTCCTATTTATGATTAATTTATGTAAGATCGACAAGCAATTCAATGGTAGTAGATACACCAGTATTTAAAAAGAAGTGGTACTGATATAACCAGTTGTATATAAGTGACAGTATGAACTTGACACTTTACTCATATGAATCACAAAATTATCTCCCATAATTTTAAATATATGAGATAAAGCTATATAATTGCTAGAAGAAAATGTAATAGAAAATCTTCATGAACTTTGACTTTCTTCTAAGAATTTATCTTTGAGATTTGGGGTCGTGGTTGATTTGGGCCTCTTTTGTACTGAAATAAGAGTCACATTGCTTCTGTGTATTAATTAGAAAAGGTGCTACCCTCTGGACTTACAATTTTCATATATAAATATTACATATCACCCTTTCGTTCATTTAGTATAAATTTGTTTGAGCATTGTATTCAAATTTCCAGAATCCAAGTTATGTTATTTATTACTTGTAGAATTTGAATGGCTATAAATATTTTATTTTTTTTCTCTTCTGTTTTTAAATATAGTTGTGTTAAATTATGGATTAGTCTTTGTGACTGTATGAAATGAACTAGTTAGAATTTATAATTTTTTTCATATCATGGTAGGTTATTTTAATGTGTTCCTTTGAATTTCACATACATAAGATTAAATCATGTGCAAATTGACATATTTTACATTCTAATTTGAATACAAACCACAAATATATAATATACACAAGATAAAAAATTTTCTGGGAAATGGTTTATGTCAAATTGGTCAACCCAGTATAGGAATATTTAATGACTCCATAGAGAAGAAAAAAAAAATATATATATAGATATGTAACTACTAAAGATATTTCATTGAGAGAATAATTTCATGCTTGGCATTTGGCTCATTTCAACCCTGGATGAAATGATATGAGAAGTTAGTCTCTGACTCATATTTGATTTGACTACTGAAATATCAAAATGATGTATTGTTGGGCTTACTTTTTTGTAAAATATAGAAGCAGGGTCTAAATAGATGCAATTAACTCAGCAATCCTTCCTAATTACCTAATTCATTTTCTTTCACGCGTTGCCTTACCATTTTGGTAAAAATTTAGGAATATTCTTACTATAACAACAACACAATAAACCAATCACTGGCAGGGTGTTACTATCAACTCTTTCAGGAATAGGCTTCCCCTACATATTACCCTGTCTCACTCTCTGTTGCTTATTTTTATACAACTCTTTTGGCATAATGAGACAGCATAAACAAAATTTACAATTGCCTCTATCTTACCATTTTCTAAATTCATGCAATCTCCTTTCATTGCTTTATCCTTTTGTAAATTTAGCTTGATTTAATGTGATCTGTATTTTACCTCTTTGTTTATAAATTTTCAGCCCTCCCTTTGAACACAGATGTATAATTATGTAAGTTTCAAAAGAAAACTGATCATTTTCCGTTTGTTGTTTGCTTTGATGTCGGTCTTTAGAATACTCTCTGCTACATTGTATTCCATAAACAAATACTTTGTATACATGATTTGCTTTTAAATTCTTGTCTTTCTGCAATAGCATATTTCTCAACTCTCAGGGGGTATATTCTGAATTTACTTGGTAAATATGACTTTGTATAATACAAATTTCCTTTCTTTTTAGTTTAAAAACATCTTTTGAAAAAGCATTAACTATTCCATCCCATGTGGTTTATATTGTCCTAAACGATAGAATGAATTCTTCTTGGAGCGCAGCAGATAAAGGGACCTGCTGTTAAGCATGAGATCCTTAATCATTTCACTGAAACCCATATGGTGCAAGAAGAGATCCCAATCCAGGAGGTTGTCTCCTGACTTGCATATGTCTGTCGTGGCACATGCACATAAATGAAAAATTTTAAAAATCAATTCCCGCTTTAAAAAAAGGAACTGTTCTTAAGACAGTGTAATTCATTTGAAACTCAAGGGATTAAACATACTATTAGAAACAAAAGTGAAGGAAACATAATCCTTAGACCACATTGGTATGTGCCCATAAGTGGTAGTAACCCAAAACATAATAGTGCACTGAAGAACCTTTTTTGCATAATATGGGAACAAAATCACTTCGCTGGTTGAAGTTTATTAGCTTTTGGTTTCAGATTTCTTTCTGTGCATGATTTATGCAATTTTTCTCCTGTTTGTGATGGCTATTATCAGAATGGGAAATATATTATGTGGATATACATATAGAATAATTTTTCCTAGACCAGTGAAGTTTGAATTTAAAAGTTGGTATTTGTTTCTTGTGCACATGATGATTTTTTCCTTTCTCAGTCAAAGCACCATAGCAAAATGATGGTTGTTCCTCATAGTGAGTTTGACATGGATTAGAACAACAATGGAAATCACTCCTGAGCACGTCTATGAAGGATTATATGGATTAGGTTAATTTAGGTGTTACCATCTGAATTTAGGTAAGAAAATTCCATGATCCCTGCAGTTAATAATAATTAAAGAAATTGAGCATCAGTGTTAACCACTCTAGTTCCTGACTACAGATGTAATGTGACCAAGTACCTCATGATCCTAGCTGCCATGACTTCCACACCACAATAGAATGCATCTTTTATTAACCCATTAGCCAGAATAAATCATTCCTTCATTGATTTTTTTTTGTCTGTTACTTCATCATAGCAACAAGAAAAGTATTTAATATGCTGAGAAATAATGGACCATTCAGTTCTCATTGCATAGTTTTGATAGGGTCTAGGATGCTTATATAACAAAATTAAGTGATCAGGATTCTAGAGATAATAAAAACTCTATTTTAATTACATTATCCTGAAACATGTTATTTAACTTTATATCTATTGAGATGAGTATAGCTACCTAGAAAGTTGTAAAGTAATATACATGAGTTTCAGTGATTGTTAACATTTTTCATAATCATAATGTAATATTAAACCAGGATATTGGTACTGGGAAAATCCTCAACGATTATTTATATTTTATGAAATTAACATGTATTCACTTTTTGTGCCTGTATATGATTATTCAGTTAAATATAATTTCTTGTATATATAAAGTTCTAAAACCATCACCTATACATTATTGAAAACTTTTCTGTAATGAACCATAAAAAATCCTCTTGGGTTCATTTTATCAATACCTAAATTCAGATATTTTCTAAACATATGTATGTGTATGCCATATTTGCCTTGAAAGTTACTAGTTTGCAATTTTATTTTTATTATTTGCTTTACTTAATTTCATATTATTTTCAAATTTTAAAAATGTCTCTAACCAGAATAATTGAGGCCACTGAAAAGTTAGATAAATAAAACAGTCCTTGGAAAAATGCACTGTCCTTTTCACAGAAATCTTTTATCCTCCATGACTAATTGAGTTTCTTTTTGAAGACTCTCAGCCCTCCACCGGCTCATGAAAATTTAGCTCTAGGTCATTGTATTGATCGACTAGAAACATCAGATCATTTATCAAATCTGGTATTCAAGTACACTTTCTTAAACTCTGTCAAATTTATGAGTCAAATTTGAAAAAAAAATCCATTTAAAAATTTATTATGAAATTCCATTATAAAATATTGATAGCGGTGATGACTGAGTATTTTAGAAATTTGAGCTAATATTTTATCTATTATTTTACCTTCACCCCATTCTTTCATCAGCACCTACACTGTATACTTATTAACATATATGCAGGATCTGTGTATAAGAAATTGGTAAAAAGGCATATTTATGTGACATTCCATCCAAGTACTTTTTTGGTGCTGTAACAGAATTTTGAGACTACACAAATTAAAAGGAACAAAGATTACTTCTCACAGTTTCAGAGGTTAGGAAGTCTCAGAAGACTGCATAGATATCTGCTCAACATCTGGCATGGGATTGCTTGTTACATTATAAAACAGAGGAGGGCATCACAGACAGAATAAGTGAGCAAGAAGAGGTAAGCTCTAGAGAAAAGATACAGAATAAAATTTATTTTTATAAAAACTGACTCATGATAACTAACCTACTCTATCACCAGCAACACTACTTCCTAATAAACTTTTTGCCTTCATCTCAGTACCATCATATTGGCAATGAAATTTCAACATGAATTTGAAAGGGATGTTCAAATATTGTCATAGGTTTTTCAGGGATTTTTCCATGTTGGGGCTGGTGAGATGGCTCAGTGGCTGAGAGCACCTACTGCACTTGCAGTGGATAAGAGATTTTTTTTAACCAGAAGCCACATTTGGTAACTTATAAAACATCCTGTAACTCCAACTCCAAGGGATTTTGAACCCCCTTATGGCATCTCTGTGTACTTGCCCAGAAGTCTAATGCATACAAGTCTCATACACACACACACACACACACACACACACACACACACACACACACACATAGAGACACATGCAAAGGCACATGTCTAAATATATTTTTGGATACAGGGTCTTCTTGTAGCACCTACTGGCCTGCAACTTGTTTTGCTGAATAAGTTGGCCTCGATCTAACTGAGATCTTCCTACTTCTACCTCTCCAGTGCTAAGATCAAAAGTTTGCTCCCTGAAAGATTAGAGACACCAACTTGGCTCAACAAGCCTTAAAATATTTATTAAGGGGAAGATTACAAGAGAGGTGTAGATAAGGGTGGGTGGGTCTAAATTTGATCAAAGTATACTTGGAATTTGCAAAATTTCAATAAAAACAATTGAAAATAAATGTACTGGAAAACATGATTCACTTCCCAATTTATGCAGCATTATTGCTTTATTACAATTATTTTTTTACTACAAATTATTTTTTTTATTACAAATTTTTTTTTACTACAAATTATTTTCATGACAAGGTTGTTTATAAAGTTACTCCTAGTTTGGTTGAATTTTGAGAAATTGTAAAAGTCTGAATTGCTGTAGGGAAGCATTTAGAAATAGAAAAATTATTTTAAAAAGAATGTGTGTGCACCACTATAGCTGCCCCCAAATAAATCTTTTAAAAAGGAATTATTCCAAATTGACAATCATTGCTTTTTCATTAAATATGAGTCCATGCAAACAAACTTTAATTTGGTCCATATATTTCTGTTTTGACCACATGAAATATTAACCAACTCTCTCGGTTTGGTACCATTTTCTGAGTTTCCTATGATGCTGGAATTTTCCTTATGAAGCTGACAAATATTCTGGTAACACCAAGATAATTTGTTACATCTCAAGTGTCTAATGAAAGATCTTATTACTCTTACTTATTTTTGTGCAATCTAATTCAAGATTTGGAGATTTTTTTTAGTCTTCTGAAAGTAAAGCATGAATTCTGTATGATCTCTATGACCCTTTTTTCAAAATTTACTTTGATCTTATGTACATCAAAATCATCATTCTCTATTTAGATAGAAAACAATATGTAATTTCATCTTTGGGGAAATTTTGAAGGTTCCTTTGAAATTCATTCTGTATAGTGAATGTCAGTGAATGGCTAGTTGAAAAGCAACAATTCAATCAACAGCACTTCACTCAGCACTTTATAAAAATAAAGTAAAAAAAAACTCTACATGAAGAATAATGTTTAATATAGATAGAACATAAATGTAGTTCATCAACAAGAATATGCAAGCTTCCTTTGAACTTTGATTCTAATTTGAAGTAATCCACATCCATTCAACACACTTTCCATTCATATTCCTGTGAAACAAATATGATTAAAATACAGCTCAAGGAAATTGGGTATTGTTCCTCCTTAAGTGAAATAAAAGCAACTTATAGCCCATCATTCTGAAACATAAATAAAAATTAATCTGGGTCTGAAGAGAAGGCTCATCAGTTAAGAGCAGTGGGTCAATCATGAAGACAAAACTGGTTTCTAGCCCCCACATACAAACCTGGTGATTATTAAAGCTCTGTAACTCCAGTATTAGGTGGGAAGTTGGAGACAGGAAGTTTTCTTAGGGCTTTCTGGATTACAGCCTATCTGGAAAACGCAAGCCCCAGATTCAGGCATAATTCCTCTCCCAAAGGAACAGGAAAGAGTCATAGAGGACATCAGATACAGTTTTCCGGCCATCATGTGTCTATACAGGCATGTGCATACACTCATTCTTTTTCTGATTCTTTTTCCTTTGTTTCTCTAACATTCATCCAAACCATTACTTCATATTACAGGACCACAAAGGAGATAACTGCATAGAATATTTTAAAGACAAAACAAACATATCACTTAAAGCCATCATTAATTTTAATATTTTGTTTACAGATAAGTGTTACTTTATTACTGCTTCAAATTCTCTATAGCTGGGGAATGGAAATAGCTTAAATATGCATCAACTGATGAATGGATGGGAAATAAGTGATATACATTTACAGAGTGAAGTATTACTCAGTTATTAAGAATAACAATATTGTGAAGTGTGTGGGTAAATGGATGGATCATAGTCATTGAGAATGAGATGACCCAGAACCAGAATGACAAATAACACAGGTTTCTCTCACTTGTGAATGTTAGATCTGAATCTTTAAATATCTGAGTTTCATTTGGAATATCTTTATAGATTAGGGTATTAAAAATGTTTCATTTAGGGCTGTATTTCAAATGAACGAAGATAGACTGTAGTTATATAAATGGGTAAAGGAGGATAATGTAACATGAAATATTAAACTGGGTTCAAGATGACAGGATGTTGAAAATATCCTTCCCAGACATAACAGTCTAAGGAATAAAAATCCCAGTGATAGAAGTGGACTCATTCACTATTTTGTACTTGTTGGAGAGGGAATTTGTATAGAATCCCAAACATTACTAGTTATTACTACCTCACTTGGAGACCCTGAAGAAATTGATGGTAAGACATTATTGCTGAAAATGCCAAATGTTTTAGACATAGAACATGCATAAATCAAGTGTGAAGTGACAAGAAGCGTCATTCCTACTTGCTAGATTTCATACTGCTCAACAGCCTATGTACATAAGTGAAAGGGAATTGTAATAATTAATATTACTCAGATGTGAACCCTCTTAGATACTATAATGACCAGTTTGACTAAAGAGCTCACTAGAGTATAGTAGGTGTAAGAATGTTATGGGCAAACTGGATCATCATTTCTAGAAGAACAAAATTAAACCCTTACCCCTCACCCTGTACCAAAATCAACACCAAGTGGATCAAAGATTTCAACCTGAATCCTGAAACCCTGCAGGTGATAGAAGAAAAAGTTGGCAATAATCTTCAAGACATAGGTGTAGGAAAATATTTTCTAAATTAAATAGCAGCTGTGCAGAAAATAAGGTCAACAGTTGACAAATGGGACCTCATCAAACTGAAAAGCTTCTGTACAAAGGAAGAAACAATCAAAGAAGTGAAGAGAAAACCCACAGAGTAAGAGGCAATCTTCACCAGTGATAGATCTGACAGAGCATTAATGTCCAGAATATATAAACTACTCAAAAAACAAAGAAGAAAACAAATGACCTACTAAAAAGATGGAGTAAAGAGCTGAACAGAGACTTTACCAGTGAAGAAGTAAAGATGGCTGAGAAACATCTTAAAAGTGTTCAACATCATTAATAATTAAGAACGTGTGAATTAAAACCAGTCTCAGGTACCATCTCACTCCCATAAGACTTGGTAAGTTCAAGAAAACAAAAGACACTGAATGCTGGAGAGGTTGTGCGGAAAGGGAAAAACTTATCCACTGGTGGTAGAATGTAAACTCATACAACCATTATGGAAAGCAGTGTGGAGAACCCTTAAAAGGCTCAAAATGATCCTACCACCTGACACAGTCATACCACTACTGGGTATATACCCACAAGACTCATCATACTGCAAGGATACATGCACATGTATCCAGATGTTTATCACAGCTTTCTTCACAATAGCGAAGAGCTGGAACCAACCCAAATGCCCCTCAACAGATGAGTGAATAACAAAAATGTGGTACATCTACACAATGGAATACTATTCAGTGATAAAGAAAGATGACATCATGAACTTTGCAGGTAAATTGATGGAACTCGAAGCCATTATGCTAAGTGGAGTAACACAGTACCAGAAAAACAAATGACAAATGGTATCCCTCATTTGTGGATGCTAACATCAAATCTCCTGTTAAAGGCAAGCTGAACAACATTATTGTTATATTTCTTTTTATCTGAAAGCAACTGTGTTGTTATATTGTAAATCTCTTAACAGGCTCTAGAATCAACCTACCACTTATTTTCAGACTCTGTAATCACGGTATATGGGTGGAAGGCATGTATTCATATTTTAGAGTAATATGAAATAAAGGGGGGGAATGTGAAATCCTAAACATATTTTGGAAATAACATACAGTTTATTTCTAGAGTTCATAATTTTGATGCATATGTGATGATTATTTGGGCATCTGTTAGAGCAATACAAAGGGGGGAAAAACAACAACATAAAGACTGGGTTAAAGAACTGAATGATGCAGTTAAACTCTGCCTAAAACAAGCCTCTGCAGGGAAAAACTTTGGAAAGACTGAGAGAAAGATGCAAGACATGTATGGCAGAAGATATAAAAAGTGGTGTGGTGGGGGCAGGGAGAGAGGAATGTGTCTAAATTGGACTGAAAGACAAAGAACGAAATACACAATTCCTCAATAAAAGTATTAAAAAAGAAAATGAATTTTCACTTATAGATGTCATATTTGGTTTGTTTATAAAAAGGCAGCTTTAAGTATGATGTTTTACCAGCTGAGTTTTGTGAAAATAAGTTTATTTGGAAATAAAATAAAAGAGAATGTTATGGGAGGAACCAATCAACTTCTGTTTGGATTTAAAGCTCATGTCACAAGTTGGAACCCATATATTGTACTATTATCAGGGTTCAGATACTGTGGCTAGACATGTGATAAGCCCAGGTTAGAATCTAATGGGTTTATTCTGCTAAATGGACACAGTATTAAAATAACTACTAATAGCTTGCTGTTATAACCATAGATTAGTGCATCTCTCAACTCTCATCAGAGAAGCTCCTTTTGACAGTAGATGACAATTAACACCAAGAACCACAACTAAACAAGATGCAGAGAATGTGGAATAATCAGTTTTAGTTGGGACATCTATAGCATACCCTCTAATTCCAATGTTCACAAATCATTGCTAAAGAAGGGTTGGAAATACTATAAAGGCCAAAGAGAGTGGATGACTACAAGAAGACAGACGTTTTGGAAACAACAGTTATATGCACATATCCACTCTCAGTGATTATGACAGTATGTGCAATGCCTGCATAAGCTCAAGGCAGAAAAAGTCTGAGCATTGAAACAGGCATGATGTCCCAACATTACCTGATGAACTATTGGAAATTAATAGCAGTTGAAAGAGGCGGGGGGTCAGATTTCTTTAAGAGTGTAGTCCTTCATAGGTTGACTATGAACTGGGGAAAGGGCACACATCTAAGAGCATAAAATTGGGAGCAAAAATTGGAATACATGAGGTGTTTAACATAGAAACATGGGAGGTTAGAAAGAGATGACCTGGGAAGAGTTTGAGTGAGAGGTGAATATGATCAAAATGTACTGAATGAAATTCACATAAGTGGATGTTTAGGGAAGGGACTATGATTTGGGAACAGTTTGGAGGAGGGGTAAATATGAATAAAATATATTGAATGAAATTTTCAAAGAATCAATAAAAATTAATAATAAATAATCACAACTAAAATTATTTAGTTAAATATCGACAGAAAATTCAATAATTTTAATTTCTAATATCTCATCTTTCTCAGTATCACATGAGCAAAGTTGATTCTAATAATTTATTTTTTATTCTAGTAAATTCAAGTGATATCTACCACTGCTCATGTAATGAAATTAAAAATTTCAGGATAGATTAAAAATAGACAAGTAGACTGAATTTAATCAGCTTCTATAAAAACTATGTGAAATTTTATTTGGTCCAATTTTCATTTTCCAACTGGTATCATTCTCTTTGCTCTAAAGCACTATGATTATCAAAATGTGTTGTAAAATATATTTCTCCTGATACATAAATGCATCTAAGTGTGAAATACACATTTTTCCTTGTAAATCAAGAATTTTACTTGACATAGAATCTAGGTTTTTCCATACTTATAGATGAGATATTCAATGATGAAGCTTCTTTTCTTTTTACTTTTCTCTGAACTATTTGAATACATATGCCTGGTATAGAGTTTTTCTAATTATGTTTTCTCCTGACATGGAGGTCAAAGTGTGTTATGTAAAACACAAATTTTATGTAAAATGTATCATAACATGGTTAAAATATATTTTAGTAGAATAACCAGGGCAGACATAAACATGACTAGCTTTGAGATTTCACTACTTTATATATTGTGGAGTTCATTCTTCCAAATTTCCATTCATCTTTATAATTTTGGTATATAATTTATATTATTACCATATTGTATATTTGAAATTTTATATGAACATTTATTTCTTATATATATATATATGCTTGGTATTATATATTTCAACAATGGCTGAGCTATTGAATTCATTTTCAAATTACATGAAACCATAAGTTTAAAATTTTAATCTCTAATTAAAAAGTAAATTTTATTACTGTTAAATCTTCAGTGCATGATATGAGAAGATTTGGAAAATCGTCCTATTGTTTTAAATAAAAAATATCTGTTTAAACATTTACGTGTTGTAATATATTAGGTTATCCTATTATTTTTTGGTTATCAACTTTGGGAAAATTATACCAAATTATGTGAGGGTAAAATTTTATAATATTCTTTCATGAACTACCTTAATCTTTTTTAGGCTGAAATCCCAAATTATTTAGAAAGGAATAACTAATTATTATTTTTCATCTTCTGTATATTTAAAGGTATTGTTTTCACTTTTCAAATAGAAATTTTGTAAAAATGTAGTAGGTGTGTATAAACATGCAACCATATAACCTGCTTATGTAGAAACATATCTGGACATTTATTTTATGTTTTTAATTTTATACTGAATTATTTTGTATTTCATACAGTACATCTTAATCATATTGAGACCCCCTTCCCCTAGCTGCAGCCTCCTGTATGTACCCCCCCACTCCACCAGGTTTCATGCAATCTGTCATATATTGAGTCAAGTTTGTGTCTTCAAATGTCCCTCATTATCAGTTCATCCACTGAATACATTTCTTTTTTTTTTTCTGGATTTTCAAGTTTTTGTTCTAAGACATAATTACATATTTTTATTTTGAGGATTATAACAGTTCAGTTTAGTTATTATAATTCTATTTCTTTTTCTGTTGCTGCTTTCTTTAATTTAATTTACTTTTTTTTTATTGATGCTTTGTGTATTTCATACATCATTTTCCAATTCAGTTCAGGCGTATATCCCCTTCCCTTCACCCCGCCCCACCCCTACCCATCCCAGATCATGCATTCTGCCATAACTTTTCTGCATCTTTCTGGTTTTTTTTTGTTGTTGTTGTTGTTTTGTTTTGTTTTCATTTTTTTTCAATCAGTGATTAATTGTGAGTACAAGCCTCCTTCATGTAAAACTATTTGCGAGCAGTTGTGCCAAACCCAACAACTCATGGGTCCCACCATCCAGCAGGGGGGGGGGGCTTGTATGTTCAATCAAGTTGATCAAAATGAGTGTCCCGTCTATATTGTTGTGTTTCACCATTCACCCCAATCGCGACCTTACATTCTACTGCGCCTCCTCTTCACAGATTGTTCCCTAGGCTTAGAAAAGGGGCACAGGGTGGATGAGATGCAAAAAGTCTACTTTCTCTGGACCTGTGTCTTGGTCTCTAGTCAATTCTGGCTGTTTTTTCATGGGCTGCCAGCTTGTCCCGGCATAACCTTTCTATCCTATTAATGAAGCCACATGCAATTAGATATATAGGTATTTAAAACAGTTAATATATAGCCTTTCGGCCTACTAATGAAGCACTCACAATTGGATATATAGGTATTTAAACATTACTAGTTGTTATGTAGGTTACATTGGTATAGAACAGATTTTTTGGATGGTATGTAATCTGAATTTACATTTTCTTCTGTTAAAGTATGATCAGGGTCATCGTGTGTGGTTTATAACATCTCCTAACCATTAGAGGATGTAAGCTTGTGGCATCAGCCATGGGTTATTCCTCCAAGGAGAGAGCCAGTAGCCAATTAGATTTGGGATATACAGACATATGGCTGCCACTGCTGCACAGTATTTCCAGGCAGATGAGGTGTAGCTGGTGCTGACGGAAGGGTTTTGCTTGACTCAAGGAGACCCATATTTGCTTTATTGGTTTAGTGGCCTTTTACGCACATATACACTCAACATATATAATAAAATGACAGAGTCTGAAAACATGCTATGGATTAATCCAAAACACGTTTGGGATTCACATTTAAACAGTAATTTTGCATGCAGGCACAAATAGATATAACCTTACATTACCATGTTATATATCAAGTTAATGTGTATTTTAATGTACTTCCAAAGGAGGGATTGATTCTCATAAATCTTAGAACTTGGGAAAATAGGGACAAAAACTTCAAGTTATTATTATTATTATTTTAAATTTTATTTATTTTTGTATGTGTATGAATGTACTGTCTGCATGTAGGTTTGTGCACCCGTGTCGTGCAATGCCGCAGAGGTCAGAAGAGGGTCTCAGATTCCCCTGGAACTGGAGTTCTCCTGGAATTGGAGTTACAGACGGTTCTTAGCTGCCATGTGGTTGCTGGGGATCGAACCCGGGTCCTCTGCAAGAGCAGTCAGTGCTCTTAACCGCTAGGCTATCTCTCCAGCCCCATCAAGTTATATCTATAGTAGCATCATGTTTCACTTATATATAAGAGTTTGGTGTTAGGATTCACAAATGTCATTTTTTTTTCTGGGATTGTGTTACTTAACTTAGCATAAAGGCTTCTAATCCATCCACTTGCCTGAAAATTTCATGATGTCCTCTTTCTTTACCACTCCATAGAAGTCGGTTGTGCAGATGTACCACCTTTTAATTATCCACTCATCAGCTGAGGTACACTTGCATTGCTTCCAGCCCTTTCATATTGTGAAGGGAGCTGTAATAAATGTGGTGGTTGAGCACATATCTCTGCAATATGATGAATCTTCTGAGAAGTGGTATGATTGGGTCAAGTGGTAAGCTCATTTTGAGTCTTTTAAGAGTTCTTCTCACTGCTTTCCATAGTGGTTGCATGAGCTTGCATTCCTACCAGCAGTGAGTGAGTGTTCCCCTTTCTCCACAATCTCTGTGCCATTTGGCATTGTTTCCTTGATCATATCCAGTCTTACTGGGATAAGATGAAATCTTAAAATGGTTTGAATTTGAATTGCCTTAATTACTAGCAAAGTTGAACACCTTTAAATATGCTTTTTGACATTTATATTTCTTCATTTGTGAAGTGTCTATTCAGGTCTTTACTCCATATTTCTGTTGGGTCCTTTGTTTTCATGCTCCCTGTAGGAGTTTAATAATAGTCTGAATAGTCCTTTAGTCACGTGTGGCTGACATCCACATGTTGTTCTTCACTTGTTGCATTTTCCGAGGCTGTCTCCTGCCTGCAGAGAGACAATCTCTTGGCTTAGCTCTGGCAAGGAGGTGGGAGGGGACCACGGGAGATTTACCCAAGGGAATAGAAAGACAAGGAAAGATAAGGACAGACATACAGACACGGACTCAGAAAAAGCCCAGGAGAATAGAATCTCTATTTATGCCAGCAGTATGCTTATATACCAAAAATTACTGTGCTCTGGGCAAGGAAGTGTGGCGCAGGTGGAAGTCAGGGGTTAGCCACTTTCGCTCTAGTCAGGGGGCTGTAGAGCTCCTGTTTGGGCAACAGGTAACTAGAGGTGCCACATTTTGCTCAATGCCTCAAGGGAAGGGGCCATCTGGTCCTGGAACTTTGTAGAGTAGGCAAAGCAAGAAAACATTGTAATAACCCTAATATCCCAAGGCTTCCTTCCGCAGCTACAGATAACTCACAAAGGTAACTGAATGCCTACAGAGATGTCAGATAACCCTCTTTGGAGGTCTTACAGGACAGGTCTTACAAGTTCTTGTCTCAAGCCACACAAAGTTTCATTCTTACATCTCCTTTTCTTTTTGAGTAATTTCTACAATCTGGATGTTAGACCTCTATCAGATGTGGCACTGGTGAAGGTTTTCTCTAACTCTGTGGGTTTTCTCTTCACTTCTTTGTTTCTTTCACTGTACAAAAGCATTTTAGTTTAATTTTTTCACACTTGTTAATTCTTTATCTTATTTACTGTGCAACTGCTGTCTGATTTAGAAAATCTGTCCCTACCCCTATATCTTGTAGGTTACTGCCAATGTTTTTTTTTTTTTTTTTTTTCCAATTTTCAGTTTTGCGTTTCTCATTAAGGTCTTGATCCATTTGGAGTTGGTTTTCATACAGGGTGAAAGGTAGGGGTAAGTTTTATTCTTCTACAAGTGATTATCCAGTTTTGCAAACACCATTTGCTAAGCTTGCTGCCTTCTTCCATTGAGTCTTTTTGGCCCCTTTGTCAAAATATGAGGTGCTAAAATTGCATGTGCTCAAGTTTGAATCTTCAGTTTTGTTCCAGTGATTAACAGGTCTGTTTTTTGTGCCAGAAACCAGGCTGTTTTTATGACTAGCCCTGTAATATATTTTAAATTGGTCTGGTCATCTCCATTCATGCTTTTTTTAAAATTTTTTCTTTAAATTTAATTAATTTTGTATGTGTTCAGTTGTACTGTCTGCATGTAGGTCTGTGCACCCGTGTCGTGCAATGACGCGGAGGTCAGAAGAAGGTGTCGATTCCCCGGAACTGAAGTTCTCCTGGAATTGGAATTTTCAGACGGTTCTCGGCCGCCAATGGGGTGCTGGGGATCTAACGGGTCCTCTGCAAGACGTGGTCAGTGCTCTTAACGCTAGGCATCTCTCCAGCCCCCCCTTCTTGCTTTTTGTACTCATGGTTGCTTTGGCTACCAGGTCTTTGTTTTTTCCCTATAAACTTTAGAGTATTTTATTAGTTTTGTGAAGAAAGGGGATTTTAATTGGGTGCATTTAATCTTTTATTGCTTTGGGTAGGAAGGCTTTTTTGCTATATCAGTTTTCATCCATGGCATGGGAGGCCTTCCATCTTCTGAAGTTTTCTTCAATTTCCTTTTTCATGGGCATACATTTTTCACTGTAGGGATCTTTAATGTCCTTGGTCAGATTTATGCAAGATATTTTTTTTGAGGCTATTTGTGAATGGGAAGGTCTCCCTTATTCCTTTCATTCTCATTGTTGGCTAGAGGATACTGATTTTTCTATATTAATGCTGTAACTTGCCACTTTACTAATCCTGTTATCCTTTCTTGTGGTTTTATGGTAGAATTTTGGCCTCCCTTAGTGGATCTGATCTTTCTTTCTTTTGGTTAACTGGGCTAGAGGTCTCCTATCTTGTTTATCTTTCAAAGAACGCTCTGGATTCTTGATTATTTGTATGTTTTCTTTGTTTCTTTTCATTGATCTCTGTCTGATTTTTATTCTTCTTGTCTAGACCATTTATGTATGTGTGTGTGATGAACATGTCCATATATATATATATATATATATATATGTATATTACATTCCATTTACTCTTTTTATGATTAAAATTCTCGGTGATTGGGACTGGGGAGATGCCTCAGCATTTAGGAGCATTGGCTGTCCATTGCAGAGGACACAGGTTTGATTCCCACGCCACATATGATGGCTAACCACCATCTGTAACTCTAGTTCCAGGGGATCCAATGCACTCTTCTGATCTCAGCACTCATTGTGTAACATAAGTGCAATTAAACACAAGCATATGAAATAAAATAAAATTTAAAAATATTTTAATTCACCGGGCATGGTGGTGCACACATTCAATCCCAGCATTCAGGAGGAAGAGGCAGGTGGATTTCTGTGAGTTCAAGGCCAACCCAGTTTACACAGCAAGCTCCAGGCTACCTGGGACTAAAGGGAGACCCTTTCTCAAAAAGACCAAAAAGTAATTTAATACTCAGTATTTTTTTCATGTGTGGTCATGACTAAAATGTTTCAGTGTCTTTCTTTAGATTAATACTTTACTTCCACTAATCTTAATACTATATAGACTAATACAAAACATAGTAAAATAGTTTTATCATATCATTTTCTTAAGTAGGGCCAACAAATTATGACCTACCAAGTCATTCTGACTTTAAGATTAAATTAACCCTACTTAGCATTGTTTTGAGATTTTAATAAGATGTGGCAAAGCTAAGAAATATGTTACAGATAATATTAGTGACCTACGGTGTTTAAAAATGGTTGTATTTATCTGCTCCAGGAAAAGAAATCCTGAAACTTTATTTATTAAAATTTGCAATTACATTTATTTATTATTTTTGTTTTATATGCATTGACCTTTCAAAGGCCATTACAGAGAAAATTAAGAGATTTGACCTAATCAAAACTTAAATGTCTGTTTGATGAATCACAAATTATGAAAGTTTATGAAGAGATAAAATGGAAGTAAATGTTGGCTCTGTAAGATTTAATATTTGGTGAAGACTGATCTTTTCCTGAAAACGTAACCTTATTCATGGATTGATGAAATAGGTTTTTTAAGGCAAGTAAATATAGGAATATATTTTGAAAATTAATGCATAATTTGAAAAGTCTCTCTTCTAGAATTACATTATAAGTGTTGAGAGCATTTCTGGAAAGAGCTTTTCTGTGGTTTTGCTATTTAATTTTTATTTGTTCTTCAAAAATTTCATAGTGTTTTTTGATCACTTCACCCTGTTTTCTGTGATAACCTATAAGTGATACATAAAAGTTAGTATTGCAACTTTTGTTAATATATAGTATTTATCTAATATTTTCTGTAAACCTATGATACAAAATGATTTAGAAATAATAATTCAACTAGTTTTAATAATGATGATAATCAAAGGTCATAATACATTATGCTATCTAATACTTAGGAAAATATAATTCTAAAATATTACTCTATACTTCAATAAGCTAAAAGAATTACTAGACCAATAAGATTAAGGAGAGAATTGAAAACATTATACATGCATTTATAATAACTAAATAAAGTGTGCAATAACCTTTTGTTTTGTTGTGTTTTGTGTTTTGTGGATTCATGCTCTAGTATATCTCAGATAACCTTGAAGCCTTGAAATGGCTCTTGAGCAGGCACTGTTTTTGAATTCAAGATTCTCGTCCCTTCAGTCTAGGAGGAACTACAAAATTGAGTTATTATGTCAGTGTAACATTTTTCTCTTGAAGAAAATAGTGGATATGGTAATAGGAGATAGGAATAAGAGTGGGAGGAAGGTTCAAATTTTACATAGTAATAAATATGTTTGCTTAAATATAAAATAAAGAGAATATATTAAGATATTTATAATCTTAGGAAAATTTTATTATTTGCTTATTGTTACAAATTTACATTTATACTTGTGTTTTGATAAATTTTCTTTAAATTAGTAAAATACCAAGTATTGAAACAGAAAATGTTATATCAATGACCTGGACGCTTTCCTAAAACATTGAAACTACAGATTATTGCCACTTAGAACTAAATACTTACAAAATATGTCAGTAAATATTTGAAATTACTTCTGGGAATAAAAATATATTTTATGAGACAAGAACAGAGAATCCTGCTGCTAAGTTAAATTTGGAGGTGAATTTCTATGAAGAAATTGGTCTGCTGCTCTCATATTGTCTTAGTTTGCCTTTAAATTCTGTGATAAAAATCACTAACCAAAACCAGCTTGGGGAGGATGTTGTTTATTTTCTTGACATCTCATAATCTATAATCAAGGGAAACCAAGGCAGGAACTCACTTGGTGCAGGAACCTGGAATACAAACCGCACAGAAATCCTTCTTACTAGTTTACTTCTTTTCTACCTCATGCTAGCCTGCTTCCATACACAACAGAGGACTACTTTCTTAGGGTGGAACTGCCCACAGTGGGCTGGCATCGCCCAGATTATTAAATAATCAAGAAAATTCTGCACCAAAAATGGCAACAGGCCAATTCAATGAAGGAAAATTTTCACTTGAGGCTCCCTTCACCTAGATGTGTCAAGTTTACAACTAAAATTGTCCAGTAAAATTGACCCCTTGTCAACTTGACACATAAACACAAGACTTTAAACCACAACCCTTCCATTTCTTAACCCCAATATCTCATATTAATATTATATTACAGCATAAAACATTACAACTTTAAATGTTTCACAGTCTTTAAAATATTTGAACACTTTGAAATTGCAGAGTCTCTCCTAAAAGTCTAATTAATTTTGGGCTCCTGTAACATCCAAAACAATTTAACTTCTGCCTTATTTCAAAAAGGAAGATTATGGTATATTTATGCAAAAACAAAGTCCAGCAAAGTAGCTCAAAATTAGACATTTGAGATTTACTCACAATCTTTTGGTTCCAAAGGGTTTGGACAGCTTCACTTCTCTAGCACACACATTTTGTATCATAGGATCGGACCAGCTCGACTCCACACTTGTAGCAGGCCTTGCTTGTCCTCCCATGATCCTGGTAACTGCAAAATGGGGGTGGTCTTATTTGCAACTGAGGTTTTGCCTTCATTGATCTCTCCTGGCTGTTAGGATAGAGAACCCCGAATTCTCTCCATAAGCCAGTCAAACGTGTTGGTCTTCATCAAACCTGAGGCTGAATCTTTGTCAGTGGTTTTTCTTGGCCTCTAACAGTGCCAAGACTCAGCTCTCCATGACCCCTTCATGCCTTCAAAACTGGCAACATATAGGAAATTCATACACATTACCAAGTCTTGCTTCCAGTTTAAGATGGAGCTTTAGCCCCCTTCTGGATTCTTGCCTCTGTATCATGACCATGAGGAATTAGCTCCCAAAAGATTTCACCTGAATGATGCTGGTCTCTTGTAACAGTTGAATTTTTAGTTCCAGCTGACCATCAACGATTGTCAGTAAAGCAAAGGATTTACCTCAGTGACTGTGTTCTCTTCTTAATCACAATAGATTCTTCAGCCCAGGAAAACATAAACCACAGATTCTTAATCCAAAATATCACACAAATATTCTTATTCTTTGCTTCCCTCCATACATCACAAACCAGGCCTCTATTGCCTACACCTCTTTCAGCATTATTTTTCCAAGTTGCAACAGAACAGCTTATTGAGCTCAATGACTTTTTTAATCCAAAGCTCCAAAAATTTCCACAAGCCTTCCCACAAAACTGGTCAGGTCTGTCATAGCATTACTCCACTTGGGGTACCAACATTTAACTTATTTATTTTAATTGCTGTGAATAAAACAATGCCCAAAATGAATTTTGGAAGGAAAGAAGATTTTGCAGTTGTTGTTGTTGTTTGCTCATTTTTTTAAGCATTTTTCTCCTGGTTGTAGCAGGTCTTATTTCAGATGCAGCCCAGGTATCAGTGACAAGGCCAGCTACCGGCATTAAGAGTGGCTGCTTTCCTTTTATCCCAGCTCTGATCTCCAAAGCACAGAAGCAGGGGTAGATGCACAGGGCTGGTTTCTATGATAGTAGCATTATCAGTGGTAGGCTTGGCAAGGCAAGGGGCCCAAAGTTGGAGCTCTGAGGGGCTGGAATGTTTTATATCTATATCTATATCATCTATATCATCTATATCTATATCTATATAAATATATACAAATAACAACAACAACAACAAAAAAAAAAACAACAAAACAAAATCTTCCTGGGAGTCCCTGCTTTCTGGCTTGCCCAGGGCTACTGTCCTAGCCCAGCACCAGTGCTCCCTTGTCTTCAGTGATAGCAATGGGGTCCCCCTCTTCTTCACTGACCACCAGGAGAAAATATCTAGGAGGCTGGTGCTGGAAGAGGGCTTCTCAGTTTTGCTGCTTGCCCTTCTTCACACAGTGCCCATAGAGCCAGAAGGCACAGCTGGCTACGAGGTGTCATATGAGGTGTCATACTGGCCACAACACATAGGGGTCCTTCAAGAGTGCACTCTTGACCATTGTCCATAAACAGTGAGTGCTTAAGGCCACCAGTCTAGCAGCCAGTATTTTCCATACTGCCACTTACCCAGAACCACTGGCATGGAATGAGGGGATTGGCTGTCTTCACAGCGCTCCTCAGAATCCACTTGCAGCAGCCTTGAGATCAGGTTTTTGACAGTGCTCCAGGTTATTTATTATTTCAAAAATGCTAGAAATTTTTATATAATTTAAAGTTTTACAAAAGCAAATCATTTCTATATACAAGTTACCATCTGGAAACTGAAAAAAATAGACAATAATCTATCTTTCCAGAAGGTATTAGTCCAAAACATTTAGAGAAATCATATAAATAAATAATTGAGCTAAACCCAGAATTTGAACAAAAATTAGATCAATAATCATGAAAATTTACACTATTCATGAAGGATTTTATAAGACAAAAAGTTAGATGGACCTGAAAATGTTTCTGAAATCTTGAATGTTGGAATAGTAAAAGGGAAATAACAGAAAATTAATGGAATAAGACATTGAAGGGAGGATGATACTGTGGTGGATTTGTAACTGACAGTGATTTTACAAGCTTTTGGATTCACTGGGTATATTTTCAGTGGAAAGAATATTAGAGGAATAAAATAGACATGGTGTGAAAATATAATGGGTTATTTTGTCACAGTAAGAAAAAATAAGAATAAACATATTAGGCAGAGTTTCAACCGTGAAGTTTGCCTAAATAAATTTGGATTTAGAAAGAACACTGATAAGCTCTGTGTGGTGGCACACACCTTTAATCCTAGCACTTGGGAGGCAGAGACAGGCAGATCTTTGTGAGTTCAATGCCAGCCTGGTCTACAGAGTGAGTTCCAGGACAGCTGGGGATACAGGGAGACCCTGTCTCAAAAAGACCAAAAAGAAAAAAAAAAGAATGCTGATAACACAAAAGAGGTAAATTTGGCATTCATTGAGATAGGCAAACAGATTTAGAGACTATTAGCGAAAATTAAACAAGGTTTTAAAATTATAAAATAAGAACAGATTTTTGAGGCTCATGCAGAAAGAATTGTTAGGGCTTCCTGTCTGGAAATGACAAAATATTTCTAAAGACTGGATATTTCTTGAAAGAAAATCTATGTAACAATAAATAAGAAGAGATAATAACATGAGTAAACAGGACTTTTTAAAGATCAGAATAACAACAAAAGGGCTAAGCACAAATATTGTATTGGATTTTCCACAGGGAGATGTGAATTGCCAAGGATTCACCTTACTTGATCACCAGCAACAGTCGAAATATTCCACCCAAGACTCAATTAGCGAACCAACAAATTTAATTGGGGTTACTTATAGGAATATGAGAAGGGAATTATGTATAGGAGTTATGTACACTCATAGGGAGCTGATTCACAGAAGATCCAAGCACCCTCCCACACTTGGGGACCATTAACTCTTATATATTCTGAGCGAGGGAAGGGCCCTGAACATCTAAGGAGGTACCTCATGCATGCACTCAGGTACTGCCTTGTGAGCCCTTCTGTGCATCTTGAGTGTTCCTTATCCTTTGCTTAATATACCTCCTGAGCTCTCCACGAGAGAATATTAATGGACCCCATCTTATGAGGTAGGTAATGACAGCCTTTCTGATTCCAAGAATGCAATAGTCATGCAATAACTATAGGGCTATGATTTACAACACCAAGTCCTATATTTTCAAAATCAATGTATTTTCTCTTCTAGAATAATGTGAGAATTGCAAAAAAAACAAAAACTGATCTGAATTTACAAAAAATTCCAGTGTTTCCTTTACTTCTTCCAATGGTTTTCATATTATTATTTTTTTGTTTTGTTTAATATAATTAATGTACTAAAACTGGTGACTAAAGACATATGTTAATATTAGGGGTTAACTGTAAATTTTACATTCTATATGACAAATAATTTATCATGAGACACATATGCTGATTCAATATCAAGCAGAATATTTTCTCCGTTCTGAATATGTAGTTTTTCATCTGTTTTTCATTCCTATTGCCTACCCTAGAATATTTGGAAACTTCAATCATTCTCTCTGTACAATTGCATGTTTTCAGGATGTTATATGCAGACAGTCCCAAAATTCACTGCTCTTTAATTTCAAGATTTTGAATGTATGATATTTCCTAAGTGATATATATTCAGTTGTAATCATTCTTTGAATTATGAATATTTGTGGATAAGCAATATGTATCTCAAAGCTCTTTGCTATGCTAAGCATGTCCATAAATCACATGTCTCTGTCAACCACATATTCATAAGGGGGAAAAACTGGCACTCTATAACTGATATGATTGGCAACTTAGGCTTGTTAAATATATTTCTGTTTGTTTATAGTTTTAGAAATTTTCCTATATTATTTTTAAATTAGGTGTATTTTGTGTGTATTTGTGCACATGCATGCAATGCTGGAGTTATAGGTGGTTGTAGACACTTGATATGAGTGCAAGGAATCAAAGAACAGTTTTTAGTCTTAACAACTGAACCATGTATTCACCCCTGTTTGTTTTGAGATATGTTGTCATATAACTTGGGCAGGTCTTGCACTGAATGTGTAGCCCAGGCTGAATTGGAATTTACTATACTATTTATTTAGCCTAACTACTGTTGGGATTGTAGAGATCTACACCAATACCTGGCTTAAATGCAACTTTGAAATAATATTATTTTCAATTTATGATAGTTATATTAGGACATAGTCAAGTTAAAAGCAAGGAACATAGGCAACTTATGTCATTGGAATTATAGTTAGTCTTTGCAGAAATTTAGCTGTATGGAGTATATATTTCTAGTTATCTTTATTCATTCATAGTTAATTTGTTTATAGTAAAAAATAATATTCCATCATATTGAAACATACCTACACAGACATGGTCACTCTGATCCTCAAAGACACTGATAATATTTCATATATAAGAAAAATTTTCATGATACTTTTTTATATAATCTGTAAGATATCTAGTGTATTTTCATGTTCTTATTTTCTATATGTATATCAATTTTATTGAGGTGTTCAGGTGTTTTGTCCACATTAATTAAAAATATACTTATATTTCATGTGTATGAGTGTTTGGCCAGTGTCTATGTAGGTATACCAGCTGCATGCAATGTTATTGGAGGCCAGAACAGGACACTAACTCCCTTGGAACTGGAGTTACAAATGGTTATTAGCCTCCTGTGGGTGCTGGGTAATGAACTTGGGTCCTCTGCAAAAGTAATCAGCGCTCTTAACCACTGAGCCATCTCTCCAGCCCCCATTGCCCCATCTTTAAATGTATTTTTTTCATATTACATTTATCAATTTGGGGGCTGTATTTAATTTGACTATTAATGTTCTCTAAGATATATGTTCTGGAGATATATTCTTCAGTTCTAAATTGAATTTAATCTAAATTTGGCAGTGTTTTCATGGATTGTGTTTTTGATGTTTAGGCTAAGAATCTATCCCTAAACATAATGAACCTAGATTATCTCCTATGTTTTTATTAAGAATTTTATAATTTCACATGCGATACTTAGTTCTATGATCTATTTTTGTTTAATTTTTGAGAAAGGTGAAATATTTGTATATAGATTTAGTTACTTTTACTAAGATTTATTATATTTTTAATTGTGTATCTATGTGTGGATATGTGCATAAGAGTGCACTTGCCGACAGGGGCCAGAAGAGGCCATTGAATCCTGTAGGCCTGGAGATAAGGAAATTATAAGCTGCCTAATATGGGTTCTGGGAAGGCATTTCTACAAGGGCAGAACTCAATCTTAATTGATATGTGATCACACAAGTCTCTAGATTCAATACCTATTTGTTGATAATGAAGAGAAATTGAAATTGCCAAATTCCTACTGTGCTTATATCTCTCAGAAATATGAAAAATATCAGATTAGACAATATGTGATTAAAATTAGAAATAGAAAATTTCATCTACATGTATGTAAAAATGTAAGTGTTGAGTAAAGACTCACTCAAAGCTCATTATCCAAATTAATTATAGAAAAATTGACAGTTCCAACACTGAGTCCGTAAAAAGATTTTCCAGGGGCTGCAGATATGGCTCAGTGGTTAAGAGTGCCTACTGCTCTTGCAGACGACCCGGGTTCAATTCCCAAGATCGACATGGTGGCTAAGAACCATCTTTAACTCCAGTTCCAGAGAAATCCGACACCCTCTTCTGACCTCCGCGGCATTGCTTGACACAGGTGTACCAACCTACATGCAGACAGTACACTCATATACATAACAAATAATAAATTTATTTAAAAAGATTTTCCTATTCTGATGAATTTTGCTATGATAAAATAAAGCTGAACACATGAAACCATTGTTGTCCTAAAGAGAGAAAAGTGTTTTGATTCCTCTCTTTGGTGAAATTATTTTTTTAATCTATAAAAGCATTCATTTATTTGGCCTGTCTTGAATTCTTTTTTTTTTTTTTTTTTTTTTTTGGTCTTTTTGAGACAGGGTTTCCCTTTAGCTGCAGCTGTCCTGGAACTCACCCTGGAGACCAGGCTGGCCTTGAACTCACAAAGATTCTCCCTGCCTCTGCTCTCCCAGTGCTTAGGTTAAAAAGCGGGCCACCACTCCCGGCTATCTGTCTTCAATTCTCTTCAATTCTTACAGGCAGGACCATATGCTCTGTGGATGCCATGCTTTTGGCACTCCTCAAAGAACTATGAGCAAAAGAAAACTTTTTTATTATTATTTTTTAACTTTTAGGCACCTCTAATGTTGGACCTGAGGACTGCTGAGAATACCTCAGCTTGTGAACTAAGCAAGCTAATGAGAATTCAGCCTCATCAGAATACGGACTGCCATTGTTTGAATTGAACCCTTGGCTGTATCATGGACGCCAATACAGGGGGATCAAGACAGGAGACGTGCTTACTAACTGGGCTTCATTTGAGGCACAATATTTAAAAGCAGAAGCACGTCAGTAAACTCAAGCTTCATCTCCTGTGGCTTTATATCCAGTCCATGTCCCAGGCCTCCCAGATATAAGATACTATGGAGCCCAAGTAATGTATTTCCACCACTATGTCTTAATCAAATAAACCACTTAAGCTATGCTCAAAGTACCTACCTTCCTAATCATTCTCTATTCCAAATAATCTTCTAAGGTCTGTATGGCGCCTTCCTTGGATTGAGTGCTCTCAGAGAAAAGTCATTGCCAATATCATTGAACTATTTTTGTAACTGATTACACTTATTTGTTTATTATACTTATTTATTATTTTTTGTTAATAGTCCTATGCCAGAATAAGTATAGCTATCTTGATATGCATCCTCGCGATGCAGGTCTTCGTCCACTTATGCACACCACTCTATCTGCATCGCTACTGCAATTGCGGCATCTCCTATGATGGGCTTTGCGACGTTCAAGAGAGGAGGACGTTCCGGTGAGTGTTCACCACTGAAGAGTGGAAGAAGAGAAGAGAGATTTTCTCCTGGAATTGGACCAGTTGGACTATTGATATTTGGTTTCTCTAGATCGCTGATGTGGGAAGCTAAAAGTGATAGAAGGCAGATCTTTTGGTGAGTGAGTTCAACGGAGGACCAGCCTGGCGGGTCCCATACTCGACAATGAGCGTTCCGCGAGAGTGGCATCAGCAATCTGGGACTAAAACGCTGAGGACAGGGAGACCTATCCTCTCCAGGCTTCCCAGGAGTGAAATACATGTAACATATAAGTATAACAAAAAAACAGAAATTAGAAGGTAAATTTAAGTCACCAAATAGTTTTTATGTCAGGGAGCTACAGATGGGATTAGCATTAATGACTTGAGAGGATGCAGTAGGAGTCATGGATATGTTTGCTCAAGAGGAATAGGTCATGGGTATTCCACAACATGAATAATACGAAGGCACGAAAGAGCCCTCTCTTCTTTGTATCTCATCAGATTATCCTAGTTCATAGCGCGTCTTAATTTAAAAGTATAGAAAAGAAGACTGAAAGTACAGGCAACACTGAAGTAAGCACTAATTGAGAAGAGTGAGAAATCCCGTGCGCCAATATGGGAATGAGCTAGCACGTAATAACCATCGGAATAAGTAGAGTACCAGGCCAGAATATTCAGTGTGCTGGAGGGGATCTGTCTATCCATATTAATCTGGCTCAGTTTAGGTAAAAGAGGGGGAAACTCAACTGTAATCTATCCAGGATGATCTTGATGTGGCCAAGCAGCAATTAAAAACTTCCAGGGCCAGCAGTGGCTTCCACTACGCGTCAAAAATGAAATATAAAACTAAGCCTCACAATCTTTAACGCTAGTACAATCCCGGGCTTTTGAATACTGGTGAGCAGTTTGCCTATCAATGATTCTCTCCCTAAGCGCAGGGCACTACTGGTGGCAATGGCCCTGGGCGCCACATCGTCAAACATCATCGCCATTGTCACCACAAAGAAACAAACTGGACTATTAGCACAGCCACATCTGATCATGTGCACACCAAACTGATCTGAGCAAAATGTCTTCCTGGCAAGAGATACATTAACTTCATGGTAATCGTCATGTATCACGATGGCAACTTTTATTGCTGAGACTGTAGAGACCACATAAATGGTGAGCAATTATGGGCATTGTTTCCTTATTAAAGTATAAGGAAATTAAGTTTACATAATCTATCAAATCGTGTTCCTCACCGCCCCGGTTCTGCTATATGCCCTTTGGTATCCTCCTCAAGCTGATAAAACATACGTAGATACATAGAAAAATAATCTTGCCAAAATATCTGGGCCAAGGAGTGTGTCAAAAACTAAAGTATCAGAGCCCTACATCTGTACAAGTTGTACACCTGTTGTTTCCAACATTCATTCAACTTTGGGAATAAGTGCATTCTGTCTCGTCCACCTAATCGCAAATAAATAGATCAATCCATCAGCAATTGTACGAAAAAACATAACATTGATGAACTAAAATGGATCAACCAGCCTACACTTATTCTGACAGCTGGTACCACCGCAATCTCATCTGGCTCCTCACCCATTTTAAATACTATGAAATGAGATAAATTTTTCCTTAGTATATCAAAAGATAAATATGACATTAACTAAGGTGCAAATGAAATACTTGGTCCACCTAAATGTTGGACAGGAACTACAGATCAGACAACCAAATATTGATCAGAAGCACCATACATCATTAGAGGCAATCCATCAGGGATCTTTTAGTTTCTCTCTGACTATTGATTGTCTAAGCATCCAGGCCAACTAATGAACAGCACACAACTACAGGATATCTTTCATATACCCCAAACACTGGAACCATGCGTGACAGTCTACTGAGAACTGGACAATTCCTATATAGATTGAAGCTAACCCATCTTTGAGTAAAATGGAGAGATTGGCAATTCCAGGCAACTACGACAGCCACATCTGACAGGTCACGCTGCTCCTGCCCTCAACTACATCATGTAAAGCATCCAGGCAACTACAGACAGCCACATCTGACAGGCACCCTGCATCTGCTCCTCACTACATCATGTAATGCATCCAGGCAACTACAGACAGCCACATCTGACAGGCACCCTGCATCCTGCTCCTCACTACGTCATGTAATGCATCCAGGCAATTACAGACAGCCACATTTGACAGGCACCCTGCATCCTCCTCCTCACTACATCATGTAATGCATCCAGGCAACTACAGACAGCCACATCTGATAGGCACCCTGCATCTGCTCCTCACTACATCATGTAATGCATCCAGGCAACTATAGACAGCCACATCTGACAGGCAACCTGCATCCTGCTCCTCACTACATAATGTAATGCATCCAGGCAACTACAGACAGCCACATCTGACAGGCAACCTGCATCCTGCTCCTCACTACATCATGTAATGCATCCAGGCAACTACAGACTGCCACATCTGACAGGCACCCTGAATCTGCTCCTCACTACATCATGTAATGCATCCAGGCAACAACAGACAGCCACATCTGACAGGCACCCTGCATCCTCCTCCTCACTACATTCATGTAATGCATCCAGGCAACTAAAGACAGCCACATCTGACAGGCACCCTGCATCTGCTCTTCACTACATCATGTAATGCATCCAGGCAACTACAGACAGCCACATCTGACAGGCACCCTGCAACTGCTCCTCACTACATCATGTAACGCATCCAGGCAACTACAGACACCCACATCTGACAGGCACCCTCCATCCTGCTCCTCACTACATCATGTAATGCATCCAGGAAACTACAGACAGCCACATCTGATAGGCACCCTGCATCTGCTCCTCACTACATCCTGTAATGCATCCAGGCAACTACAGACAGCCACATCTGACAGGCACCCTGCATCCTGCTCCTCACTACATCATGTAATGCATCCAGGCAACTACAGACAGGCACATCTGACAGGCACCCTGCATCTGCTCCTCACTACATCATGTAATGCCTCCAGGCAACTACAGACAGCCACTTCTGACAGGCACCCTGCATCTGCTTCTCACTACATCATGTAATGCCTCCAGGCAACTACAGACAGCCACATCTGACAGGCACCCTGCATCTGCTCCTCACTACATCATGTAATGCATCCAGTCAACTACAGACAGCCACATCTGACAGGCACCTGCATTCTGCTCCTCACTACATCATGTAATGCATCCAGGAAACTACAGACAGCCACATCTGATAGGCACCCTGCATCCTGCTCCTTACTACATCATGTAATGCATCCAGGCAACTACAGACAGCCACATCTGACAGCCACCCTGCATCCTGCTCCTCACTACATCATGTAATGCATCCAGGCAACTACAGACAGCCACATCTGACAGGCACCCTGCTCTGCTCCTCACTAACATCCATGTAATGCATCAGGCTTGCTTTTTTCTGTGTACTTGGATAATTTTCCATTAATATCTAACATCCAGCAGGCAAGTGGTTTATAACATAATTTATATGAAGGGTGATGGCCTAGACCTGATCTCAAGAAATATATTAATTGATTTCTTCTAATGTGTAGACATAAATGCCTACCGAAGTTATTTACCTACTTCATAATTTTCAAAAGGTTGAAATAATCAATATCCTTAGTCTCATGTCGGCCCTTAGTTTTTCAATACAAAGAATACCTACACAGACATGGTCACTCTGATCCTCAAAGTCACTAAAAATATTTCTTATATAAGAAAGATATTCATGATACTTTGTTATATAATCTGTATGATATTCAGGTATCATCTTTCACTGTGCTAGAACCAAAAGATTTCTTGATAGAACAGAGGTTTATTCAATGTATTCAAATGAAATAATCCATTTACATTAAGTTTATATATTATGATTGAAAAAGTTTATTGTATTTATTTAAAATAAGATGCTGATGATGCAGACACAGATAATTTTTTTTAGGTTTTGAGTTTTTTTTTTGTTATTAAAACTTTTTCCATAAGTCATACATCATTTCTCAATCCAATCTAGGTCACTTCCCTTTCCATGCCCCCACCCCACCCGATCCCTGCACTTGCCATACTGTCCTGCATCTCTTTTCTGAGTTCTTCCAGAGTTTTTTTCAGTTCTTTGTTGTTGTTCTCTCCAAACTTGTATGCATATATATATATATATATATTTATAATATATATATAATATTTGAATTGGAGGATTTTTTTCTTCCTAAAAAGTATATCATTCCTAAGGAAGTGCTCGAGGGTTCCTCTTGGCAATCCCAAACAACCTCAATCCTGCACTTTTGTTCACATTGGGTCTTTTCCCATGGTCTGCCAAATGAAGTCCAGTAAGCATGCATCCAATGTCTTGATCCCCTCTGTACTGGCCTCCGTGATACAGCTCAGGTAGTCAACAATGGCAGTCTAAATTTAAACACACAAAGGATTCTATGATGCCAACAAATCAGAAAAGGCCAAGGGCATAGATAATGAATAATAAAGAAGACATATCCATAATTTAAAGCTATCCAAGTTTTAAATTACCATCATCAGATGTCTTTGTGTTCAACAACAGTGAAGTTATTGAAGTGGAGGCTACACAACGTTCTGTTACAATGCTTCTGAGGAAATTCACTCAATGGAGCATTCAACTGGATAATTATTAAGTTCTCTTCAGAACTCAGTTGGCCTGGCAATACTTTTTAATTAATGAACATATATTTGTTGTAATAATACTCAAACATCTTTAAACTGCATATACAAAACATGTAAAATCATTCAACTTTTTTTGTTTTTCAATTTAATTGACTTTTTACCATATCTACACATTTATACATATACTGGTAGAGTTGAGCAATCCTTTTTTCTGATCTGAGGAAAATACAGCCTATTATTCCTGGAACATTTGGTTTTCATTGTTTGTCAAGGTATTGTTGTGTGTTACAATGGTTAATTATCTGGCTACTTTATTTTATATTAGCCTGGACACTGCTGCTTTAAAAACAATGGCTTACATTTTAATATTATTAATTCCTATCATTGAGATGAAGGCAGGTTTGCATGTTGGCAATAAATGAGGGACAAACACATTTATTTGGAATGCTGAAATAGAAAACAGAAACCAATAAATATAAATTCAATAATAAGCATTATCTCCAGGCCAATGAGGATTTAAATTCCTTGGCAACAGCCCTTAGTCCTTGACAATTCTTGGAAAAATAATTTTATGCTTTCTGATACAGATACTGTCATGATTTATTGGGGCAATAACTGAATATTCTAGAAACTATAACATTGTAATAATACCAATAATGTGATGACTGTTTTCCTATCAGAAAGGTAAGCACAAGACGGAGTTATATAATTTTATGATTTAATATTTTTATTGAGCTTTTGTACATTTTATGCAACAGTTCTTAAATTTAGAGCCCTCCCTGAACCATTCCCCAAGCAGACCTCAGCACACATTGTAACTCCTATCTGATCAAGGATCTGTACCCAGATGTCTTTTCATAATACAATGTATCAAGTTTGTGCTAAACTTTCCATTTATTATATCAAATATATTTGCCCTTAAGAAGAAAAAATATTTAAAACTGAAGCTCTTTAATCCAGAACTCAGGAAGCAGGCTGGTCTCTGTGGAGTTCGAGGACATTCCTGGTCTACAAGTGAGTTCCAGGCCAAGCTCACAACACTAACAAAAAAAAAAGATCAAGGATAAGAACCAAACCCTGCATGAGCTATGGGGGTGGGGGAGAGATGGCTCATTTGTACGAGCACTCGCTGCTTTGCAGAACACCTAAGTTTGATTCTAGCACCCACTGGTGGCTAAAAATCCTGTAACTCCAGTTGCATTGGATTCAAAACCCACTTCTGGTCTCCTCAAGTATTCCATGACAGGGGTCATTTACATATATGCAGGCAAATTACATAAAAAATAAATAGCAAATAAAATCTGAGTTTTCTAATTTCCACTAATTTAACCATATGCACACAACACACCACACAACACACACACACACACACACACATATATATATATTATATATATATACATATATATATATTACTATAATTTGTATAGGTGTTTGTTTAATTTGTTATTATACTCTGCTAAACTATAATTTTAATACATACTAGAAAAATGTACATGGCTTGTCAGGGTTTATGAATTTAATATGTAATCTATTTGTTCTCTAAAAAAATAGAACTGATAGAACGAACGTTTTATATACATATATTTATTATGTCATTTATTATTTTCTTACAATATATCAGTCTGAAGAGTCTAACAATTGCTTTCTTATCCTGGGAGAGGGAGGGCAAATCTTATATTGTCTTAGTCCATGTGGTTGGATGATTTAGCAGTTCCAATCTGGTGCAGATGTCCCAGAGGATTCCTGGAAAGCTGATCGGTCTTCATGATGTTGAAGTCAGATTATTGGGTTTAGTTCAGAGCAATAATTGCAAGCTACAGGTTGTGATAAACTCACGAGCAATAAGAGAAGTCAAGCAGTCAAATGAGAAAAATGTTTCTTTTACCATGAATTTTATTTGGCTGCCCCCAGAAAAGTGACGCCCACATTTATGTTGTTTGTTCTCATCTAAAATAAAAATGAAGAAGTAACATTNAATAAAATCTTTTTTATTTATTTATCTATTTATTTATTTATTTTGATGTGTATGAATGTACTGTCTGCATGCAGGTCTGTGCACCCATGTCGTGCAATGCCGTGGAGGTCAGAAGAGGGTCTCGGATTCCCCTGGAACTGGAGTTCTCCTGGAATTGGAGTTACAGATGGTTCTTAGCCGCCATGTGGGTGCTGGGGATCGAACCCGGGTCCTCTGCAAGAGCGTCGATGCTCATAACCGCTAGGCTATCTCTCCAGCTCCAGGAGTATCTTTAATGTTTACATAGTATATTAGCAGAATGCAATAATTACATCATAAGTTCTCAAGCAGAGGCAGTCTATTACAAGGACTTTCTTTGCTTCCATTTATCATAGGCTGTTTAAAGTTAGAAAACTGAATAGCAACACTGAATACTGTAGAAATGCGCTTTGATCAGGAATACTTGAGTTGTTGCAATATTAGATTATCCATTTTGTTGTTAAAGAAACTCAACTGTAATTCATGATTGTTGCCATAATAGTATATTGCCTATATTTCTACCTCTAGTAATGGGCTTTATGTGCTAGATTTCAATATCCTTGAGCATGGGCAAGTGCACAGGCCTTTTTAAAAAGAAACATGGTTTAGTTGCACAAAACTGATCAGATTTGAGAGATTGTTAATGCCCTTGAAGTGATTTTTGTGGGTGTGAAACAAATGGTGAGAATTTGAATTGTTCCCTTATTATAGTATTGAAATTAAGTTTACATAATCTATCAAATCGTGTTCCTGCCCTGGTTTTATATGCTTGTATCTATCGATAAAACATTGTGAAAAAATATCTTCCATATGGAAGAGTTTGAAAAAAAATTCATTTATTTACTGTTGTTCAACATTCATCACACTTTGAATATGTTTTGTTGCTACTGCAAAAAATACTCATATTTGTAGAAAAACATACATTGATAGAAAAAATGATCAACCACTTCTTATCCTGTACCGCATTCCATTTTAAAACTATGAAATGAGATATATTTTCCTTATATCAAAGATAAATATATCATGTACTGAATACTTGGTCACATATGTTTGAAGACTCATGAAACAATTATTAAGCATAATAGAGAACACAAGGTGTTTGTTTTCTCACTTGTTCTAAATGAATATTTTAATATCTTTATATCCAAATTAGAAAGGTTAAGTAGAGAACTGGACAAATTTCCCTATAGTTGAAGCTAACACATTTTGGAAAATGAGATGGAACTGATATATTTCTCATTATATCTAACACCAGCAGCAGTGTTTATACATATTCATAATGAAGTGAGGCCTAGACCTGATGCTCAAGAATATATTAATTGATTTCTAATGTGTAGACATAAAATGCCTACCGGAAGTTATTTACCTACTTCATAATTTTCAAAAGGTTGAAATAATCAATATCCTTAGTCTCATGTCGGCCCTTAGTTTTTCAATACAAAGAATACCTACACAGACATGGTCACTCTGATCCTCAAAGTCACTAAAAATATTTCTTATATAAGAAAGATATTCATGATACTTTGTTATATAATCTGTATGATATTCAGGTATCATCTTTCACTGTGCTAGAACCAAAAGATTTCTTGATAGAACAGAGGTTTATTCAATGTATTCAAATGAAATAATCCATTTTACATTAAGTTATATATTATGATTGAAAAAAGTTTATTGTATTTATTTAAAAATAAGATGCTGATGATGCAGACACAGATAATTTTTTTTAGGTTTTGAGTTTTTTTTTGTTATTAAACTTTTTCCATAAGTCATACATCATTTCTCAATCCAATCTAGAGTCACTTCCCTTTCCATGCCCCCCACCCCACCCGAGTCCCTGCACTCTGCCATACATGTCCTGCATCTTTTTCTGAGTCTTTCCAGAGTTTTTTTCAGTTCTTTGTTGTTGTTCTCTCCAACTTGTATAGCTACAGTATATATATATAGTTATATATATACATAAATATATATATATATATATATATATATATATATATATACACATGCATACATACACATTTCACTTGAATTGTAGGATTTTTTTTCCTAAACAATGTCATGTTTTCCTTAAGGAAGTGCTCGAAAGTTCCTCTTTGGCAATCCCAAACAACTATCAATCCTGCACTTTTGCTCCACATGGGGGGTCTTTCCCTCCCATGGTGCCCCAAATGAAGTCCAGTAAGCACACATCCTGTCTCGATCCCCTGCACTGGCCTCCATGATACAGCCCAGGTAGTCCAACAATGGCAGTCTATATTCTGACGAGGCTGACATCCCCTTAGCTGTTTAGTCCACAAGCTAGGCATCTCAGTAGTCCCCATCTGGCATTGAAGGTTTGGAGGATTCTTGGAGGGACATGAGTCCTCAGTCCTTATTGGAAGGTTAAAAAGCTGTGTCTCTTGGGACTGGAGAGATAGCCTAGCGGTTAGGAGCACCGACGCTCTTGCAGAGGACCCGGGTTCAATCCCCAGCACCCACATGGCGGCTGAGAACCGTCTGTAACTCCAATTCCAGGAGAACTCCAGTTCCAGGGGAATCCGAGACCCTCTTCTGACCTCCGTGGCATTGCACGACATGGGTGCACAGATCTGCATGCAGACAGTACATTCATACACATACAAAGATAAATAATAATAAAAAAAGCTGTGTCTCATGTCTTTGACGAGTGCCAAAAGCAGTGGGAGCCACAGAGTTGATGCACTTGCCAGTTAGAATTGAAGACAGGCCAAACAACAGTACTTTCTTTTCTCTGGTCTTACTGATTATTTATCTGGTTGTATTTCCTTTTGGATGCTTAAGGCCACACAGCCCAGATTAACCAAGGTTTTTGTTTTCTCAAGGTCAGCTGAGGATCTGTTCCTCAGGGGTCTCTTGGGGTTTTTTTTTNGTGCAAGGAATCAAAGAACAGTTTTTAGTCTTACAACTGGAAACATGTATTCACCCCCTGTTTTGTTGTTGAGATATTGTTTGTTCATAATAACTTGGGCAGGTCTTCATCTGGAATGTGTAGCCCAGGCTGAATTGGAATTTACTATACTATTTATTTAGCCTACCTACGTTGGGGATTGTAGAGATCTACAACCAATAACCTGGCTTAATGCTGAACTTGAAATAATAATTATTTTTAAATTTATGATTATTAATATTAGACATAGTCAAGTTAAAAGCAAGGAACATAGGCAACTTATGTCATTGGAATTATAGTTAGTCTTTGCAGAAATTTAGCTGTATGGAGTATATATTTCTAGTTATCTTTATTCATTCATGAGTTAATTTGTTTTATAGTAAAAAATAATATTCCATCATATTGAAACATACCTACACAGACATGGTCACTCTGATCCTCAAAGACACTGATAATATTTCATATATAAGAATTTTCATGATACTTTTAATAATATAATCTGGTAAGATATCTAGTGTAATTTTTCATGTCTTTATTTTCTATATGTATATCTAATTTTATTGAGGTGGTTCAGGTGTTTTTGTCCCCATAATTAAAAATAATACTTATATTCATGGTATGAGTGTTGGCCAGTGTCTTATACGGTAGGTATACCAAGCTGCATGCAATTTATGGGAGGCAAGAACAAGGCACTAGATCCCTTGGAACTGGAGTTCAAATGGTTATGAGCCTCCCTGTGGGGTGCTGGGTAATGAACTTGGGTCCTCTGCAACAAGTAATCAGCGCTCTTAACCACTGAGGCCTTTCTGCCAAGCCCATTGCCCCATCTTAAATGTATTTTTTTCATATTACATTTATCAATTTGGGGGCTGTATTTAATTTGACTATTAATGTTCTCTAAGATATATGTTCTGGAGATATATTCTTCAGTTCTAAATTGAATTTAATCTAAATTTGGCAGTGTTTTCATGGATTGTGTTTTTGATGTTTAGGCTAAGAATCTATCCCTAAACATAATGAACCTAGATTATCTCCTATGTTTTTATTAAGAATTTTATAATTTCGACATGCCGATACTTAGTTCTATGACTTTTTTTTTTATTTTTTTTTTTTTTTTTTTTTTTTTTTTTTTTTTTTTTTTTTTTTTATTATTATATTTTTAATTGTGTATCTACTTTGAGGTATGTACACAGGAGTGCAGCTTGCCGACAGGGGCCAGAAAGAGGCCATATTGGAATCCGTAGGCCCTGGTAGATAAAAAGGAAATTATAAGCTGCCGTATATGGGTTCTGGGAAGGCATTTCTACAAGGGCAGAACTCAATCTTAATTGATATGTGATCACACAAGTCTCTAGATTCAATACCTATTTGTTGATAATGAAGAGAAATTGAAATTGCCAAATTCCTACTGTGCTTATATCTCTCAGAAATATGAAAAATATCAGATTAGACAATATGTGATTAAAAAGAAATAAATTTCATCTACATTTATGTAAAAATGGTAAGTGTTGAAGGTAAGACCACTCTAAAGCTCATTACCAATTAATTACTAAGAAAAATTGACAGTTCCAACACTGAGTCCGTAAAAAGATTTTCCAGGGGCTGCAGATATGGCTAGGTGGTTAAGAGTGCCTACTGCTCATTCAGACCGACCCGGGTTCAATTCCCAAGATCGACAAAGGTGGCTAAGAAACATCTTTAACTCCAGTTCCATGAGATTCAACACCCAGCTCTTTCTGACCTCCGCGGCATTGTTTGACACAGGTGTAGTTACCACAACCTACAATGCAGACGTCACTCATATACATAAATAATAAATTTAGTTAAAAAGATTTTCCTATCTGATGAATTTTGCTATGATAAAATAGCTGAACACATGAACCAATTGTTGTCCTAAAGGAGAGAAAGTGTTTTTTTTTTTTTTGATTCCTCTCTTTGGTGAAATTAATTTTTTTAATCTCATAAAAGCCATTCATTTAATTTGGCCTGTCCTGATTCTTTTTTTTTTTTTTTTTTTTTTTTGGCTTTTTGAGACGGAGTCCCCTGTAGCTTCCAGCTGTCCTGGAAACTCACTCTGTAGACCAGGCTGGCCTTGAACTCACAAAGATTCTCCCTGCCTCTGCTCTCCCAGTGCTTAGGTTAAAAAGCGGGCCACCACTCCCGGCTATCTGTCTTCAATTCTCTTCAATTCTTACAGGCAGGACCATATGCTCTGTGGATGCCATGCTTTTGGCACTCCTCAAAGAACTATGAGCAAAAGAAAACTTTTTTATTATTATTTTTTAACTTTTAGGCACCTCTAATGTTGGACCTGAGGACTGCTGAGAATACCTCAGCTTGTGAACTAAGCAAGCTAATGAGAATTCAGCCTCATCAGAATACGGACTGCCATTGTTTGAATTGAACCCTTGGCTGTATCATGGACGCCAATACAGGGGGATCAAGACAGGAGACGTGCTTACTAACTGGGCTTCATTTGAGGCACAATATTTAAAAGCAGAAGCACGTCAGTAAACTCAAGCTTCATCTCCTGTGGCTTTATATCCAGTCCATGTCCCAGGCCTCCCAGATATAAGATACTATGGAGCCCAAGTAATGTATTTCCACCACTATGTCTTAATCAAATAAACCACTTAAGCTATGCTCAAAGTACCTACCTTCCTAATCATTCTCTATTCCAAATAATCTTCTAAGGTCTGTATGGCGCCTTCCTTGGATTGAGTGCTCTCAGAGAAAAGTCATTGCCAATATCATTGAACTATTTTTGTAACTGATTACACTTATTTGTTTATTATACTTATTTATTATTTTTTGTTAATAGTCCTATGCCAGAATAAGTATAGCTATCTTGATATGCATCCTCGCGATGCAGGTCTTCGTCCACTTATGCACACCACTCTATCTGCATCGCTACTGCAATTGCGGCATCTCCTATGATGGGCTTTGCGACGTTCAAGAGAGGAGGACGTTCCGGTGAGTGTTCACCACTGAAGAGTGGAAGAAGAGAAGAGAGATTTTCTCCTGGAATTGGACCAGTTGGACTATTGATATTTGGTTTCTCTAGATCGCTGATGTGGGAAGCTAAAAGTGATAGAAGGCAGATCTTTTGGTGAGTGAGTTCAACGGAGGACCAGCCTGGCGGGTCCCATACTCGACAATGAGCGTTCCGCGAGAGTGGCATCAGCAATCTGGGACTAAAACGCTGAGGACAGGGAGACCTATCCTCTCCAGGCTTCCCAGGAGTGAAATACATGTAACATATAAGTATAACAAAAAAACAGAAATTAGAAGGTAAATTTAAGTCACCAAATAGTTTTTATGTCAGGGAGCTACAGATGGGATTAGCATTAATGACTTGAGAGGATGCAGTAGGAGTCATGGATATGTTTGCTCAAGAGGAATAGGTCATGGGTATTCCACAACATGAATAATACGAAGGCACGAAAGAGCCCTCTCTTCTTTGTATCTCATCAGATTATCCTAGTTCATAGCGCGTCTTAATTTAAAAGTATAGAAAAGAAGACTGAAAGTACAGGCAACACTGAAGTAAGCACTAATTGAGAAGAGTGAGAAATCCCGTGCGCCAATATGGGAATGAGCTAGCACGTAATAACCATCGGAATAAGTAGAGTACCAGGCCAGAATATTCAGTGTGCTGGAGGGGATCTGTCTATCCATATTAATCTGGCTCAGTTTAGGTAAAAGAGGGGGAAACTCAACTGTAATCTATCCAGGATGATCTTGATGTGGCCAAGCAGCAATTAAAAACTTCCAGGGCCAGCAGTGGCTTCCACTACGCGTCAAAAATGAAATATAAAACTAAGCCTCACAATCTTTAACGCTAGTACAATCCCGGGCTTTTGAATACTGGTGAGCAGTTTGCCTATCAATGATTCTCTCCCTAAGCGCAGGGCACTACTGGTGGCAATGGCCCTGGGCGCCACATCGTCAAACATCATCGCCATTGTCACCACAAAGAAACAAACTGGACTATTAGCACAGCCACATCTGATCATGTGCACACCAAACTGATCTGAGCAAAATGTCTTCCTGGCAAGAGATACATTAACTTCATGGTAATCGTCATGTATCACGATGGCAACTTTTATTGCTGAGACTGTAGAGACCACATAAATGGTGAGCAATTATGGGCATTGTTTCCTTATTAAAGTATAAGGAAATTAAGTTTACATAATCTATCAAATCGTGTTCCTCACCGCCCCGGTTCTGCTATATGCCCTTTGGTATCCTCCTCAAGCTGATAAAACATACGTAGATACATAGAAAAATAATCTTGCCAAAATATCTGGGCCAAGGAGTGTGTCAAAAACTAAAGTATCAGAGCCCTACATCTGTACAAGTTGTACACCTGTTGTTTCCAACATTCATTCAACTTTGGGAATAAGTGCATTCTGTCTCGTCCACCTAATCGCAAATAAATAGATCAATCCATCAGCAATTGTACGAAAAAACATAACATTGATGAACTAAAATGGATCAACCAGCCTACACTTATTCTGACAGCTGGTACCACCGCAATCTCATCTGGCTCCTCACCCATTTTAAATACTATGAAATGAGATAAATTTTTCCTTAGTATATCAAAAGATAAATATGACATTAACTAAGGTGCAAATGAAATACTTGGTCCACCTAAATGTTGGACAGGAACTACAGATCAGACAACCAAATATTGATCAGAAGCACCATACATCATTAGAGGCAATCCATCAGGGATCTTTTAGTTTCTCTCTGACTATTGATTGTCTAAGCATCCAGGCCAACTAATGAACAGCACACAACTACAGGATATCTTTCATATACCCCAAACACTGGAACCATGCGTGACAGTCTACTGAGAACTGGACAATTCCTATATAGATTGAAGCTAACCCATCTTTGAGTAAAATGGAGAGATTGGCAATTCCAGGCAACTACGACAGCCACATCTGACAGGTCACGCTGCTCCTGCCCTCAACTACATCATGTAAAGCATCCAGGCAACTACAGACAGCCACATCTGACAGGCACCCTGCATCTGCTCCTCACTACATCATGTAATGCATCCAGGCAACTACAGACAGCCACATCTGACAGGCACCCTGCATCCTGCTCCTCACTACGTCATGTAATGCATCCAGGCAATTACAGACAGCCACATTTGACAGGCACCCTGCATCCTCCTCCTCACTACATCATGTAATGCATCCAGGCAACTACAGACAGCCACATCTGATAGGCACCCTGCATCTGCTCCTCACTACATCATGTAATGCATCCAGGCAACTATAGACAGCCACATCTGACAGGCAACCTGCATCCTGCTCCTCACTACATAATGTAATGCATCCAGGCAACTACAGACAGCCACATCTGACAGGCAACCTGCATCCTGCTCCTCACTACATCATGTAATGCATCCAGGCAACTACAGACTGCCACATCTGACAGGCACCCTGAATCTGCTCCTCACTACATCATGTAATGCATCCAGGCAACAACAGACAGCCACATCTGACAGGCACCCTGCATCCTCCTCCTCACTACATTCATGTAATGCATCCAGGCAACTAAAGACAGCCACATCTGACAGGCACCCTGCATCTGCTCTTCACTACATCATGTAATGCATCCAGGCAACTACAGACAGCCACATCTGACAGGCACCCTGCAACTGCTCCTCACTACATCATGTAACGCATCCAGGCAACTACAGACACCCACATCTGACAGGCACCCTCCATCCTGCTCCTCACTACATCATGTAATGCATCCAGGAAACTACAGACAGCCACATCTGATAGGCACCCTGCATCTGCTCCTCACTACATCCTGTAATGCATCCAGGCAACTACAGACAGCCACATCTGACAGGCACCCTGCATCCTGCTCCTCACTACATCATGTAATGCATCCAGGCAACTACAGACAGGCACATCTGACAGGCACCCTGCATCTGCTCCTCACTACATCATGTAATGCCTCCAGGCAACTACAGACAGCCACTTCTGACAGGCACCCTGCATCTGCTTCTCACTACATCATGTAATGCCTCCAGGCAACTACAGACAGCCACATCTGACAGGCACCCTGCATCTGCTCCTCACTACATCATGTAATGCATCCAGTCAACTACAGACAGCCACATCTGACAGGCACCTGCATTCTGCTCCTCACTACATCATGTAATGCATCCAGGAAACTACAGACAGCCACATCTGATAGGCACCCTGCATCCTGCTCCTTACTACATCATGTAATGCATCCAGGCAACTACAGACAGCCACATCTGACAGCCACCCTGCATCCTGCTCCTCACTACATCATGTAATGCATCCAGGCAACTACAGACAGCCACATCTGACAGGCACCCTGCTCTGCTCCTCACTAACATCCATGTAATGCATCAGGCTTGCTTTTTTCTGTGTACTTGGATAATTTTCCATTAATATCTAACATTCCAGCAGGGCAAGTGGGTTTATAACATTAATTTATATGAAGGGTGATGGCCTAGACTGATCTCAAGAAATTATATTAATTGGATTTTTCTAATGTGTAGACATAAATTGCCTACCGAAGTTTATTGACTACTTCATAATTTTCAAAAGTTGAAATAATTCAATATCCTTAGTCTCATGTCGGCCCTTAGTTTTTCAATACAAAGAATACCTACACAGACATGGTCACTCTGATCCTCAAAGTCACTAAAAATATTTCTTATATAAGAAAGATATTCATGATACTTTGTTATATAATCTGTATGATATTCAGGTATCATCTTTCACTGTGCTAGAACCAAAAGATTTCTTGATAGAACAGAGGTTTATTCAATGTATTCAAATGAAATAATTCCATTTACATTAAGTTTATATAGTATGATTAAAAACGTTTATGTATTTATTTAAAATAAGTGCTGATGATGCAGACACAGATAATTTTTTTTAGGTTTTGAGTTTTTTTTTGTTATTAAAACTTTTTCCATAAGTCATACATCTTTCTCAATCCAATCTAGAGATCACTTCCCTTTCCATGCCCCCCAACCCCACCCGATCCTGCACTTGCCATACTGTCCTGCATCTTTTTCTGAGTCTTCCAGAGTTTTTTTCAGTTCTTTGTTGTTGTTCTCTCCAAACGTGTATTGCATATAGTATATATATATATATATGATATATATATATAATATTTGAATTGGAGGATTTTTTTCTTCCTAAAATGTCATATAGTTCCCAAGGAAGTGCTTCGAGGTTCCTACCTTGGCAACCCAAACCAGCTGTCAATCCTGCACTTTTGTTCTCACATTGGGTCTTTTCCCCATGGTCTGCCAAATGAAGTCCAGTAGCATGCATCAATGTACTTATCCCCCTGTCACTGGCCTCCTGATACAAGCTCAGGTAGTTCAAACAATGGCAGTTCTAAATAACACACAAAGGATTCTATGATGCCAACAAATCAGAAAAGGCCAAGGGCATAGATAATGAATAATAAAGAAGACATATCCATAATTTAAAGCTATCCAAGTTTTAAATTACCATCATCAGATGTCTTTGTGTTCAACAACAGTGAAGTTATTGAAGTGGAGGCTACACAACGTTCTGTTACAATGCTTCTGAGGAAATTCACTCAATGGAGCATTCAACTGGATAATTATTAAGTTCTCTTCAGAACTCAGTTGGCCTGGCAATACTTTTTAATTAATGAACATATATTTGTTGTAAATAATACTCAAACATATTTTAAATGCTATACAAAACATGTAAAATCATTCAACTTTTTTTGTTTTTCAATTTGAATTGAATTTTTACCATATCTAACATTTATAACATATACTGGTAGAGTTGAGCAATCCTTTTTTCTGATCTGAGGAAAATACAGCCTATTATTCCTGGAACATTTGGTTTTCATTGTTTGTCAAGGTATTGTTGTGTGTTACAATGGTTAATTATCTGGCTACTTTATTTTATATTAGCCTGGACACTGCTGCTTTAAAAACACATGGCTTACATTTTTAATATATTATAATTCCTATCAATTGAGATGAGATGGCAGGTTTGCATGTTGGCAATAAATGAGGGACAAACAATTATTTGGTAATGCTGAAATAGAACAAAACAATAAATTATAAATCAATAATAGAGCATACTCTCCAGGCCAATGAGGATTTAAATTCCTTGGCAACAGCCCTTAGTCCTTGACAATTCTTGGAAAAATAATTTTATGCTTTCTGATACAGATACTGTCATGATTTATTGGGGCAATAACTGAATATTCTAGAAACTATAACATTGTAATAATACCATAATGTGATGACTGTTTTCCTATCAGAAAGGTAAGCACAAGACGATTATATAATTTTAGTGATTTTAATATTTTATTGAGCTTTGTACATTTTATGCACATTCTTTTAAATCTTAGAGCCCCTCCCTGAACCATTCCCCAAGCAGACTCAGCCACACATTGTAACTCCTATCATGATCAAGGATCTGTACCCAGATGTCTTTTCAATAATACAATTGTATCAAGTTTGTGTAATTTCATTCATATATACAAATATATTTGGCCCTTAAAATGAAAAAAATATTTACAAACTGAAGCTCTTTATCAGAACTCAGAAGCAGGCTGGTCTCACGTGAAGTTCGAGGACATTCTCTGGTCTAAAGTGAGTTCCAGGCCAGCGGGCACAAACAAGCACAAAAAAAAAAAAGACCAAGGATAAGAACCAAACCCTGCATTGAAGCTATGGGGGTGCTGGGGAGAGATGGCTCATTTTACGAGCACTCGCTGCTTTGCAGAACACCAAGTTTGATTCTTAGCAACCCAATGATGCTAAAAATCCTGTTAACTCCAGTTGCATTGGGATTCAAAAACCCACTTCTGGTCTCCTCAAGTATTCCATGACAGGGGTGCCATTTACAATATGCAGGCAAATTATCATAAAATTAATAAATAGCAAATTAAAACTGAGTCTCTTCCAATTTCTCACTGAATTAACCATAATGCACACAACACCACACAACACACACACACACACACGACACATATTAAAATATGTATATATATATATATATATATATATATATACATATATATATATATATAAATTTGTATAGGTGTTTGTTAATTTGTTATACTTCTGCTAAACTAAATTTTATACATACTAGAAAAATGTACATGGCTTGTCAGGGTTTATGAATTTAATATGTAATCTATTTGTTCTCTAAAAAAATAGAACTGATAGAACGAACGATTTTATATACATATATATTATATGTCATTTATTATTTTCCTTACAATATATAGTCTGAAGAGTCTAACAATTGCTTTCTTATCCTGGGAGAGGGAGGGCAAATCTTATATTGTCTTAGTCCATGTGGTTGGATGATTTAGCAGTTCCAATCTGGTGCAGATGTCCCAGAGGATTCCTGGAAAGCTGTCGGTCTTCAGTGTATGTTGAAAGTCAGATATTGGGTTTAGTATCAGAGCAATAATTGCATAGCTACAGGTTGGATAAACTCACGAGCAATAGAGAAGTCAAGCAGTCAAAATGAGAAAAAAATGTTTCTTTTTACCATGAACTTTTATTTGGCTGCCCCCAGAAAGTGACGCCCACATTTATGGTTGTTGTTCTCATCTAAAATAAAATGAAGAAGTACATTTCTCATAGGATTTGCTAGAGGTTTAGGATTTAATTTATTTCAGATACAATCAGGCTGAAACCAAAATTATCCATCACAATCACATTATCTAAGGTTTGTCCTCTGAAAAAATAGGCTCGATACTAGCCTAAAAGGTATGATAGGAAAAATAACAAAAATTAGTATAAATAAACTGTCTGATTTCATTGATGATGGTTTTGTTGAAACTGCTTTGTTAATGTCTCAATTATTCTATCCCTTTCTAATTTTTTTGGATCCAGATATATAGAATATAAGATTCAAATCTGACTCTGATTTTATTTTCCCAAATATTTATTTTAATATTTTATTGGTGGATTAAAATGATTCCATTTCCTTAGTAAGCTAAGGACTTCTGTATAAGAAGTAGAACATAGAGCTTTCTGGATTTAAAATCAATCTCCAATATAGTCTGTAACCTGCCTCTCCAATGTTGAAGAAGTTTTATGGTATGAACCTACAAATATAAAGTTACTTTAAAGTCAACTGAAAAGCAACTAATTTCAATCTTCAACTTAAATTCCCATTTGCTGTGTAACTTAAAACATTCATAATTTCTGGGATTTAGAACATAAATAACATTGGGAGCTACTATTATTATTTCCATGGTTAAAATAAATATCTAGGTTTTAATTTACTATGAAGAAGGACAGGAACTGAACTTATGTTGGAATCTTAAGTAATTAAAAATTCAGACAAGTTAGAAGAGGTAATACTTTTCAAACATTAGTTGTCAAATAGCTTAGGACACTGATCCCTTGGAAAAAAGAAAGCAATTAAATAGAGATTTATAATTGTCACTGATTACTTACAAAAAATACTTTACAAGCTTCAATGCAGGGGATATGAAATCATACCAATCCTGGGGATCAAACTTTAATGAATCTAAGCTATGATTTTTTTATGCTCATGGAGTTTAAGTTCACAGGACAGAATAATAGAGAGCACTGCAATAGATGCTAAAACAAGATGCTTTCCCTGAAGTAATTTGCTGAATACTGATTAACGAGGGCTTATGATGTAATTACCTGAGGTTATTATTTATTAGTAGTAATAATAAATAACTATTAAAAAATAATATAACAAAAAGGACAGTAGTAGCTATTAATCTCTAAGAATAGTTAAAATTCTCATAGTCAGAGATGGGTACCACCTGTATTAATTATATTTCTGCTCCTGTGATAAAATGCCATGAGAAGGAAATGTATAGAAAGAAGAGTTTATTTGACTTATATCTCCAGAGGGGAAATGGTCCATCATGGTGATAAGGCGTGGTGGCAGAGGCAGCCAGAACAGAAACCTGATCCTCACATCTTCAAGTGCGCACAGGTAGCAGAGAGAACAACTTGAAGATGCCAAGACAATACACTCTTAAAGACCACGGAAAGTGACCTGCTTTCTCCAGTGATGCCACATCTCCTAAACCTCCCAAATCAACATCATCAACAGAGGACAAAGTGTTGAAATATTGAGAGCCTATAGGAAACATTCTCATCCAAGCCAACACACAACCACAAAGCATAACTCAATAAAAACTTCTCAAAAGCTAAAGATTCAATAATAAGATAAAATTAATCCTATAATAAGAGCTTTTCTATTGCTAAGAAACAAAATACAGAACTTCTAATGCAGTGTTCCTCTAAATTACATAATTGTGCCTAGATGCATACTAGCATATTTTTGTTGAAATAATTTTATCAGGTACTCATCATAATAAACAAAATGCTTTGTACACAATGGATAATTATAATGCCTGAAAAGAAGCAAGAAATTATACAACATAAAAGGAAACTAATAGAATAGAAATAGTCTCAAATTACATAAAAATGAAACAATCCTTGATACAATAGCATAATATCACTGTAGTTTAATTTAATTTCTAGGTGCAAATATACTGGAAGTGAAGAAAATAAATGTAAGTTAAATAGGAGCTAGTGTAGAACATCGAAGAAGACATCAAAATTAGAAATGTATCCAATATTCGCCCAATAAAACCACATCAATATGGTTATGTACTTCCTCCCTGGCACTTAACAATCTTTCTGCCCCCTCTATATAAATGGTCGTAAGACCTGGATGGGGTGGAGTTTAATATAGGAGTCCTGTCCAAGTCACAAAATCTTCAGACTCTTATTCTCTACACTACGTTCATCTGTGACCTTTTGCTTTCTTAGCCATCTGTTACATGAGGAAGCTTCACTGATGAGAACTGAGAGATACATTACTTTTAGCATTTCCCCTTGTTCTTTGTTCCCTGAGTTTGCATTGCAGATGTCCAATTTATGCTCAACCTTAAGCATCCAAAAAAAAAAAAAAACCC
>VZQC01005595.1:179882-191572 GCA_009823505.1 Rhizomys pruinosus
CTCTCCGGACCCTCTGGCCCAGCGCCCGGGTCCCGCCCTCAAGGCCCCAGCAACCCAAGCTACTCGCCCAGGTGGCTTCTGGGTATCCTGCCCAAAGGCGCAGCCGCCCTGGCCGCCGGACTCTCCGGACCCTCTGGCCCAGCGCCCGGGTCCCGCCCTCACGGCCCCAGCAACCCAAGCTACTCGCCGGGAATGATCTTTATTAGTAATATCTTAGTAGCTACGTTAACTATTCCTGATCTAGTGGGAAAAATTTCCATCTATCTTGAAAAAGCATCTACACCTGGCTTTGCTCACTTAAAAAAATTAAGTCAAATTAAAGAGTGAGTCTTCTTTTTTTTATAATAATGTAAAAATGTACTGTTTATATTTTTTAAAAGCATTGGTTTTAAAAATTAAGCTGTTTTATTTTGTGTTGTTGAATTTGAATGCCTTTGTAAATGCTAATATAATGTACCAATGGCATAACATCAGGGGCAGTGGAACCCTGCTATTGTTGTTGATGGTTAACGTATGTTTCTGAAAATTAAATATGTATCATTAAATTTGGTCACACACACACAAAAAAAAAAACCAAACACTACAAAGACCAGCAATTATCAGGAGCCAAACCTTGCTGGAGTAACTTTGGTGAAGTCCACATCCCAGTGCTCACTGTAGCTAAGTCCCCTCAAATGCTCATAGGTGCTGGTCTTCCTCCGTTTTGGTTTACCTGGGTGCAGATGGCATACTGGCAGGCAACCTGCTCAGCCTTTACATCCAGGTGGGGCATGAAATACCTGTCCCTGATTAGTTCCTTTAACTTGATTAATCTCAAATGTGTGCTGTGATGAATTCGAGGGAGAAGAGATGCCCCCCAGGAATCTGGCTAGAGTGGGGCAGCCAACAGAAGAACCAACCCTCTGTCTTCGTGCCCCCCTGCAGTTTGGACCAATTTTCCTCTTCACAGGTGTATTCAGGATGTTCCAAGACATCTGGCTCAGACAGGAGGGTGAAAATCAAGAAAAAGGCTTGCATTTTAAGTGGCCCCACTGGTCTATTGGCAACTCTCTTTTCTGTGGCATTTGCAAATCTATTGCTTCCAGCTTCAGCTGAATCCTCCTTTTGCTGTCCAGGACTGTGAATAATGGTCAGTCTTTTTAGGCATCCAGATGGCTGTCAGGAGAGGAGAAATGTCCTCTTTGTTCTTGACCTTCTTTCCAACTGTAGGCCTCCTTCCTGATGCAAAGCACCATGGATATGTGCAGTGGTGAAAGCATACCCGATGTCTATGTGCATGTTCACCATGCAGCCATTTCCCCACTTCAATGTCTGAGTCAAGGCTATTACTTCTGCCTTTTGTGCTGACGTTCCTTGTTCAGAGATTGGGCCCAAATTACCTTGGAGGGTGTCACTGTGGCCACTCCTTGCTCCTGAATACCTCACTCCATCCTGTATGTAGCTGCTCCTGTTGATGTATTGGGCTGCATCTCCTTTCCCTAGGGGATGGTCTCAGAGATTCAGCCACCTGCTTTGTAGATGGTCAATAAACTGGGATAATCTTGAGCCAGAAGTTCTCTGGGGTCAGGCAGGATGGATATGGGGCTCAGTACTGCAGGAGGCAAGAACCTAATTCTGGGTGCCTCTAGAAGGAGGGCCTGATAGTGGGTGATGTGAGTGTTCGACATCCAATGCTGGGGGTTCCTCAAAGGAGTGGGGAGTAGTGATGACCAACTCCTGCCCCGTAGTAAGTGTATGTCTCTCTCTTAGTATCAGCACCTTGGAAGCAACATCCCAAATGCAGGCCACCAATTCTGCTATCTTTTGGAAAGATATGCTGTAGGCCTTTTCCAGGGCCCCAGAGTTTGCATCAAAACACCTTTTGGGCACTCTATGACATTCATCCAGGAATAGGTGAAAAGGCTTGGTAATGTCAGGTAGCTCTATGCTAGGGCTGCCATCAGCACCTACTTAAGTTTTTAGAAAGCCTCTCTTCCCTTGTCTTCCCAATTCAGAGGCTCATTTACTCCCCAGGCTCTGGTATAATGGTTTAGATATTTCTGCAAAGTTGGGTATCCATAATCTGCAGTATCCAAATTTCCCCAAGTATTCTCTCCCCTGCCTCTCATTGCATGGTTTGGGATGTTTAAGGTAGCTTGGATCCTGCTGTGAGGCAAAGTTCTGCTGCTGCCCTCCAGAAATTATCCTATATAAGTTACCTTATTAGAGCACATTTGGGACTTTTTGGCAGATATTCGATATCCCAATCATTCTAGTGTTCCAAGCAGTTCCTCAGTGACTTGGGGACATGCTTCTGGAGGTATGGGCAGCAAGGAAAACATCATTCACATACTCTAAGATTGTGAAGTGGGGGAGCCCTTGGCAGTATTTGAGCAGATCAGCACCAAGGGCTTCATTAAATAGGATGGGGGAGTTCTTAAATCCTTGTAGCAGTCTAGTCCAGGTTAACTTCCTACTGTATCCTGACTCACGGTCTGTCCATTTGAAAGCAAATATAGACCGACTGACAGGCACCAGAGGCAAGGAGAAAAGCCATGCTTTAGACCTAAGACAGTATACACAATCTAATACTGCTGAGCAGAGTCTAGGGGTTTGGCAGGCTTGGGCTAATAGTCTCCACTTTCTTATTTTATTTCATTTAAGCCCTGTCCCAAAAAAATGACAATAGTCTATTTTTTGCCTGGCTTGATAACAGGGAGCAGCAGAGTATTCCAGGATGAAGACAGGGTCAGGGTAGACTGTAGCCTTGGAGCTGGGGCTGCGGGGGAAATGTAGGAGCCTCCAGACAAGTTTGGGTCCTGAACTGGCTAGGTATGTAGAAGGAAGGGGGGTATCCTCCTCCTCCCCAGGGGTCAAGACTGAGGGTTCATTCAGGCTTCTTACTCAGAGGCCTGGTGACTAGAACAGAGAAGCCCTATTTAAGGGTGCAAAAATTTAGCCATGTGTGGAGCAGAAGGGAGAGCCAGGTGTCAATGTAAGGGAACTGATCAGGTGACGCTGTCGCTGGTATCCACTAGCCAGACTCTCTGGGTGGCTTGGGGCTCTTTTGACCAAGAATCTAGACACCCCACACCAAAAGAAGACCACTCTACTTCACAAAATATATGGAGATTCCTGAGAGACATCTTGACTGCATATTCTGCTTTTTGGAACTCCTGAAATTGAAATATAGCATGCGGCCCTGAGGCATCTTGGCTCCACTCAGTCTGACTCCCGTGCATGCATCAGAAGTTACAGGCACAGTAGCAAACATAAGTCCACCAGAAAGAAACAAGGAACACAAGGAAACAAAGCTCCCATGTAGAGAGAGAGGACCAGAAAAAAAGCGCAGACATATATGGTGGCCACCTTCATTCATAAATTCCCAGCCAAAGCAACAGGAGAACGTCCCTGCTGTGCCTGGAGACTGTGTTAAGGATCTTGTCCTGATCTCCCAGGTTTCCCCAGATGTCCAGAGCCCAAAACAAATCACTGATTGGTCCAGTCCTAAGCGTGCATCAGGGAAATTTGACTTTCTTTTGATTTAATTTGCCCCCTTTTGGTTTAATTTTAGCTGTCATGATTGCCGGTTCCCGAGGGCCTCCTAGTACACAGGTGGGCTTACCTCAGCATTCGGTCCTATTCTGGATCTGTGACCCTTTAATGTACGGCAGCTGAAGTCCCGGGATCCGTATAGCCTCCAAGTCTACTTTCCCCTGTGTCAGGCCTATTCTGGGCTGCAGCCTTGATTCAGGGGTCTCTCAGAAGTTCGGTGGGACCTTCAAATGTTGCACTGTTCAGGGCCCTGGGAAAGGCCAACTGGACTAGATCAAATCTTAATTAGCCAAATTTATTAACTTTCACAGCCCACTACAGCCTCTGGAGTCAGGAATGGAGGCTGTAACAGCCTCTGGGGTCAGCAATGGAGGCTGTATCGGCCTCTGGGGTCAGGAACAGAGGCTGTAACAGCCTCTGGGGTCAGCAATAGAGGCTGGCAATAGAGGCTGTAATGGCCTCTGGGGTCAGGAACGGAGGCTGTAACGGCCTCTGGAGTCAGGAATGGAGGCTGTAACCATCTCTGGGGTCAGGAACGGAGGCTGTAACGGCCTCTGGGGTCAGCAGTGGAGGCTGGCAATAGAGGCTGTAACGGCCTCTGGGGTCAGGAATGGAGGCTGTAATGGCCTCTGGGGTCAGCAATAGAGGCTGGCAATAGAGGCTGTAACGGCCTCTGGGGTCAGGAATGGAGGCTGGCAATAGAGGCTGTAATGGACTCTGGGGTCAGCAATGGAGGCTGTAATGGCCTCTGGGGTCAGGAATGGAGGCTGTAACGGCCTCTGGGGTCAGGAACGGAGGCTGTAACAGCTTCTGGGGTCAGGAACGGAGGCTGTAGTAGCAGGCTGAAATAGAAAGAGGGTTCATAAAGGCAAAGGAGAGAGAGAGAGAGAGAGAGAGAGAGAGAGAGAGAGAGAGAGAGAGAGAGAGAGAGAGAGAAAACATAATTATTTTACTTTGGCAGAATTTCCAACTGTGTGAGATAATACCACTGTTTCCTTGTGCAGATAGTGGCAAAGCAAGTTTCGCAGCAGCCAAATAAGCAGTTAATCATTTCAGAATAGTTATACATTTCTGGGAAGGGGGAAATGGGCTTCTGTGGTCACCACTTCCTGCAGTTGTTAACCAGTTTCAGGAAAAGCAGGTCTCTAAAATGGCTGCCTTAACTAAAATGGAGTCACTTCAGCCATTACACAAGCGTGTAATGGGTTATGGAAGAAAAGACAGAAAGGAAGTATACTATATATAAGCTGTTTGTGTCACCAATATAACCGTAAATTGCATGCTGTCCCACTGAAAGATGACAGGAAAATGGTACAGAAATCTTGTTTGTGATGGTCATCTTTACTATGGAATATTATGTCTCTCCTTTTAATCAGAGTCCATTTTTCTACATAATAGATTGTGTTAGATAAGGAGGTAGCACAGTCGTAGTGCCTCCTCAACATGCATGAAGTTCTGTGTTTGGTCTTAGGTCCACATTATATTTAAGTTTCATTAATCTTCCTAAACCCAACATAAATTCCAATTAAGTGTTCAGGGAGGGCAGAGTCTATTCTGGTTTCTTTCATAAAGATGAATTCATGGCATTATTGAAATGCTAATAGGCTTAGGTTTCTTCATTTTTCAATAGCAAAGTAAAATATTTTGTAAATATTAAAGTATTGATATTTTATGTTGAGTGCATTTTATTCTCTTTTACTGTACAATTATATTTTTAATTATATAAAAGATAAAGCCAGGTGTGGTGATGTATGCTTTTAATCCCAGCACTAGGGAGGCAGAGGCAGGCAGATTTCTGTGAGTTCAAGACAAGCCTGGTCTCTACAGTGAGCTTCAGGCCAGCTGAAACTAAAGGGAGACCCTGTCTCAAAAAGACAAAAATAAGTAAATAAATAAATATTAAAGTTTTTCAGTAATTATAAAATCAATCTATAATTTTTGTATAGTTAATATATAGTACAGGAAAAAATAAACTTCTCTTTCATTACTCAAAGCAAATAGTTAACTTTTCAATTATATCTCATTTATTTATTTTAGGAATTGATTTTTTATATTATTTTGAATTTTTAAAATTTTATTTATTCTTTATTTGTATGAATGTACTACCTGCATGCAGGTCTGTGCGCTCATGCATGCAATGCCATGGAGGTCAGAAGAAGGCATCAGAATCTCCTGGAACTGGAGTTAAAGACAGCTCTCGGCCACCATGTGGGTGCTGGGTATTGAACCCGGGTCCTCTGCAAGAGGGGTCAGTGCTCTTAACTGCTAGGCCACCTCTCCAGCCCGTATTTTGAATTATTTTAAACATTATAACCAGGGCATAGTATCTCGTCATTTTTCTAGTAGGTGATTTTTATATTAAGTTTTTACAACTGTGTTTTTATACATAGATATAAAATATATTCATATTTAGTGTATATTATAATGAAATAAATAATTTATTAGTTCCTTTATGGTTTGATTTGACAAAATATCTGATGAAGCACCTTAAGGAGGAGAGGTTTTTGTCAGCTCCTGGTTTGCACAGATATGGTCCTTCATGTTATACAAGGCATGGGAGTAGATAACACTGCAGTGGTTCTGACAGATGCTTGCAAGCATCTTAGTAGACCAGAGAACAGAAAGAGCAAAAAGCCAATGGACTTCCTTCTATGTCCCTTTTTATTCAGTCTACTTTTCCAAAACTCAGGAACGATACTGCTCACTTTCAAGGCAATTCTCCCTCCCTCAGTTAACTCTTTCTAGAAGTGTCTCACATCTACACTGAAAAGTGAGTCTCAATGTAGTAAGCTCTTCTTAATGAATTAAGTTGAAAATCAAAATTCACCATCAAATTCTAAAGCCAGTCACAGAGAGGAAAATATTGTATGTGAAAAACTTTGGATGTTGTATTTTATATTTAGACACAAAATCATGTATTTATATATGACATTAAATTAGAAACAAAACTGTATAAGGGACAAACTCTGCTAATGGAAACAGAAAGCTGGAGGATATGCATGAGGCATTATGATTAACATAAAATATATACTTGTCAGAAATATCCTTATATAACATAGTATAATCTACAGAGAATAGAGAATATAAATTATAAAAATGAAGGATCCACAATTAGAAAATATTGATTATTAAATCTTGATACTAAATATTCCATATTATTACTATTTTTAAATATTCCATATTATTACTATTTTATATTATTGTTAATGCTGATTTTGTCATTATAGATTTTAGTATAACTTTGCAAAGGTCTATAAACAAATCTCAATAATATTTTCTTTAAAGCTCGTATCTATAATTTGTATGATTAAAACAATAGCTTTTCGAGCCGGGTGTGGTGGCGCACACCTTTAATCCTAGCACTTGGGAGGCAGAGGCAGGCAGATCTTTGTGAGTTCAAGGCCAGCCTGGTCTACAGAGTGAGTTCCAGGACAGCTGGGGCTACAGGGAGACCCTGTCTCGAAAACAAACAAACAAACAAAAAAGTAGCTTTATATGTTTTTACCATCCTGAATATAGCATATCCTTCTAGAAGCTCAATATTCTGCTAATTAGCTTCAACAGTCTAGTTGACACAGCTCAAAATTTATCTGTAAGAATCTCAACTTGGGGATTGTCAGATTCCAAATGGCCTGTGGAAGTGAATCTGGGACAGGTTATTGGTTATTAATTGGTAGGGAAGGGTCTGGTCTACTGTGAGTGGTAACATTCCTAGACACAGGGTTCTGGGCTGAATAAGAAACTGTTAAATGAAGGCAAGGGAATAAGCCAGTAAGCATTTTCCCCACATAGTTCCTGCCTGAATTTCCTCTATGATGAATTGTAACCTAGAAGCATAAGGTGAAATAAACCCTTTCCTCTTAAAGTTTCCTTTGGCTTTAGTGTTTCTCACAGCAACAAAAACCCCATAAATAAATCAATAAAGTCAATAGATGTTTCTCAAAAGCAGATGTCACTGAATGTGGTGGTACATGCTTTCAATAAGAGCATTCTGGAGGCTGTAGTAGGCTTAGTTTGTGAGTTAAAGGCCAGCCTGATCTACACAGCAAGTTTCAGGCCAGTCTGGGGTACATAGTGGGACTTTGTCTCAAAAGAAGCAAACCATATGAAAAGAAGTTAAACATTTTTAGCCAACCTAAACTAGCTGGATATTACATCTTAATCAGATCAGAATGCCTATTTTTTTTAAATACTAGAGCAACAAATAGGTACAGGGACAATGAAAAATAAAAGAAATCAAGACAGAGAGAGCAAGATTGAAATAAAGAAATAAAAAAACAAAGTAAGTGTGAGAACGAGAACCAAGAACAAGGGAAAGAAGAGAGAAAGAAAGAGAGAAAGGGATCCTTTAGTGTATCCATAAACAAGGCATCACAAATTCTGAAATATGAGCAATAACATTTCTTCATTAATAATAGAAAATCGACTTGGACTCTGGTCAATTCTGGCTGTTTCCTTTCATGGGCTGACAGTTTGTCCAGGAGTAACCTTTCGATCCTACTAATGAAGCACAAGCAATTAGATATATAGGTATTTAAGCAGCACTAATAGTTATGGTAGGTTACTTTGGCATAGACACATATGTTTGGATGATATGTTAATCCATGAATTACATTTTTCCCCCGTTTAAAATTAACAGTATCTTCTCTGGGGCTTACAACATCTCCTAACCTGTAGAGGATGTAAGCTTGTGACATCAGCCATGGGTTAATTCCTCCAAGGAGAGAGCCATAGCCAATTAGATTTGGGATATACAGGCACATGGCTGCCTCTGCTGCACAGTAAATTTCCAGGCAGGTGAGGTGTAGCTGGTGCTGACGGTGGAGTCTTGCTTGACTCAGGGAGACCTGTATTTGCTTTAATTGTTTAGTGGCCTTTGGTAACACTCTCTGGCAATTCCAGAGGCCACTGTACACTTGCATGTGCGATCTCATACATCCCTGCCAGTTAACGTCAGGTCTTCGGAGCAGGGTCCTTATCCGCTCTCCTCCTGCAGGTATCCCAATTTAGAGGCAAGGAGTCCTTACCTTTTGTGGGGCCTTGGATCCCCTGGCCAACATCTCCCTGGTAGAACAATCCATTGCTGATGTCAGAGAGCTCCTGCATTAATATACTTTGGCCTAAGTGCATAGCCAAGGACTTTAGTATTATATTTGGTTCTGAACAGAGTTAATCCTTTTCATCAAGTTCTTATGTCTATTAGTCAATTAAAGAAGGCATTTTTACCGGTTGTATAAGAGATTACCTCTTTAAAACCAGGTCAACACCTCCAGAGAGAGTGGACTTGTTTGTTCTCATCCACCTGTGCCCCTTTTCTAAGGCCTAGGGAACAATCTGCGGAAGAGGGGGCGTGGTAGAATGAAAGGCTGCGATTGGGGTGAATAGTGGAAACTACAGCGATGTAGTCTGGCACTCATTTGATCACCTTGATTTGAACAAACAACCTGTCATCCCCCCTGGATGGTGGGGCTGTGGGGGTTTTGGGCACAAACAGCCTGCAGATTGGTTTTTGGGGGGGCCACGAAGGATGCTTGTACTCATGGATTATCACTTATAGCTAAAAAATGAAAAAAAAAAACTGAGAGAAAGATGCAGGACAGTTATGGCAGAATGCATGATCTGGGATGGGGTGGGGGTGGGGGGGGAAGGGAAAGGGAAATATGCCTGATCTGAATTGGAAAATGATGTATGAAATGCACAAAGCATCAATAAAAATTAAATTAAAAAAATAGAAAATCTAGATTACTTATGAGAAGCAAAGTTGTGTCAAAATGCGTCTCATAGAAGAGAAAGCATTTTCATTTGAAGACAGACAAATGAAAATCCACACATATTTATTTGCACCTCCTAAATACACAATTATGAGCTAGTAAGGGTACATATTAGTTTCCAATATGTGAAAATACATTTAACTGAATAAACAACAGAACACATTCAAAACATTAAGGATATTCATCATGTAAATAAAAGATGAATTTACAGCTGTATTTTCAAGACAATAAATGATAAGATATGACTGTATTGTTTAGTAGGGCAACATTCTAAGATACTCCTAAGAAACATTTTGAACAATTCCCTTTGATCATTAACATGCATACTAAGCTGTAGTCTGGAAAGTAGAAACAGAAAAATTTAGAGAGATAAAATGCCACCCATACTATAGCTCCAATGTGGCCACAGTCCACAACTCTTTCCACTTTTCAACTATAATCACAACATTGAGGGAATGAACTCTGGAAATGAAATATGTCACACTATCAGTGTCTGAGCTGTGACAAAGTGCTTACTGTCTCTTCCCTGTCAATCATTGCCTTCCATGCTGGTGGCAGTAATAAAAGCTCAAAGTACTTTTGGACAAGCATGAGCTTGTGGGGCTTATAAAGAATAGACAGTGAGGTAATAAACTACCTAATTACTAAATAAAAATGAATTTAAGTGGCCAGATATAAAAAGACAGTGGAATAAATAATCATTTCTTTTGGAATCCAAATCATATTTTTTAATAAAAACAAATTACAGGGAGACCCTGTCTTATAAAAACACACAAAAAGCACACAAAAAAGCCAGATATGATGGTCATGCCTTTAATTACAGTACTTAGGACTAAGATGCAGGTGGATCTGCACAATATAGGCAACACAGCCAGTTCCTGGCCAGCTGAAGATACAAGGAGACACTGTCTCAAAAAATAAAAAATAAAAACAAACAAACAAGAAATGAAACCAAACAAATGAACAATTAGTTTGACATGAACAGATTTGACCTAAAGTGCATGAAATAGTGGGAATATAGCCAATGACTAAAATGGTGATATTTCAAACTGAGATAGAAAAGATACACTGAGACTTCACAAGTTAGTGTTAAGTATTTTTCTTTTTTTTTTTATTGATGCTTTGTGTATTTCATACATCATTTTCCAATTCAGTTCAGGTATATTTCCCCTTCCCTTCCCCCCACCCCACCCCACCCCATCCCTGATCATGCATTCTGCCATAACTGTCCTGCATCTTTCTCTCAGCATTTTTCCCCCATTTTTTAGCAATAAGTGATAATTTATGAGTACAAGCATCCTTCATGTAAAACCAATTTGCAAGCAGTTGTGTCCAAACCCACACAGCCCCTTGGTCCCAACATCCAGCTGGGGGGGGGGTTGTATGTTCAATCAAGGTGATCAAATGAGTGTCCAGAACATATTGCTGTAGTTTCACCATACACCCCAATCGCAGCCCTTACATTCTTACCATGCCCCTCTTCTGCAGATGTTTCTCCTAGGCTTAGAAAAGGGGCACAGGTGGATGAGAAGCGAAAACAGTCTACTTTCTCTCTGGAGCTGTTTGTCTGGACTAACTGTGTTCAATTCTGGCTGTTTCCTTTCATGGGCTGACAGTTTGTCTCAGGAATAACCTTTCGATCCTACTAATGAAGCACAAGCATTAGATATATAGGTATTTAACAGTACTAATGTAGTTGGGTATGGTAGGTTACTTTTGTTATAGACACAGATGTTTTGGATGGATAATGTTATAACCATGAATTACATTTTTTTTTTTTCTGTTGAATATGACAGGGTCTTACTGTGCTTTATAACATTCCTGAAATTAGAGGGTGCAAGCTTGTGGCATCAGCCATGGGTTATTCCTCCAAGGGAGAGAGCCAATAGCCAATTAGATTTGGGATATACAAGCATGGCTGTGCCTCTGCTGCACAGTATGTCCAGGCAGTGAGGTGTAGATGGTGCTGATGAGGAGTCTTGCTTGCTCAAGGGACCCATATTTGCTTTATTGCGTTTATTGGTAAGTGGCCTTTGGTAACACTCTCCAGAGACCATCTGTACACTTGCATGTGTGGTCTCAATACATCTTTCTATGTTAACGTCAGGTCGTCTTGACAGCAGGGCCTTATCTGCCCTCTCCCTTCTTGCAGGTATTCCCAGTTTAGAGGCAAGGAGCTTGTGTGGGGGCTTTTGGATCCCTGGCCAACATCTCTTGGTAGAAAATCCATTGTTGATGTCGAACGCCTGCATTAATATATTTTGCTAAGTGCATAGCTTAAAGGAGACTCAGTATTATATTTGGTTCTGAATAAGAGATAATCCTTTCTTTTTTAAATTTTATTTATTTATTTTTATATGGAAAAAAAAAAAAAAAACCAGTGAC
>VZQC01005595.1:210245-309256 GCA_009823505.1 Rhizomys pruinosus
ATATATATATATTTGGGTTTCTTTTTTATATTTTTATTGAAGTTTTGTGCATTCCATACATTTCTCAGTCCAATTTAGATTCATTCCTCTTTCCACCCCACTCCACCCAAGATTCAAGCATTCTGTCATATATGTCTTGCATCTTTTTCCCAGTCTTTTAAAAGTTTTTCTAAGCAGAGATTTATTGTTTGGGGCAGAAATTTACTTTTTCAGTCAGTTCTTTGTCCCAGTCCTTTGCTGTTGTTCCCTCCAATTTGTATTGCTCCAAAATATACATTATATGTCACACATATACCAAAATTATGATGTCTGAAAATAAACTGTATGTTAATTCCAAGTAATGTTTAGAAATAGATTTTTCCTCTTTAATTTTATATTACTCTAAAATATGCATACATACCCTCCACCTGTCTACCAAAATTACATAGTCTGAAAATAGGTGGTAGTTTAATTATAGAGCCCATTAATGGATTCACATTATTTCAGCACAGTTGTTTTCAGATAATAGGAAGTATAACATTAAAATTGTTCAGTTTGCCTTACAACTAGGGATTTGGTGCTAGCATTCACAAATGAGAGATACCATTCATCATTTGTTTTTCTGGGACTGTGTTACTTCACTTGGCATAATGGCTTCTAGTTCCATCCATTTACTTGAAATGTTCATGATGTCATCTTTCTTTACCACTGTATAGAATTCCTTTGTGTAAATATACCACATTTTCTTTATCCACTGAACAGCTGAATGACACTTGGTTTGTTTCTAGCTCTTCACTATTGTGAATATAGCTGCAATAAACATAGATGTGCATGTATCTTTGTGATAGGATGAGTCTTGTGGGTGTATACTCAGGAATGTTATGACTGGGTCAGGTGGTAGAGTTGTTTTCAGTTTCTTAGGAGTTCTCCATACTGCTTTCCTTAGGGGTTACATGATTTTGCATTCCTACCAGCAGTGAATGATTGTTCCCTTCTCACACAACCTCTCCAGCATATGGTATCCTTTGTTTTGCTTATCATAGCTAGACTTACTGGAGTAAGACTCAAAGGAATACAAAGAACAAATCAAAGAACTAAAGGGAGAGAATGACCAACTCTGGCAGGATCTGGAATCACTGAAAAATTCTGAACTTGGGTTTCTTTTTAACATATTTTCATTGAATTTGTTACTTGTTTCAAACATAATTTTTCGTTCAATCTTAATCAACATTATACTTGCTTGACCCTTGACACCATCCCTCATACCCCGCCCCTGGAGTTCACACCTTCTGCCATTTGTGCTACACAGTCCATAGGGCCAAATTACACTCCCTTCTCACTTCTCAGTGCCAGCTCATCCCCTGAGAATTCTTTTTAAATAGTGTCTTAAACCACAGAAAATCTTATGAAGTAATTCACAAAGATTTATCAGTTCTTAGTTACTGTTATCAGTTGTGGTTTAAGTCTTACTAGGTGTATTAGTCAGGGTTCTCTAAAGAAACAGAAGCAACAGGACGAATATATAGCTATATACAATTTATTGATTTGTTCACGTGACAGAGTTCAAGGAGTCTAACAGTAGCTGCATCACACTGGAGAGGCTGAGAATCCAGGGAACTGCTCAGTCCACAGGGCTGGATATCTCAGTAGTCCCTATCTGGTGCTGAATGCCCAATGGATTCCAGGAGATCTGCCGGTCTCAGTACATGCAGGGATCCAAAGGGTTGATCACAGCAGCAAGACAAACTCACCAGATGACAGAGGCAAGCCGCAGGAGAAAAAAAGGGACCAGCTCCCTCTGCCTTGCCCTTAAATACTGCCTTGCTGGCAGAAGGTAACGCCCACATTTGGGGTGGGCCATCCGGGTTCAGGTGGTCCAATCTGAAGATCCCTTTTCTCTTATTTATTCCTTAGTCCAGTTAAGTTGACACCCAGGAATAACCATCACACTAGGGTAGCCTTATGATAAATGAGAATGATTATTTCTACTATCTTCATTAAATCAAGTAAAAAATGTACAGCTTTCTAAGAAATTCAATACATACCACTGAAAATAGTTGTAATAACTCATTTTGATTAATCTTTCTTTCTCTATGTCTATCATCATATTTATGTATTTCAATATTTGCAAAATGTATTAATCCAAAGGCCTTCTTATAAATATACATACTATACACCCTCCCACACACGTGTATGCATATATGCATATGTGTGTGTTTGTGTGTGCATGTGTGTGTGTATAAGTATGTGTATGTGTTTACATATAGCTGAAGGCTATATACACAGGGCCGGGCAAGGGAGACCTCCAACCAATTTGTTGGTCAAGGTGGTTCTAGAGACTCTCCAAATAATACAGATCTTTGCCACAGACGTTGATTGCCTCCCAAAACTTGAAGAATGTTTTATATGTGTATAAAAACTACTGTTCATGCTTAGTGTCCTAAAAATCCACCAGAACATTACTTTTTCAGTTAATGGTGTATTATTCATTTTGTAAAGACATTGCATTTTCTTTTTGTTTGTTTTTCCAATTGTGTTTTAATTTTAGTCTGGATTTGCCAAAATCTCAGTGTAAAACTCAACTGGAAATGATTGATTTCAAGTTTTCATCATTATAACATGATGGCATTTTTATACATTTATTTTATTTTAGAAAAGTGCTCACAAGTGTATGTACTCAATAAAATTTTACTTATTTTATTTTTTTAAATTTTATTTATTCTTTATGTGTATGAATGTACTGTCTGGATGTAGGTTTGTACACCCATGTTGTGCAATGCCACGGAGGTCAGAAGAGGGTGTCAGATTCCCCTGGAACCAGAGTTAAAGATGGTTCTCAGCCACCATGTGGGAGGTGGGGATTGAACCTGGGTCCTCTGCAAGAGCAGTCTGAGCTCTTAACTGCTAGGCCATCTCTCCAGCCCCACTTATTTTAAAATTCTACAAAGCACTGAGTTAAATTTCTTTCAAAATCATCATCTGATTACATATATATATATATATATATATATATAATCCATCCAATATGGCTTTTTAAATTAATTAACCTTTTAATTTTTATTGAGATTTTATACATTTCATGCAACAGTTCTTAAACAAATTTAGACTGACTTACCCTTCTATGCTCTCCCAAACACCATCAGACTTCATGTATTCTGTAATGGATGTTAAGTCCTATCCATTCAAGCATTTGCACCCAGATGTCCTTTGGTACAAATATATCCACTGGAGTCTAGTCAGTCTATTTAGAAACTTAGGTAAAGTCTACTCTTCGCTTATCCAGAAGTAATCAGTCTCCAATAGTTCCCAGGCTAGGACTTTCCCCCCTCCCGGCAAACACACCATTTCTCTTGTTCTACTCTGGGCACTTTCTGATTGAAAGCGTATAGGTGGCATAGGTGCTGTGCTCAATGTCATCATAGCCACAGGTTCACATGTGCAAGATTCCAATGGCCTAAAAGCCTTTGTTTCCTTATTTGCATGGACCAAACCCAAATCTGACAATCTTTCTACCCCTCTTCCACAACTGGCCCTGAGCTGTGAGTGAGAGTGTTTTTATTAGGAGTCCTATCCAGGGGCATATACTCTGCAGTATCTTATTCTGTAAAACTTGGTTAGCTGTGGCCTTCTGTGTACATCACAGTCTATTGTATAAGGAAACTTCACTGGTGAGAGTTGAGGGATGAACCACTTTTCTCTCTACCCCTCATTCCATGAGCCTTAGGTGTATAGGGACAATTGTAGATATGTCACCTAGGACTGAGCATCTCTCAAATATATCCTCTATGTCTGACCAGTTGCGGAATTATGCTGTAGCCTCATTTTGTTTAAAAAAGATCTGTGATTAGCGGTGTATGGTGTACTTGTCTGTAAATATAAGGATCTATATTATGGATCCTATCATATGTATAATGTTATTTAAAATTACATTAAAGTTTTACATTCATATATAGTGCAGAAGAAGAAACAAATATTTCAGAAATAATTATTTGGAGATTTAAATGTTGATGTCCTTTATATATTGTTTATAATCAAAGCTATTACATAAAATAATGTCATCAGTGCCAGGTGTGGTGGCTCATGACTTTAATCCCAGCACTTGTGAGACAAAGGCAGACAGATCTCTATGAGTTCAAGACCAGCATGGTCTACATAGTGTGTTCCAGGCCAGCTATAACTAAAGGGAGACCCTTAGTCACAGACAAAAATTAAATAATGTCATCAAAGCAAAGAGATTAGTTGAAGGGAACAAGATGTTTTGGTTGAAGTTCAAATGAATTCATTTATGGATAGACACAGGGGAAGAGAATTACAGAGAGACAGAAGAGAAACCTACAGGTGCAAGAGGAGAATCAGAATTGTTTACCACAGACATCAAGGGAAAAATGAGGAAGAAAGAACAGTAAATGCAGTCAACCATAATCTGCATCAGAGTAGTCATGTATAACTCTTTGAATTAGAGTACCGACCTGATAAAATAAGGAAAATATTAGATAAATTGACATAGAGAGATGTAGAGCATCATTAATGTTGATACATGGCTAGAAATACCTAGTAACATGTTTATGCTTATTTAGGATGTTTACATAATATATGGACTAAAAACATGTAACAAGATTTGTAGCATTGTGGGTAAGGTTTAGGTTTGATGAAAATGTGATTTTAGAATAAATGAGAATAAATATATATTATTCTAAAATTGTGTTCTGAAGAGAAGGGAATGAAAAAAATGACTACAAATACAATGAAGTTTCTAATAAACTTTCACAGCATGAAATAAATACAATTGAGTAAATTAATAAACACTATAACTGAGATGTCAGAATTAATAGATAAAGTGTTCTTTGGATATGATAAAATAATGGCATGAGAATTGGTAATCCAGTCTTAAGGAAAAATAAATTATGGAAGGGTGACTTAGGCATGGGATAGATCACAGGTGAATACTAAATGGTGAATAGAATGGGGGAGAGGATATTGACATGGTTGCTATGGTGATGATGTTTGTTCTATGACTTTTCCTTGGGAGATGTAAAGAAATGTCAATTCAGTTACAGAGAAGCTAAGAAAAAACTAAGCAATTTTATGAAAGTCTAGCTTGGTGATCAGTGAGCTGATTGGTTTTACTTACAGGAGGATGAGTAAGGAGTAACTTTATATAAGCATGAATCTTAGGCAACTACCTCAACGACACACCCAGCCCAGCATAGGTGATGACTCACAAATCTGCAACACTGAGTTTCCTGAACAGCCTGTGGGCCACTCCACTCTACATTCTCTTCTTTCCAAGCAATGTTTTCTTCTTATATAATCTTTGGAAGAGGCTTGTGGATTGTATATATTTCTTGTGAGTTTCCTGATCATTGTGAAATGACCTCTCCTTTGTAGAAGGGAAAGTTTCATTACAGGCAAACTGGCATCACAACAATGTTCCCGGTCCACCCTGATATAAGAGACTACATGTGACAAATCTGGTACACATCTCTAATTACTATAGGTAAATACATCTTATTCATTCTCTTCTGGTAGTAATTTTTTGCTAAATCATTTTCTGTGTGCCAGATTAAGCTTTCAAAAAGACCACATTGTGTAATATTCTATTTTCTCCATGAGTCAATAGAATTCTATGCAGATAACACCCAACAGGAAGATGTATTATGGAGCATACAGTGGTTTGAGATTATCTCTTACTGAACTGAATGAATAGAGGATAGCCTTTATTAAATTGAATTAAAGGAGCTTAAAGTTAAAAGTAAGCCCTGTAGGAAATATGTTGTTTCTAAATGCCTTCATTTAAATTTCATCTTCAAGTGAATAATATAACTAACAATTATGTTTTAAAACATCATGGATCTTCTTTCTTTATCTCAAAGGCATCCTAATTATAGATCAGATATTGAACAATATTCAATTCCTAACATCACTACAATTTAATGACAGCAAACTGTTCATGCAAAGAGAAATAAAATGTTTCTAGCTCCATTACCAGATATGCTTTATTTTTATTGTAAAATAAGTTTTTGCAATTTCTATTAAAAATATGTATTTTCCTGGGGCTGGAGAGATGGCCTAGTGGTTAAGAGCACTGCCTGCTCTTGCAGGTTTGATCCCCAGCACCCACATGGCGGCTGAGAACCGTCTTTAACTGCAGTTTCAGGGGAATCAGACGCCCTCTTCTGACCTCCACGGCATTGTATGACACAAGTGCACCAATTTACATGCAGACAGTACACTAAAACACTAAAAAATAATAAATTAAAAAATATGTATGTGTTCTACTAACTTGGCAACCATTACTAAAGTTTGTCATTACAGAAACATGCTTTATTATATTATTTGAATTTTTCAAAGTATGGAAAAAATATTCATTCACAATATACTAATCAGATTACAATAGAAAGTGCCCCAAATTTTAAAGGTCTTCTAATATTCCTTACCATATTTCCTATTTGGTTCATCTTTCTCTTTTATAAAAGATGGTATTATCATGGATTTTTTAAATTTCTGTGTGAATTCTTGAATATTCAATACAAACATGAATTTATAAACATTTATTATAGTTTTCTTTTTCTTTTTTCTTTTCTTTTCTTTTTTCTTTTCTTTTTTTTTTTTTTTTACTATTTTGTATGTATGAATGTATTCCTGTGCATTCTGCAGGTATTTCTCTTATGCATGCCTAGGAAAAAGATTAAATTGTACATATTCTTAGGACTTCTTTGGTATATTATTATTAGTGTGGGTTTAAACAAGATTCTAAACATTCAGAATATTAGACATTTTCAAATACAAAAGGAAAGGAGATATCTCCTGTTTTGTAATTATCTGTTTTATGTATTTGAAGAAACACAGATTTATATTCAATGCATTTATCATTTTTTTCACTTTTTTAAAATATTACTTAAGTACTACTTTCAAAGTAAAAATTTTAAAGTTATTATGAAGGACATCTGGGACACTAACATGAAATGATAGGCCTTAACACAGATGACAGAATGTATGAATTCCAGTTGCTCTTATAGGAGGATGCCAATGGGAAGGAGTACAAAGATGATTAAAGATGTTCTGGGAGGCAGAGGCAGGCGGATCTTTGTGAGTTCAAGGCCAGCCTGGTCTACAGAGTGAGTTCCAGGAGTTCCAGGACAGCTGGGGCTACAGGGACCTGTCTCAAAAAAAGCCAAAAAAAAAAAAAAAAAAAAAAAAGATGTTCTGTTTTGACATAAAAAATTCAGCAAAAAACTATTAAAAATTTAAAACAAAATCATGCATGGATTTTTATTTATGTTTTATGTAGTTAAACTTGAAATTTTGCACATTAAAATCTGTTCTGAAAACAAACTAAACAAAATTGATCAAATCTTAAATCCAAGCTAATTTTTTTTGAGACAGAGTCTCCCTGTAGCCAGAGCTAGCCTGGAACTCGCTTCGTAGACCAAACTGCCCATGAACTCACAGAGATCTGCCTGCCTCTGCCTCCCAAGTGCTCGGATTAAAGGTGTGCACCATCATACCTGGCTTAAAGATAGTTCTTAGCTGCTATGTGGGTGCTTGGAATCGAACCTGGATCCTCTGCAAGAGCAGTTGGCCCTCTTAACTGCTGAGCCATCTCTCCAGCACCCCCCCCAAACTGATTTTTCAAAACCAATTTTGCTGTACAAAAATTATTCCTAAATTTCTTATACAAATCACAGCATCTCTAGTCCTCCTGTTTTCTTGTTCGTTACCCATGATTTGCATGGATGAAGAGTATTCAAACTATGTTTGAAACATATTATTATATATTATATATATATATTATATATAATATATATCTTTTTTAAATTTTTTAAAATTTTATTTATTTTTGTATGGTATTGAGTGTACTGTCTTCATCAGGGCTGTGCACCGTGTTGTGCAACAACACGGAGTTCAGAAGAGGGTCGTGGATTCCCCTGGAACTGGAGTTCTCCTGGAATTGGAGTTACAGATGGTTCTTAGCTGCCATGTGGGTGCTGGGGATCGAACCAGGGTCCTCTGCAAGAGCAGTCGGTGCTCTCAAACACTACTAGGTGATCTCTCCAGCCATATATATTATATATATATATATATATATATAATAAATTAGTAATTGCAAAAGATTATGTTTGAGTGGTTGAAGTGCAAAACTATTCCCTAACATTATGCAAAATTGAGCACATATTCAAAGCTACTAGATTCTGGTTGTTTGGAAAATAAAACTTATATTGCTTAGATATGTGTTGTGGAGAATAATTGATATTTTAATCATAAACCTAGTGACTCTTAGGCACATGTAAACATCATTGCTGCTTTGTCAACAGTAAACCTTTGAGGGGGTGTCAGTCCTTCAATCAAAGTGGCTGAAAAGTGTATGGCATGGATTTACTCCAGTAATATCCTGGGGACCACATCAGAGGGTGCAAGTCCTCCTATCCAGGGCAAGCTTCTCTGCCAGTGGTTCCTGGTCCATCTGTTTGCAGTCTGAAGACAAATGCTTCTTGCTCAAACCCAGATGGGGTGTGGCTCTACCTGTGGGATGACACAAGCAAACTCTCTTCCCATTGTTAGCAGGGGTCTGTTCTCTTCCATTGTCCTAACACTGGATCTCACCATAGTACCAATGACACCTCATTATTATGCCTTTTCAGAGGCCTCTAGTGCTTATAGACTGGGATTATCATGTCCAGTTTCAAAATTGGAAGCCAAATTATAGTAAGGTGTTCTCTGCACACTACATCATGGGGGAGGAGGTATAGGTCTCCCCCTTCTCTTTTTGTAGTTGTTTTGTTTAAAATTTTCTATTATATACAGGGTGCAGCCATTCCAGAGGCCCATGAGATTGACATATCACCTCTAGCAGATAATCACCTGGAGTGAAAATCATCCCCATTAAGGGGAGTGAAGGGTCAAATATTACAGTGAAGGTCCTCTGCAGAGCAGCATTGATTCTTTGGAGGACAGTGCACACTTCTCAGGTTCACTGCATAGCAAAGAAAACTTTGTGGGGCCCCTCAAGCAATCATAAAATGGGTACATCTCCTCCAAGGAGATATGAAGCTATGAGTACAGTCAGTTGATAGTGCCCAAAGCCTTTTAGGAGCTGGTTAAGGGGCAATGGCTCTGGGATTTTAATTATTGGCATCTGAGGCCAAATCAACCTAGTCTCTAGAATTGACCTCAGAAACTAGTAGGGAGGGACAAGTTGAATTTTCTCCTGGGAGACCTTCAATTGGGCAGCTTCGAATTCTGCTAAGACTTGTGGGAGTAGGGAGTCCAGGACTGTCTTGTCACAGTAGCTAGGAGAACATCATCAATGCAGTGGATGACATCTAACCCTGGGATTTTAGAAATTCTTTTAGGAACATGACTAACAAAACATAACAGATTGTGGGGCTATTTTTCATGCCCTGTGGTAGGACTTTCCATTGATATCTCTGTGTGGGAGAAGAGTGGTTCCTACAAGCCACAGTAAATGCAAAGGGAGGTCTGTCCTCATGGTGTAGGGGAATAGAAAAGAAGCAATCTTCAATATCAAGAATATCAATGTGTTTGCTCACCATTATTGCTGAGAGCCAAGGGAGCACTGGTTGGGCTGTTCCCATCTCTTTAATTGTAGCATTAATCACCCTAATGTCATGGAGCATACAAAACTTCCCCTGATTTTTCTTTTGAATTACAAAGACGGCTTTTCTTGGGGTTAATGTAGTGTTCCATATTTTCTGTGTTTATTTGTTCAGAAACTAAGGACTCCAAAGATGTAAATCTAAATGAGTGAAGTGACTACTGTTCCACCAGATGGGCAACTAGGTCATCCATTCTAGCTTAATATGTGATGGCAGAACAGTGGCCCTTAGAATTGGGGGTATTGGGAGCCTTAGTCTCAGACTTCAGAGTCTACAGCTGAATCATGAGTGTTTATTGTCAGTAGTTAGGACCACCCAAAACATCAAAGAAATCCCTGCCTAAAAAGCTATAAGGCAGACCAGGCATAACAAGGGGCTTAAAGGTCCCTTGTCCCTCATCTAGGCTTCTCCAAATCATAAGCCAAGTAGTTGTTTTAGATGCCACATTTCCTCCTACACCCTGGACCAAACAGTTAGACTCAAATTCTTTGGAACCTCCTCCACTCTAAGAATAGTTCTATCTGTTCTCGTGCCTAGGAGGCATTTAAAAAGCTTATCTCCTATATAAATCTGAATTTGGGGATTGTAAATCTCTTCAAGCAGGATGATTCAAAAGAACTTTGGTCCCTTTATTCCCATTTGATTTGATTGATAGGACCCTGGCTCCCTTTCTTGCTCAGCTGACAGCTGCCCTGGGTGCACTTTAAAGCTTCATTAATAGGGATGCTATTCTTATTTATTTGGGAGCAACAGTCTTGGGACCAGTTGAAACCCCTTTGGCATTTTGGAGGGGTGGGGGTGTGGAGGGTCACTTAGTTGCCTCAGGTGGGACCAGGGCAGTGGCTGTAGAGAGGCAAGACACTTGCAAGTGACCTGTCTGACCACATTCCCAACATTTGGGACTGCCCTCCTTCAGGCATAAAGCAGATGTAAACACCTGGGCCAAAGCTACCATGTTAGAAGCCCTCATGCTGACATTTCGTGCAGCTGTTCTCCAGCCCTTAAGTGGTAACTGGTAAGATGGATGTTTTATAATGGACATTAGCACCCTCATATGCCAGTTCCTTATTTAAGGTCTCATGGGGCTTCCTCATGGGAGAACTTCCCATCTACTGCCTCAGTAACTTGGGTAAGGAACTGAGTAAAGTCCTCCTTCAGCTGTTGCCACAGTTGGGAAAAGGAGGCAGACCCCTCTGAAAATGGTAGCTATTGCCAAGCCCACATCATGCAAAAGTGTGCCTGATCAAAATTTTGAGGAACACTACCAGCTTCATCCACTGGATCACTCTAGAACTGACCTTTCCCTTGGTGCTTATGCTTAGAAATTTGTACTCCAGGTGAGGGATTACACTCAGCCTTTTGTTCACATCGATCATTATAAAAGGCCTTCTATTTCAAGAAATCACTGGAAGATAAGACAGCCTGGGCTATGTGTTTCCAATCATGAGGGATATTAAAACTTAAGGAAAAGACATCTAAAAAGCTCTCCATACATGGAGAGCATGGGTTATCTCCAGAAGAGACTTTGCAGAAGTCCTTGATAGTGTTAGAGTCCTGAGATACTAAAGAAGTTCAAGGCCAGCCTGGTCTACAATGTGAGTTCCAGGACAGCTGGGGCTACAGGGAGACCCTGTCTCGAAAAGACCAAAAAAAAAAAAAAAAAAAAAAAAAAAAAAAAAAAAAAAAAAAAAAAAAAAAAAAAAAAAAAAAGAAGTGGATAAGCACAATGTTAACAGGCAAAGCCCACAGATTCGAAAAAGGCTGAGAAACCAGCAGATGAGCAGGGTGTAAGGGAGACAAAGGGGGCAATTATGTGTTCAATAGAGTCATGAAGAGGAGGTTTGTATGAAGGAGTGGGGTCCTGAGAATCCTTAAGATCTAACAAAGAGACAGATTCTGACTCAGGAGCCAAAGCCTCTTCAGTAGGTTGAGCTTCACTTTCGTTTTTTATTTGAGCTTGCAATATCTCAGGGATATCAATCTCTTTCTGGCCCAAATATTGGAGAGTAATAGTTACAACAGAGAAGAAAAGACTCTCTGAAGAATGCCAGAGGGCAAATTGGAGGGCAATGTCCCAAAGTTGCTCAGCCTGAAAGATAGCCTTTCTAGAAGAGGAGGGCATATTTCCCGTTGTGGGGGTTCACATTCCCAAACTTACTGGATTGCGTCTGGTGTCCTTGTTCCAGCACCACTTTCAGGAGTATCAGTCTCACAACTGAATAGGCTGAAGAGGTTATGGCACAGGATTACTCCAGGAACTTCCCGGGAATCACATCAGCAAAAGCAGTTTATATAGGTCTGAAGCAGGCAGCCTTTATATCATAGTGCCCCATCTCCCACTGACCAATCCTATACTTCCATACCCTCACATGTCAGCCCATGGCATGTACCCAGAAAGGGGCATGCAGACAATTTGGCTCATGGTACCAAGCACTTGGTAGCAACAGGGTGTGTCCTGTACTCTAGCATTGCTTAGTGTGCTAAGCAGATTGTGCCTGCCTTTGCAAAATATACAACTGAATCCAGGACTGCTGTCCTACAAACGTTAATACTAATGTCTCCAAATATTATTTTTGATGAATGTTCTATTTGTTTTAATATGAATTCTTAAAATTATGTAAGTATGAATATGTAATAATATAAATATAATTAAATTAATCATATAAAATTTGAAGGAATTAGCAGTATATATACTGACTGTTCCCACTAATTTCTTGAATATCTTCCTTCCTTTTTGATTGGCCTCAGAATATTTGATTTAATGTTCTTTATTTCTGTAAAATTTTACATTGTTCTCCAAAAATCTTTTATATAACTTGAAAGTATATTCATAAAACTATACTTTGTTTATTTTAAATATTATTTTCATTAGTTTTATATTTTTCTAGAGTATTGGGAAACAATGCATTGTGTACAATAGAACAGCAATTTATTGTGCATTGACAAAATTAATTTACAATTTATCTGCAGATATTGTGATACCTCTTATATATGTGAATAATGATACTATCTATAAAAGCCAATTGGTCTTAATTTCCTTTATTTCCTCACAGCTGTATTTTTCTCTTATTTTTCTGAATTATATAGCAGTGGTAAAAGCAATCAACAATAGCTTTTAATTCTTGATTTTAAGAGACTCCATTGTTTATGTCAACATCATTTTCTGATAACATTTTGCAATGTATACTTTATTAAGTTTGAAAATTTTACATTTATTTCTATGTTGCTTGCTACAAGTTTTTATAGCCAAATTAAAATACCACTTTCACAAATCATAAGTTATATCATTTTTATACCTAACCCAGTCCATTAATTATCTAGATGTTTGCTCTGTGAATATTTTAGCCATTGTTGCATACTTAAATGAATTTTGATGACAAAATGTGATTTAAAATTACATTCTTTACTAAGTCTTGCCCGAAGAATTAGTATGTGGATATTTTACTTTTTATGTAATTGACATTGGTTTCTAATGTATCCATATATTAATTTGGTGTGAATGTTTTCTTATTTATTTGAATCTATAATATTAAAATCAGGAGAGTGATTAAGAGGTTACCTTATTATAAAATAATACACATCAGATGTCACAAAATATATACTGTGCAACTACTTGAAATTATAATTTGTATAATATTAATCAGATTATACAACTTGTTTTCATCACTGCTTAATTTATTTTAACATTTTATCATTTTAGTTATGATTTATGCTTCTAAAAATTAGAAAGCTGGTTTATATTTCCTTATGTAATTCTTTTTTTTTTTTTTTTGTCTTTTCCAGACAGGGTCTCCCTGTAGCCCCAGCTGTCCTGGAACTCACTCTGTAGACCAGGCTGGCCTTGAACTCACAAAGATCCACCTGCCTCTGCCTCCCAAGTGCTAGGATTAAAGGCGTGCACCACCACTCCCAGCTCCTTATGTAATTCTATGACCTGTTTTTAACTGGAAATTTTAAAACATTTTAGAATCAAAATTATAAATGTTTATTGCCCCAAGTTTTTTGTCATCTTATTATGTCATGCTGTTTTTTGCTTGATTTATACTTTTCCTACTTTTGTTTTGATAATTATTAAATTTCCTTCATTTTTCCCTAACTGTTTTAAAAATCATGTTTTTATATCTCCTTTTTTGCCAGAAATAAGTATTTATTCTTTTTTTAATTGTATTTTAACATTTTTTTTCTTTACATTGGAAAACAGAAACAATGCAAAATGGTTTTGTTTCTTAATCCATTCTTCTAGTCTCTTAATTGGAGAATTCATTCCATTGATATTTAAAACTGTTGTTGAGAGAATTAAATTGTTTTCAAACATTTTGATTTCTAGTACAGTCTAGCCCTAGGTTTTTATTTCTATAGTGTTAGTATCATTTGTTTTCCGGTGTTGATTGGTTATAGTCATCCTTGCCCTCTGCTCTTTGTATTGCTTGAAGTATTCTCTGCAGGCTTGGCTTAGTGGAGAGGAATTCTCTCAAAGTGTGCATTTATTAGGTTTCTCCTGTTCATTTGGGCATGATGTCTGGACTCAGGATCTGCTTTTCAGGGTTTTTAATAGTCAGTATATGAGCTTCTACTTAGATAGTTGCTAGAAAGAAAGAGGAAATGTTATTATTGAACATTAATTAGCAACAATAGTGGTCTTGTCCTTTGGCTGCAGGTTACCCTACTCTGTTAATCAAGTCCAAGATCTAAGGTTTTTATGCCTGTTTAATATTATTTCATATAACTTTATACCTGATAATGTGGAGTTACAATTTTTCAGGCTTTAAAAGAAATAATTTGACTATTGTCTTTTGGTTATACTTTCCTTTTGGGTGCTTAAGTCCAAACAATTAGCCCACATTAATCAAACTCTGTTTTCTAAGGTCATTTGAGGTTCTGTTCTTCAGAGGGCACTTGGGTTTTCAGGGGGGCAGGGGGAGGAGAGCCTGGCTCCTTCTAGCTATTCTTAACCAGTTCCATCTACCTAGGACAAAGTCAGGTTCTGCTAGACCAGGCTTCCCTTTGGAGCACAAGGCAACTTTCATCTATATTGAGGGTCCTCTTTATAGACTGGACGCTGGCTAGGGTTCTGTTGATGGATCTCCAGGACCTCCCTGCACAGGAAGTCTGGTGACTTACAATTGCCGAACATTTTAAGAGATGCTCCCGTACAAAATCCCCAGGGACCAATTGACCTCAGAAGGCATGGAACAAAATTGCTCCTTAAATTCCTTGGCCAAATTGGTATGGACACTAAGCATCCAAAAAAGTTGTTACACTAATCTGGTACTTTTAATTACTGTATCATATATAGATAAAGCTTGAAGAAAAGCCCAAGAAGCCTTGCACAAACATTGACTAAAAGAGATTTAACACCATAAGATAAGCAGGCAAAGCTGATAAGGGAAATTTAAACAATTTTAGGCATAGCTTAAATATAAACAATTTAGTACAAACATAAGTAGTCTTTTTACATTCCCAAGCCCCATTATCCTGGTTTGTAGTTTTCCAATAACAAAGAACATACCTCTTGTCCAGAATTAAGCTGAAAAAATTTACCAAATCCATCCAAACTGTCTCCTTCTGGGCTGCATGCCACTAGTTTAAGGAAAAAAAAAACCTAGCTTTTCTTGAGTCAAGTTATCTTGTAATGGGCAGAACAGATATCAAAAGTAACACTTGCATAATAGAGACCAAAGTAGTCAAAGATAACCTCTTACTTGTCTATGCTGCTTTAATTCGAATCTACAACCTGAACTCCATTACAAGCCAGGAATGGACAGAAACTCAACTACAACCCTGTATGGTTATAATCCCATTTAGTTCATTAGTAAACTGGCTTTAATGTTTATACCATTCTACTCTAGAAACATTTAACCACTTCAATCCAGTACAAATATCTTATTTTCTACTAAACTTTGCAATATTTATGCACATTCAGCCAAATGGGCAAGTTCCCCCAAACACATCACCACAAAATAAAAAACCTTAAAGTGACCCTGGAAGTCCCAGGCCAGGCTCAACCTAACCAAATCTTTCCAGATATTCAGAAATGGACCACATAGGCCTGGCAAAACGCCTGTCTATCCTCCACAAAGGTGTTTCAGCTAGTGAACAAATATCCGCCACACAGAACACAAACAAAGGCCTTGAATTCTATTTTATCTACTATTAGCATAGCAACTCCTCCTTCTTTCTTAGTGCCATTTACTTGTATTATTTTTTACCCTCCTTTAACCTTGGGATAATATCTATCATTAAAGGTAAGTTTCTTGGAGACAAGGGAAAAAAAAAGATGGGTTTTGTTTCTTAATCCATTCTACTAGTGTATGTCTCTTAATTAGAGAACACATTCCATTGTTATTTAAAATTGCTGAGATGAAATCTTAAAGTGGTTTTAATTTGCATTTCCTTAATTATTAGTGATGTTGAACAGTTTTTAAGATGTTTCTCAGCCATCTTTATTTCTTCATTTATGAAGTCTCTGTGAAACTCTTTACTCCATCTTTTGAGCAGGTCATTTGTTTTCTTCCTCTTGTTTTTTGAGTAGTTTATACACTGTGGATGTTAATGCTCTATCAGATGTATCACTGGTGAAGGTTTCCTCTCACTCTGTGGGTTTTATCTTACTTCATTGATTGTTTCTTCTGTTGTACAGAAGCTCTTGAGTTTAATAAGGTCCCATTTGTCAATTATTGACTTTATTGTTTGTGCAGCTGCTGTCTGATTTAGAAAGTCTTTTCCTATGCCTATGTCTTGTATGTTACTACCAACAGTTTCTTCTATCATTTTCAGAGTTTTGGGTTTCACATTGAGGTCTTTGTTCCATTTGGAGTTTATTTTCATACATGGTGAGTTTGTACATGGTGAGTTATGTCAACACCATTTGCTGAAGATGCCATCTTTCCTCCATTTAGTCCTGTCCCCTTTGTCGAATATGAGGTGGCTGAAATTGGATGTGCTCAGGTTTGGATCCTCAGTTTTGTTCCGTTGATCTACAGGCTTGTTTTTGTGCCAATACCAGGCTGTTTTTATGCCTCTTGCCCTGTAATATAGGTTGAAGTCTGGTATGGCAATCCCCTCCATATTGCTCTTTTTTGCTCAGGGTTGCTTTTGCTATCTGGGGTCTTTTTTCTCCACATGAACTTTAGGATTATTTTTTTCTTTTTTTTAATTTATTTTTTATTTTTAAGGGATTCTACAATATAATGACACAGTTGTTTGCAGATAACATTGATGTTACTCAGTATGTCATACAATTAGGTAACTGGTGCATTTTACAAGTATCTATGTCCAAATTTTGAACAACCCAAGGTTCCCATAGTCCAGTTGGAGAAGCTTGTATGCACAGGCATGTTGATCAATCAGGAGTCCAGACTATATTCCTTTAGTCTCATGATTCACCCCTATCTCTCCACAGCCCTTACAATCTACCATGCCTCCGCTTCCACAGTTTGTTCCCTGGGCTTTGGGAAGGGGCACAAGTGGGTGAAAGAAAAAGTCTAATTTCTTTGGAGTGTTTTGTTTTGGACTCATTCGTTCAGTTGTTTCCCTTCATGGGTTGACAGCTGTTTCCAGTGATACCCTTTTTAGTCATAACTAACAAAGCACAAGCTATTGGATGTAAAGGCATTTGAGCAGACAATTATTATCAAGCTAAGCTGTGGACATAGAACAGATGCTTGGATGTATGCTAATCCACAAACTATGGTTTTCTCTATAAAGGTGACAAGTTCTTAGTGTGGCTTATAACATATCCTAACCAATAGAGACATAAAGTTTGTGGCATCCACTGTGAGTTATTCCTCCAAGGAGAGAGCTAATAGCCAAATAGATTTGGGATATATATAATATATATATATATATATATAGATATAGATAGTATAAACACTTGGCTGCCACTGTTGCCAATATATCGCCAGTCTGTTAGGTGTAGCTGATATTGAAGAGGAATCTTGCGTTCTCAAGGAGACAATATTTTGCTTGTATTGCTTTAGTGGCCTTTGACAATGCTCTCTAGCATTTCAGAGGCCAGTTGTACATTAGCCAGTGATGTCTCATAACATTTTTCAATGCTCACACCAGTCTTTGACAACAGGGACCAACTGCCTTCTCCTTTCATATATCCCACTTAGAGGCAAAAGGCCTTATAATTTGGGAGGGCGGTTTGACTCCCCTACACATCTCCCTAGGCAGAATAATTCATTCTCTGTGTCAGAGCTTCCTGTAATCAATATAAATTTGTGCTTAATTAACAAACTTATAAACACTTTTCTTATTGAATTTCTCTCTAGATAGAGAATATCTTTCACAGTTCCCTTGCCTCGTATCTAATCAAATTAATAAACGATATGCCAACCTGTTTTATATGGAAATTACCACGGTAAACAATTGGCTCTAGTTACAGTTAGGGAGTTGGTTTTTCTTACCATCATGTTTTTTTCTTTTTCCTATAAGAGGGGAGACGTGAGGAAGAGTTTCTCTCAGCATCTGCGAAGGATAAACTATCATTTAGCCGCCCATTATAACAGGTCAAACCACAATATTATTCAGAGAAGATCTTTCAGTGTCCCGTGACTCAGGCAGTTGAGGCTATCACTCAATTCTCTTAGATGTGTCGATGGGTCAACTCCTCTCTGCTGGTCATTCCTCTCAGTCCATTCCTACACAGACAAAAGTTGTATTTTTTTCAGGCATTTAGATTGGGTGATTTTTACCTGTGGGAAATAAATTCTCCTCCCAGTGTATTTAGTTTCAGGGATCAGAAAGATTGAAAGATTTATCAAGTAGGATTGGGAACACAGAGTTTTCCATTTAGTATCCCAAAAAAGAGATATTAAATGTGACTCCATTCATTTAATTTCTATGACCTTCATTTAACCTAGCTTTTTATTTCCATAGTGGTAGTATTGTTTGTTTTCTGGTGTTGATTAGTTATGGTTGTCCCTGCCCTCCTCTCTTTGGTATGGCTGGAAGTATTCCTTTCAGGTATTACTTATTAGAGATCAAAGGAGATTCTTTCACTTATTTAGTATTCATGGCATACATGTTCTTTTTCGTTTGTTTTTAGAAAGCTTTCATTGCTGAATATAGCTGGACTAGTACAGCTGGTTCAGCATGTTATAGTCTTTTTTAGACTGGGGATATTTTATAGACCATAGGCTCTTCTGCGCCCTTTCATATTCTTGCATTGAGAAATCAGCTCGCAAATCTGATATGTTTTCCTCCTGTAGGTAACTTGTGTGAATTTTATTGTTTAGCCTCAGTATCCTTTCTTTCCTGTGAGCATCTAATGTTTTTTACTAATGTATGGCAATGGAGAATTGTTCTTTTCTGGATTTGTCTGGTTGAGTTCATATAGATTTTAAAAGCTTGTTTAATGGCATATCCTTATGGTTTAATTATGGGGAAGATATATTTTTCCATCTAAAGTATCTTGTTGAAGAGACATGGGCCTATATTGGTCATCTCTGTGAGTCTTTCTTCTTCATATCTGTAGGTAATCTTGTAGGTTTGCTCTTTTCATACTATATCACAAGTTCCTGGTTATTCCATCTTGGGTTTATCTTTTAAATTTTTCATAATCTTTATTTCATTTATTATTTTTTTTTTTTTTTTTTTTTTTTTTTTTTTTTTTTTTTTTTTTTTTTTTTTTTTTTTTTTTTTTTTTTTAAATTGATGCTTTGTGTATTTCATACATCATGTTTTAATTCAGTTCCAGCATATTTCCCCTTCCCTTCCCCCCATCCACCCCACCCCCAGCCCAGATCATGCATTCCTGCCATAAATGTCCTGCCATCTTTCTTTTCTTCAGTTTTTTTTTTCCATTTTTTTTTTTTTTTTTTTTTTTTTTTGAGTACAAGCATCCTTTCATGCAAAACCAACTTGCAAGCAGTTGGGCCCAAAACCACACAAAAATCCCACACAGCCGCCCATTGGTCCCATCATCCAGCAGGGTGGGGGCTTGTAAGGTTCAATCAAGTTGTCAAATGAGTGTCCGGTTATCTTGCTGAAGTTTCACCATTCACCACAATCGCAGCCTTACATTCTACCATGCCCCCGCTTCCAAAGAGTGTTCCTTAGGCTTAGAAAAGGGGACAGTGGATGAGAAGCAAAACAGTCTAACTTTCTCTGGAGCTGTCGTCCTGGTCTCGGTCAATTACCTGGCTGTTGTTTCCTTTCATTGGTTGACAGTTTGTCCAGGAGTGACATTTCGATCCTACTAATGAAGCACAACAATTTAATATATAGGTATTTAAACAGTAATTAATTTGTTATTGTAAGGTTACTTTGGTAGAGACAGAGATGTTTGGATGGTATGTTAAGCCATGAATTACATTTTTTTTTCTGTTAAATATGATAGGGTCTTACTGTGGCTTATAACATCCTCCTGACCATTAGAGGGTGCAAGCTTGTGTCATCAGCCATGGGTTAGTCCTCCAAGGAGAGAGCCAATGCCAATTAGATTTGGGATATACAGGCATAGGGCTGCCTCTGCTGCACAGTATTTCCAGGCAGGTGGAGGTGTAGCTGGTGCTGACGGAGGAGTCTTTAGCTTGACTCAAGGAGACCCTATTGATTTATATTGGTATAGTGGCCTTTGGTAACACTGCCTGGTATTCCAGAGACCATCTTCACACTTGCATGTTGGTGGTCTCAGTACATCTTTCCCATGTTAACATCAGGCCTTTTACAGCAGGGGCCTTATCACCTCTCTTCTTGCAGGTATCCCAGTTTAGAGGCAAGGAGCCTTCACCTACTTTTGTAGGGGCTTGGATCCCCTGGCCAACATCTCCTTGGTAGAATAATCCATTGTTGATGGCAGAGCTCCTGCATTAATATATTTTTGCTTAAGTGCATAGCTTAAGGAGACTTTAGTATTATATTTGGTTCCTGAATAGAGAAGATTCCCTTTTCACAGTTCCTATGTACATTATCTTTCAAGAAGGCAGTTTTTAACTGGTTTTTATAAGAGATTACCTCTATAAATAGTTGTCTCCAATTTACAGTTTGAGAACGACATCATCATCATTTTTCTCCCGTTGTTTTAGCGGGGTGGGAGAGTAGAAAGTCTCTTGTATTAAAACCTTTGCATCTCCTAGAAGATAAGTTTCGTTTGGCAGGACACATTATACATACTGTTTCAAGTAGGATCCACAGAGGGTTCGATGTTGTTTGTAGCAATCTGAGGTTTTTCTTCCTTGCAATGTTCATATGGGCCAACCTCTCTGTTGGCACTTTTTGGTACATCCTCCTCGATGCAAAGCTGTATCTTTGCTTTCACAGCTTGTGTAAGTTGGTGGTAACATTTGTTGACCTGTTTGAGAACATACAAATTTTTTTCCGCCATTGTTTAGTTTGAAAGATTTTGAATTGCAAGGGTTTTGACAAAAAGGTTTTCATTTCTATCTGTATCCCTCCTGTGGTAGTTTGGATGAGTGTCCCCATAGGCTCTAGGTATATAGACAAATAGACATCTGTTTGTCTCCAGCTGGTGGCGCTGTTTTTGGAGGTCTTGGGTTGTGTGGCCCTGCTGGAGGAAATGTGTCACTAGGGGCAGGGCTTAGAGATTTTAACAATCCTCATGGTCTACAGTGTGCTTCTCTGCCTTCCTGGTGCCTCCTTCGAGATGTGACCCCCAGTTTTGCTGCTCCAATACTGCCACGCCTCCCACCCACAGTGTTCTCTAATTCCCTGGAACCGTGCATCGTAAGCTCAAATAAACTCTTCCTTTTATAAGAAGTTTTGCCCTTGGTCATGGTGGTTTTTATACAGCAACAGAAAAGTGACTAATATACCTCCCCATTTTTTTTTTCTTGTGTTGGGTTTTTGTTTTTTTGACCCATAGATCTCACAGAAGGCAGTTGTATAATACATACCTATAGGGAGGGAGTCAAGGACCAGATTTCATCAAATTCACCCATGCTATTTTTGGTGACTGTAAAATGTGGTTAACGTAGGAAGCAAACTTAATTTTTTCGTTAAATCATCTTATAGGTGAAAGAATGCTGAAGCAAAAACCCACAAGTGGGAGGAAACCTTCCTGCAGATAAATCTGACAAAGCATTAATTTCCAGAGTATACAAGCTACTCAAAGAACAAAGAAGAAGGAAAACAAATGAATCCACTCAAAAGAGCGGAAGCAAAGATCTGAATAGAGATTCACAGAGGAGGAATTAGAGATGGCCGAGAAACATCTTAAGAAGTTTACAACATCGCTGATAATTAAGGAAATGCAAATTAAACCACGTTGAATATCATCTACTCTAATAAGACTTGGCTAGGATAAGGAATACGAATGATACCAAGTGCGGGAGAAGGTGTTGTGGGGAAAGGGGGACACTCATCCAATGATGGTGGGGAATGTAAACTTGTACAGCCCACTTGGAAAAGCAGTGTGGAGAACCAGTAGAAAGACTCAAAGTGAGCCTGCCATTTGGACCCAGTCATACCACGCCTGGGTATATACCCACAAGACTCATTTTACTGCAGAGATACATGCACAGCGTTTATTGCAGCTCTGTTTCACAATAGCTAAAAGCTGGAACAAGCCCAGATGCCCCTCAACTGACGAGTGGATAGAGAAAATTGGTACATGTACACAATGGAGTTCTATACTGCATGTAAATGGATGGAGCAAGAAAACATTATGTGTAAGTGAAGCAACACAGTCCCAGAAAAAACAAACGACAAATGGTTGTCCCTCAGATGTGGATGCTGTGCAATAGCCCAGATATAAATAATTCTCATGGAGAGTGATGCATAATAAAGAACGACAATAGAAAGACTGCATCAGAAAACTGACTGAAATGGTGAATTGGGAAGGGCGGGAGGGGCGGGAGAGGGACACGGGTGTATATTCGATTAATGCATATTTAATTGACGTGAGTTCAACAAGTATCCAGTTTTGCCCAGACACTGTATACAGGTTACATGGTGGTTTAGGACTCAGTAAAAGTAAATATGTGTATATTAAACAACATTGTTTTACAGGCTCTGATAAAAACGGTAATGCATCTGCGTTAAACGGAGATATAAATTGCTGCTGTCCATGTTTGTAACTTTGGGATTGGCACATACAAATGTTCTCTATAATTTTTATGTTGTACGGTATCATCCCTTCTATTATTAAGAGTTTCTTTCATCCTTTCCAAGTTGTTTGTGGAATATTGTATTTCTTTTTACATTTCAACTTGAATTTTTGTCAATGTTTCTATATCTTTTCTAATTTCATTCTGTATCTTTTGTAATTTCATTCTGCAATTGATCATTGTCCTCTTTCAATTTATCCCTGTCTCCTTTTAGATTCCAGAGTTCCTTGTTTATAAGCTCCTTAAATTCTCTCAACTCCTTAATTTCTCTAATCATATTCATAATTGTTCTTTTGAGATCACTATTCTCAGTTATATCCAATGGGTCTTCATTAGAAGGCACTTGTATAGGGGTATTAGTGTTTGGTAGAGATCGTCCTTTGTCTTTCTTTCATTGAGCTTTAGGCATTTGGGTAGCTTCTGTTGGGAGTGGTTCCAATGTGAAGCTTAGGTGCTTATTGAGCTGACACTGATGTTGATTATACTCTTCAGGTGTCTCTCGACTTCCTAATTGAGGCACAAGTGGATACTCTAGGCTTCAAAAATCTCAACTCTATCCTAACACTGTACAGCCCAACACCCCTCAGCAAACCAGCAAACAATTTGCTCAGTGGACTAAACCACACAACACAAAAACCTAGCTGAAACCCCCATCGCCTGCAAAACCACTCCCAGATGGCGCTGCCAGTCTTGTGGGCTGGAAGGTCACAACCCTTCCCCTGCAATGCAGCTGGAGTCCCCCACATCCAAGTGGGATAATCCCCAATCACCTACCCACTCAGGGAACCACCAACATACACCACCCATGCTTAATCTACCAGCTAATCCCCCGGAGCCAAGTGTCTATACCTGGGTTCAGCAGAAGAAAGGCTCAGCAGACACAGGAGCTTTCCCTGTTGTTTCATGATACGCTTGGGCGATGTCTACAGCACTAAGTTATAGTCCCTAAGGATTCAAATGCCCTTGGGCCACCTCTGATGCTTCCTCATACTCTTGGGGGCCCCCAAGTCCCCCTCCTCAACTTTGCCCTTAGCTGCTCAGAACGCACCCACTGCCTTGGGAGCCACTACCATGGAAAAGCCACTTTTTATATTTTATTTATATTTACTTGTTTGCTTATTTATTTATTTTTATTGATGGTTTGTGTATTTCATTCATTATCTTTCAGTCCAATTTAGACACATTCCCCTCTCCCTGCCCCCACCCCACCCCTGTTCATACCTTCTGCCATACATCTCTTACATCTTTCTCTCAGTCTTTCCAAAGTTTTTCACTGCAGAGGTTTGTTGTTTTGGGCAGACTAGGAGTAAGAAATTTGTCATTGGAAAGTGGCTTAAATGTATTTCATATGGGGGTTTGGGGGATGGAGAATTGGTTTTGATTTGGAACCATTGTATGAGTTGTACAAGTGCTCTATAAAAAATAAAAATAAAAAAGGCCAATAAATTTGACTGTCTCTTTGAATTTCATGCTAAATTATGCTGTACATTAAATTTGTTTTAATTTAAGAATGAAATTCCTGATGGATTCCCAAGAAGCTTTTGTTTGTGACTCCACCCGTGATTATGTATGGAGCAATGCTTACAGAGCTGAGACAAGGAAGTTACCTGTAATGTCAGCTCCAGAGAAATGGTGATTTTTAAAACCTCCTATGGATAACACAAAATGAACATTTGAACTTTTCTTTAAAGCCTAAATTCATCTTAAAAATGAAGAACATTACTTAAGTAAGAGAAGAAAATCACACCATAGATTACTCTTATATAGCTACTGCACAAAATTTCCTCACGTGTTTCTTAAATTCATTTCCATTTTCTTTTGTTTTATATCCATTGTCTGTTAAATCTCTAATCACCTAATTTCCAAAAGCCACAGTCAATACTAAACTCATTTACAGCCCTGATAGTCTGAGTATCATATGCCACACTACATAAGTATATATGCCAATATAATCAAAATCTTAATGGAACCCAATTAAGCTGTCTGTGCTGTGGCTTTTCAGATATCATGTCTCTTTATTACAGAAGTCAACCTCATTTGTAAATCCTTTTATAAATTTGAACTAAGTCAAGAAATATTTAGCTAATAGATCTTTTATCAAGTTCCTGAGGAAAATCAATTCTTTTCTCTACATTCATATTTTTCTCACTTCTCTTATATCTTTACCCATTTAGTTCTTTGTTGCACAAAATAAGGCATAGTAGGTTTGGGTTTTTTTTTTTTTACTATTTTAAGGACTATTATATGTACAAACATTAATAATATAAAATGGGTGGATGTTGGCCAGGGGATCCAAGGCCCCACCAAAGGTAAGGGCTCCTTGCCTCTAAGTTGGGATACCTACAGGAGGAGAGGCAATAAGACCCTGCTGCCGAAGACCTGATGTTAACATGGGAGGGATGTATTGAGACCACACATGCAAGTGTACAGATGGCCTCTGGAATGCCAGAGAGTGTTACCAAAGGCCACTAAACCAATAAAGCAAATATGGGTCTNTTTCATTCTGCAATTGATCATTGTCCTCTTTCAATTTATCCCTGTCTCCTTTTAGATTCCAGAGTTCCTTGTTTATAAGCTCCTTAAATTCTCTCAACTCCTTAATTTCTCTAATCATATTCATAATTGTTCTTTTGAGATCACTATTCTCAGTTATATCCAATGGGTCTTCATTAGAAGGCACTTGTATAGGGGTATTAGTGTTTGGTAGAGATCGTCCTTTGTCTTTCTTTCATTGAGCTTTAGGCATTTGGGTAGCTTCTGTTGGGAGTGGTTCCAATGTGAAGCTTAGGTGCTTATTGAGCTGACACTGATGTTGATTATACTCTTCAGGTGTCTCTCGACTTCCTAATTGAGGCACAAGTGGATACTCTAGGCTTCAAAAATCTCAACTCTATCCTAACACTGTACAGCCCAACACCCCTCAGCAAACCAGCAAACAATTTGCTCAGTGGACTAAACCACACAACACAAAAACCTAGCTGAAACCCCCATCGCCTGCAAAACCACTCCCAGATGGCGCTGCCAGTCTTGTGGGCTGGAAGGTCACAACCCTTCCCCTGCAATGCAGCTGGAGTCCCCCACATCCAAGTGGGATAATCCCCAATCACCTACCCACTCAGGGAACCACCAACATACACCACCCATGCTTAATCTACCAGCTAATCCCCCGGAGCCAAGTGTCTATACCTGGGTTCAGCAGAAGAAAGGCTCAGCAGACACAGGAGCTTTCCCTGTTGTTTCATGATACGCTTGGGCGATGTCTACAGCACTAAGTTATAGTCCCTAAGGATTCAAATGCCCTTGGGCCACCTCTGATGCTTCCTCATACTCTTGGGGGCCCCCAAGTCCCCCTCCTCAACTTTGCCCTTAGCTGCTCAGAACGCACCCACTGCCTTGGGAGCCACTACCATGGAAAAGCCACTTTTTATATTTTATTTATATTTACTTGTTTGCTTATTTATTTATTTTTATTGATGGTTTGTGTATTTCATTCATTATCTTTCAGTCCAATTTAGACACATTCCCCTCTCCCTGCCCCCACCCCACCCCTGTTCATACCTTCTGCCATACATCTCTTACATCTTTCTCTCAGTCTTTCCAAAGTTTTTCACTGCAGAGGTTTGTTGTTTTGGGCAGACTAGGAGTAAGAAATTTGTCATTGGAAAGTGGCTTAAATGTATTTCATATGGGGGTTTGGGGGATGGAGAATTGGTTTTGATTTGGAACCATTGTATGAGTTGTACAAGTGCTCTATAAAAAATAAAAATAAAAAAGGCCAATAAATTTGACTGTCTCTTTGAATTTCATGCTAAATTATGCTGTACATTAAATTTGTTTTAATTTAAGAATGAAATTCCTGATGGATTCCCAAGAAGCTTTTGTTTGTGACTCCACCCGTGATTATGTATGGAGCAATGCTTACAGAGCTGAGACAAGGAAGTTACCTGTAATGTCAGCTCCAGAGAAATGGTGATTTTTAAAACCTCCTATGGATAACACAAAATGAACATTTGAACTTTTCTTTAAAGCCTAAATTCATCTTAAAAATGAAGAACATTACTTAAGTAAGAGAAGAAAATCACACCATAGATTACTCTTATATAGCTACTGCACAAAATTTCCTCACGTGTTTCTTAAATTCATTTCCATTTTCTTTTGTTTTATATCCATTGTCTGTTAAATCTCTAATCACCTAATTTCCAAAAGCCACAGTCAATACTAAACTCATTTACAGCCCTGATAGTCTGAGTATCATATGCCACACTACATAAGTATATATGCCAATATAATCAAAATCTTAATGGAACCCAATTAAGCTGTCTGTGCTGTGGCTTTTCAGATATCATGTCTCTTTATTACAGAAGTCAACCTCATTTGTAAATCCTTTTATAAATTTGAACTAAGTCAAGAAATATTTAGCTAATAGATCTTTTATCAAGTTCCTGAGGAAAATCAATTCTTTTCTCTACATTCATATTTTTCTCACTTCTCTTATATCTTTACCCATTTAGTTCTTTGTTGCACAAAATAAGGCATAGTAGGTTTGGGTTTTTTTTTTTTTTACTATTTTAAGGACTATTATATGTACAAACATTAATAATATAAAATGGTCATGACAAATCATGAAAACAAATTCCATTACCCTAAGGAAACTTAATGATATGTAGCTCTTTCCAAGTTGGACAGCATTTTAATTTGTGGAAAAGACAAATGTGAAGTTTAATAAAGAAATTTAAACAATATTTGGCACTGCAGTGGAGTTAAATAAAATCCAATTGTAAAATCTAGAATTATAGAAAAATAGCAACTTAGAGTTAGGATTATCTAAAGATTCTCCAAAACGTTGTGAAATGAGTTATATGGTTAAAGTGCTTGAGAATGACAAATTCTTCAGTACATATAATATTTTAAATTATCGCATAATTTAAAGTAATATATGTACTGAAGAGGGGTCAAGTACAATTACAATGTTAGATTTACAAAACCTCTTTAAACATTTCTTTGTATGACAACAGGATTACTAACCTGTGGGTAGTGTAATAGACTGTCCAGAGAAATCTTGACACAATGTTTCTTTAATGAACAATGGGTGTGAATGCACTGTACACAATATTCCATAGAATAAAATATAAGCAGAGGTCTTGTTTAAATTCAGTGTAAAATTTGTCAAGAATACTGTGTAGAATCTGTCAAGAGATCCCTTTGCCTCTTTTTACCCTGATATCACAATATAATTTTCCATAAAGAAGAAAAAAATAAAGAAATATTTGGAAATATAAGAAAGACTGACCAGCCCTAATTAGAGATGAAAAAAGAGCTATTATAGCAGAAAGAAATGGGAACCTGAGAATCAGAAGGGCAAACTATAAAATCTATATTCTAAGAAATGGAAAATATAGAAAAAAATTGATAAATTTCTGGACATATGTTTCTTTCCCAAATTAAGCCAAGAATATAGAAAAACTTAAATAGATTCATAACCAGAAGTATGATTGAAACAATAATAGAGTCTTAAAAATAAAAAAATCCATCTAAAGCAGATTCACTGCATAATTATAACAGAAATTTAAATAGCACCAAATACCAATCCTTTACAAAGTATCCTCTAATATTTGGACATAAGAAATACTACAAAACTCATCTTGTGAAGTCAGTGTCACACACTGATACTAACACTTGATGCTGAAGCCTAGCTCTTTCAGTATCAGAAAATATGATACAAGCTCCCACGGGAGAAAAAGAACCAATGGTCCAACTAAGCTGTAAACCTATAAGCCATACCAAAAACTGTTCTGGCAAGGAATTTCAGAAAAATTCTCTTGGAATTATTCACAGAAATATAAAAATTCTAAACCTTATATGTATTCACAGAAGTTGGTGTAGAGTGAAAGAAATTCTCAGCATAAAGAATAATACTAGAGATAGCATAATACCTGATCTCAAATTATAGTACACAGTAATCAAAACTGCATGGTCCTGGCACAAAACCCTGATGTGTACATAATTGCATAATGAACTCAAATTCACAAGGCTATGGACTCCTAATTTTTTGACAAAAAGTCAAAAACATACATTAGAGAAAAGATAGCCTCTTAAATAAATAGTTCATGAAAAGTCAATTGCACAGATGTAATATAAAGAAATTAGATGCTAATCTTTAGCTCTATATAGAATTTAACTCAAAATAAATCAAAGGTCATGGAAGACGTGGAAATCTGGGATTATTAAAGGAAAACATTCGTACATCAAATAATGATATAAGCATAAGCAAGAACATTATGAAAAATAACCTTAATTGTTCAAAAAAGAATACCAATAATTGAGAAATGAGATTGAACAAAATTAAAACTCCTTTGCATACCCAAAGAAGAATGGGGCTGGATAAATAACAATAAAGTTCATTAGAAAAAGTCATATGGAAATATACTACTATAGAACCTTTTTAAAATATATACATTATCAAAAGAGATTAAAATTAGTTACCTTGTAAAAGTGGAAATTGCCCCTACTAGATATAACAGGTTAACAGAGACAAATCCTAATGCCAGGGATGAACTCCATCATTTGAATCTGCTGACCAAGGGTCCTGTAAATGCTAAAACAATATTGATCATTGCCCCTAATCTTGGGTACCCACAAGAACAGAAGAAAGGAGCAACCATCCCTAAGCAATTAAAGAGAGAAATTAAGAAAAGCATAACAGAGTAAATAGAAACCTAGACCAAGAAGGCAAACAAACAAACAAAAAAAGTGGAAAGGAAGCAACACACTTCTCTCAATAATAACCTTAAATATTAATGATCTAAACTCCCAACCAAAAGACATAGACTGGGAGAATGGATTAGGAAAGAGAATCCATCTATATGCTGTCTACAAGAAACCCATCTCACCTTCAAGAACAGACACCACCTTAAAGTGAAAGGATGGAAAAAAATATTCCAAGCAAATGGAGTGGCTATTCTATTATCAGACAAAATAGACCTCAGAGTAAAATTAATCAGAAGAGACAAAAAAAGGCCATTTCATCCTTATCAAAGGAACAATTAATTGTGAAGACTTCACAACCCTAAATGATTATTCACCAAACTCTGGTGCACCTAAATTTATAAACAGTACTCTGCAGGACCTCAAGACACAGATTAATCCCAGTACATTAATAGTGAGGGACTTCGATTCCCCACTAAGTCCCTTGGATAGATCAACAGGACAAAAAATAGAGAGACATCTGAACTGAACAATACAATACACCAAATGGACCTCACAGATATCTACAGAATATTCCACTCAAACACCAGAGAATATACTTTCTTCTCAGCACCTCATGGAACATTCTCCAAAATCGTCCACATACTCGGACACAAAAGAAATCTCCACAAACACAAAAGGATTAAAATTATTTTATGCATACTATCAGACCACAGTGCAATAAAGCTCGATATGAACACCAGAATAAGCCACACTAACTACAAGAATGCATGGAGACTAAACAGCACAATCCTGAATAATGAATGGGTCAGGTAAGTAATAAAGAGTGAAATAAAAGTATTAATGGAACTGAATGAAAAAGACAATACAACACAAAAAAACCTGTGGGTTACTTTAAAAGCAGTCTTGAGAAGGAAATTGATATATAAGGCCTAAATCCCAAATAAAACAACAACAACAACAAACAACCCCCAAAACAGAAAAGGAATAAACTTACAATGCAGCTAAAAACACTTAAGCGATAACAACAAATTAACCATTAAGCCAACAGACAGGAAGAAATAACTAAAATTAGAGCAGAAATCAATGAAATAGAAATAAGAAATCAATGAAATAGAAACAAGACAAAGAATCAATGGATCCAAAAGCTGTTACATTAAAAAGACAAACAAAATAGACAGATCTCTAGCCCAGTTAACCAAAAGAAAGAAAGCAACTTCCAATTAATAGCATTCCTGATGAAAGGAAAAACATCACAACAAAGAAATGATCCAGAGAATCATATTAGAATACTTCAAAAACCTATACTCTCCTAAATTTGAAAACTCAAGAGAAATGGATGAATATCTGAAATCCTGGGAACCAACAAAGCTTAACCAAGAAGGGATTGACAGTTTATTTTTTTTTAATTAATTTTATTTATTTCTGTATGTGTACGAATGTACTGTCTGCATGCAAGTCTGTGCACCCGTGTCGTGCAATGCCGCGGAGGTCAGAAGTGGGTGTCGGATTCCCCTGGAGCTGGGGTTCTCCTGGAATTGGAGTTTCAGACGGCTCTCGGCAGCCATGTGGGTGCTGGGGATCGAACCTGGGTCCTCTGCAAGAGCGGTCTGCGCTCTTAACCGCTAGGCCATCTCTCCAGCCCCCGGGATTGACAGTTTAAACAGACCCATAATATTTGAGGAAATTGAATATGTAATAAAAAAAATCTCCAATATAAAAACAGTCCAGGCCCAGAGAGTTACACAGCAGAATTCTATAAAACATTTAAAGAGGTCTTACAAGCATTACTATTCAAATTGTTCAGAAGGATACAAACAGAGGGAAAACTCCCAAATTCCTTCTATGAAGCCAGCATCACTCTAACACCAAAACCAGGCAAAGAAACAATCCAAAAAGAAAACTATAGATCCATCTCATTAATGAACATAGATTCTAAAATTCTCAACAAAATACTTGCAAATCACATGCGGACCTACATCAAAAAGGTCATTCTTCATGATCAAGTTGGATTCATACCAGAGATGCAGGGATGGTTCAACATACATAAATCAATACATATTATAAAACACATAAATGGACTGAAATACAAAAAAAAAAAGAAAAAGAAAAAAAAACACATACACAATCATCTCAATGGATTCAGAAAAGGCCTTTGACAAGAACCACCATTCCTTCATGTTTAAAGTTCTAGAGGAATTGGACTGAAGGGAATATTCCTCAACATGATCAAAGCCATATATAGCAAACCCTTTGCCAACATCATCCTAAATGGAGAAAAATTAGACGCATTCCCTTTAAAGACAAGAACAGAGCAAAGCTGTCTCTTATTGCCACTCCTCTTCAGCATAGTGCTTGAAAGGCTTGCTAGGGCAATAAGACAAGATAAGGAAATTAAAGAGTGCTAATCTGAAAAGAGGAAGTTAAACTACCCATTTTTGCAGAAGATATGTTAGTTTACCAAAGGGATGCCAAAAAGCCCACCAGAAAACTCCTAGAAATGAATGAGTTTCAGTAAAGTGGTGAGATACAAAATTTACCTAGAAAAATTAGTAGCCTTACTTTACACCAACAGTAAACAACTAGAGCAGGAATATAAGAAGACCTTCCCACTCACAATAGCCTCAAAAAAATAAAAAGTACCTGGGAACAAACCTAATCAAAGACATCAAAACATCTCTACAACAAAAATTTTAAACACCTGAAGGAGATTGAAGATATTATCAAAAGATGGAAAGGTCTCCCATGCTTATGGATTGGAAAAATTAATGTAAAAATGTCCATTTTACCGAAATTAATATACAGATTCAGTGCAATATCAATCAAAATCCCCATGAGTTTCTTCACAATCTTGGAAAAAAAAATCCTTAAATTCATATGGAAAAACAAAAAACCCTGAATAGCTGAAGCAACCCTAAACAAAAGTGCAATACATGGGGGATTGCTTTACCACACTTCAAGCTATATTACAGGGATATAGTCATAAAGACAGTCTGGTACTGGCACAAAAACATACCCATTGACCAATGGAATAAATTGGAGATCCAAATATGAGCACATTTCAGCCACCTCATATTTGACAAAGGGGCCAAACAAACAAACAAACAAACAAAAAAACACCCTCAATTGAGGAAAGATAGCATCTTCAGCAAATGGTTTGGGCAAAACTGGATCACCATTTGTAGAAGAACAAAATTAAACCCCTATCTCTCACCCTGTACAAAAATCAACTCCAAGTAGATCAAAGATCTCAGCATGAAACTGGAAACCCTGAAGGTGATAGAAAAAAAAAAGTTGGCAACAACTTACAAAACATAAGCATAGGAAAAAACTTTCTAAATCAGACAGCAGCTGTGCAGGAAATAAGGTCAACAGTTGACAAATGGGACCTCATCAAACTCAAAAGCTTCTGTACAGCAAAAGAAACAATCAAGGAAGTGAAGAGAAATCCCACAGAGTGGGAGGAGATCTTCACTTGCAGAGCATTAAATCCAGAATATATAGCATATTCAAAAAACAAATAATTAAGAAAACAAATGATCTATTCAAAAGATGGAGTAAAGAGCTGAACAGAGACTTCATCTGTGAGGAAGAAAAGATGGCTAAAAAAAATCTTTAAAAGTGTTCAACAGGGGCTGGAGAGATGGCCTAGTGGTTAAGAGCACTGACTGCTCTTGCAGAGGACCCAGGTTCGATCCCCAGCACCCACATGACAGCTGAGAACTGTCTGTAACTCCAATTCCAGGAGAACTCCAGCTCCAGGGGAATCCGACACCGTCTTCTGACCTCCCCAACATTGCATGACACAGGTACACAAACCTACATGCAGACAGTATATTCATACACATAAAAAATAAATAAATAAAATTAAAAAAACCCTTGTTAAAAAGTGTTCAACATCATTAATAATTAAGGAAATGCAAATTAAAACCTCTCTCAGATATCATCTCACTCCAATTAGACTGGCTAAAATCAAGAAAACAAAAGACACCAAATTCTGGAGAGGTTGTGGGGAAAGGGGAACAATCATCCACTGCTGGTGGGAATGTAAATTTGTACAACCAGTAGGGAAAGCAATGTGGAGGACCCTTAAAATACTCAAAATGGGCCTACCACCTGACCCAGTCATACCAATCCTGGGAATATACCCACAAGACTCATCCTACTGCAAAGATACCTGCACATCTATGTTTATTGTAGCACTTTTCACAATAGCAAAGAGCTGGAACCAACCCAAATCCCCCTCAGCAGATGAGTGGATAACAAAAATGTGGTGCATCTACACAATGGAGTTCTATTCAGCAGTAAAGAAAGATGACATCATGAACTTTACAGGTAAATGGATGGAACTTGAAACCATTATGCTAAGTAAAGTAACACAGTCCCAGAAAAACAAATAGTAAATGGTTCCCCTTATTTGTGGATGCTAACACCAAATCCCCAGTTGAAAGGCAAACTGAACATTATTGTTAGATTTATTTTTATCTGAAAGCAGCTATGTTGTTATAATGTAAATCTCTTTGTGGTTCCATTCTTTTTTTTACATTATTTTAAATTTATTTCGGCTGACATATACAAATATAAAGCTGTACATATTTATAGGGTCACACGATGTTTCATATATATATATATATATATATATATATATATATATATATNGGGGTTAAAAATTCTACAGTTCTGGCCGGGCGTGGTGGTGCACGCCTTTAATCCTAGCACTTGGGAGGCAGAGGCAGGTGGATCTTTAAGAGTTCAAGGCCAGCCTGGTCTACAGAGTGAGTTCCAGGACAGCTGGGGCTACAGGGAGATCCTGTCTCAAAAAGACCAAAAAAACAAACAAACAAACAAAAAATTCTACAGTTCTGAATGAAATTACACAGTTCTTTCTTTGAAACTTTTAAAATGCATGCAATATCGCATCTATTGCAATCTTAATGTAAATTGATAAATCTCTTAATGGGCTCTAGAATCCACCTACCACTTATTTTCAGACTCTGTAATTACTGTATATGGGCGGAAGGTACATATTCATATTTTAGAGTAATATAAAATTAAAGGGGGGAAAATGTGAATTCCTAAATATATTTTGGAATTAACATATAGTTTATTCTCAGAGGTCATAATTTTGATACATATGTTGGAACAATACAGAGGAGGGAAAAACAACAACATGAAAACTGGGTCAAAGTACTGACTGATAGAGTTAAATTTTGCCCAAAACAACAAGCCTCTGAAGTGAAAAACTTTGGAAAGACTAAGAGAAAGATGTAAGACATGTATGGCAGAAGGCATGAACAGGGGTGGGGTGGGGGTAGGGATCGGGGAATGTGTCTGTTAGGACCAAGTCAGAAAGGAGTTAGTCAAAAGGAAAGGGTTAACCATGCAGGAGCAACTCTCTAGTTGAAGCAGGTCTTGTTCCAAGAGTTACTCCCTCCCACCTTGAGTTAGTTCCCAGAGCTACCTGAGGTCAGGATGAACTTTCCCAGCCCAGTAGGAGTGCTTCTCACCCCCTAAGGAGCCCATTACTCTCCAAAGGGCTTCAGGCTTCTAAACACAACCATTGTTTCAAACAAAGGGGTACAGAACAGGTGGACTGATCCAATGAAAGACTGCCTGGTCTGCAACCACCAAGACCCCACCAATCAGAGAAAGGGTCACCATAACTGCAGTGGAAATCCCCTAACTTGGAATAAAAGTGGGAGAGGATCCTTGGGCCACTGCCCTCCAGTCCCATGGGAGTGTGCTTGGCCCGCCACGTAGATCTGTCTCTGTCACTATCTCTGTGTAGTATTTTGTACTTTTTCCTTGATGTAATGTTCTTTTATTAAAGCTTTTCCTCCACAGTTTTTGACCTCTCAAGAGATTCTTTGGTAGAGTGGCATTTAAACACCCAATGGTGTTTAAATTGGACTGAACGATAATGAATAAAATGCACTAATAATCGGTAAAAAAAAAAGTCTGTGAAAAAGGCACTGATAAAATATCTGAAGCAATTGAACATCTTTAAAAAAAATATCTGAAGCGTTATATTTGGTCCTGAACAGAGAGTAATCATTTTCACAGTTCTATGTCTATTAGTCAATTAAAGAAGGCAGTTTTACCAGTTTTATAAGAGATTACCTCTATAATAGTTGTCGCCAATTTACAGTTGGAGAGCAACCTCATCATCGTCATATTTCTCCTTGTTCTGGGGGGGAGGCAAGAAAGTCTCTCATATCAAAACNGAACCAATGGTCCAACTAAGCTGTAAACCTATAAGCCATACCAAAAACTGTTCTGGCAAGGAATTTCAGAAAAATTCTCTTGGAATTATTCACAGAAATATAAAAATTCTAAACCTTATATGTATTCACAGAAGTTGGTGTAGAGTGAAAGAAATTCTCAGCATAAAGAATAATACTAGAGATAGCATAATACCTGATCTCAAATTATAATACACAGTAATCCAAAACTGCTATGGTCCTGGCACAAACCTGATGTGTTACATAAATGCATTAATGAACTCAAATTCACAAGGCTATGGACTCCTAATTTTTTGACAAAAAGTCAAAAACATACATTAGAGAAAAGATAGCCTCTTAAATAAATAGTTCATGAAAAGTCAATTGCACAGATGTAATATAAAGAAATTAGATGCTAATCTTTAGCTCTATATAGAATTTAACTCAAAATAAATCAAAGGTCATGGAAGACGTGGAAATCTGGGATTATTAAAGGAAAACATTCGTACATCAAATAATGATATAAGCATAAGCAAGAACATTATGAAAAATAACCTTAATTGTTCAAAAAAGAATACCAATAATTGAGAAATGAGATTGAACAAAATTAAAACTCCTTTGCATACCCAAAGAAGAATGGGGCTGGATAAATAACAATAAAGTTCATTAGAAAAAGTCATATGGAAATATACTTACTATAGAAACCTTTTTTTAAAAAATTATTCAACAATCAAAAGATTAAAATTAGTTACCTTGTAAAAGTGGAAATTGCCCCTACTAGATATAACAGGTTAACAGAGACAAAATCCGAATGGGCCAGGATGAACTCCATCATTTTGTATCTTGCGGCCCAAGGGTCCTGACATGCTTAAAACAAGATGTGATCATGTTGCCCCTTAATCGTGGGTACCACAAGAACTGAGGAAAGGAGCAATTATCCTAAGCAATTAAAGAGAGAAAACAAAAAAAAAAAAAAAAAAAAAAAAAAAAAAAAAAAAAAAAAAAAAAAAAAAACAAACAACAAAACAAGTGGGAAAGAAAGCAAAACCCATCTTCTTCAATAAGAACCTTAAATAGGAATGATCTAAACTCCCAACCAAAAGACATAGACCAGGAGAATAGATTAGGAAACAAAAAACATCTATATGCCCAAAGGGCAATGCAAAAAATCTTGTGAAAAACCAAGAGAATATATAAAAAAAAAAAAATGGAAAAAAATTATTCCAAGCACACCCGGAGTGGCTATTCTATTATCAGACAAATAGCCTCAGAGTAAACTTAATCAGAAGAGACAAAAAAAAAGGCATTTCATCCTTATCACAAGGAACAAGGAATATTTAACCAGGAAGACTTCACAACCCTAAATGCATATTCACCATACTCTGGTGCACCTAACTTTATAAAAAGTACTCTGCGGACCTCAAAGACACAGATTATCCCAGTACATTTACCTCGTGAGGGATTCGTTCTCCCACTAAGTCCCTTGGCTCGATACAAACAGACAATAACTAGAGAGACATCTGAACTGAACAATACAATACACCAAATGGACCTCACAGATATCTCACAGAATATTCCACTTCAAACACCCGAGAATATACTTTCTTTTCAGCACCTCAAGGAACATTCTACAATATCGTCCACATACCGGACACAAAGAAATCTCCACAAACACAAAAGGATTAACACTTATTATGCCTACTATCAGAACCACAGTGCAATATAGGTCAATATGAACACCAGACTAAGCCAATTAGCTACAGAATGCATGGAGGGGGGGGGGGGGGGGAATAACACCGGCCACAATCCTGAATAATGAATGGGTCAGGACGGTAATAAAAGAGTGAAATAAAAGTATAATGGAACTGAATGAAAAAGACAATACACCACAAAAAACCATGTGGGTTACTTTAAAAGCAAGTCTTGAGAGGAAATTGATATTATAAAGGCCTAAATCCCAAACTTAAAAAACAACAACAACAAACAAACCTTCCAAAAAACAGAACAGGAAATAAACTTATCATATGCAGCTAAAAAACACTTATAAGCGATACACAACAAATTAACAATTAGCCCACAAGCCAGGAAGACAAGAAATAACTAAAATTAGAGCAGAAATCAATGAAATAGAATAAGAACAGAAAACAATACAAAGAATAAAAAAAAAAAAAAATCAATGGATCCAAAAGCTGTTACATTAAAAAGACAAACAACCAGACAGACCTCTAGCTCTGTTAAACAAAAGAAAGAAAGCAACTTCCAATTAATAGCATTCCTGATGAAAATGAAATATCACAACAAAGAAATGATCCAGAGAATATTGAATATACTTACAAAAACCTATACTCTCCTAATTTGAAAATCAAGAGACATGGATGACTATCTGAAATCTGGGAACCAACAAAGCTTAACCATGAAGAGGATGACAGTTATTTTTTTTTAATAATTTTATTTCATTTTTTTTTTTTTTTTTTTTTTTTTTTTTTTTTTTGCAAGTCTGTGCACCCGTTTCGTGCTATGCCGCGGAGGTCTGAAGAAGTGGGTGTCGGATTCCCCTGGAGCTGGGTTCTCCTGGAATTGTGAGTTTTCAGACGGCTCTCGGCAGCCATGTGGGTGCTGGGGATCGAAAACCTGGTCTCTGCAAGAGCGGTCTGCGCTCTTAACCGCTAGGCCATCTCTCCAGCCCCGGGATTGACACTTTAACCAAGACCCATAATATTTTGAGGAAAACTTGCAATATTTAATAAAAAAAAAATTTCCAATTATAAAAAAACAGTCCAGGCCAGAGAGTTACACAGCAGAATTCTTTCAAACATTTAAAGAGGTCTTACAAGCATTAATACTCTTCCAATTGTTCAGAGGATAAAAACAGAGGGAGTTCTCCAAACTTCCTTCTATGAAGCCAGCCCTCCACTCTAACACCAAAACCAGGCAAAGAAACAATCCAAAAAGAAAAACTATAGATCCTCTCATAAATGAACATAGTTCTCAAATTCACCAATATACTTGAAATCCATGCGTCCTAATCAAAAAAGGTATTCTTCATGATCAGTGGAGTCTACCAGAGCGTGCCGGGATGGTTCAACATACATAAATCACATAACCTCTTATACAACACATAAATGGACTGACATAAAAATAAAAAAAAGAAAAAGAAAATAAAGACACATTACAAAATTATCTCAATGGATTCAGAAAAGGCCTTTGACAAGAACCACCATTCCTTCATGTTTAAAGTCTAAGAGGGAACTGGGGACTGAAGAGAACTTCCTCAACATGATAAAGCCATATATAGCAAAACCCTTTGCCAACATCATCCTAAATGGAGCAAAAATTAGACGCATTCCCTTTAAAGACAAGAACAGAGCAAAGCTGTCTCTTATTGCCACTCCTCTTTCAGCATTAGTGCTTTGAAAGGCTGTCTAGCGGATAGTAACAAGATAACGGAAATTAACGAGTTCTAATTGGAAACGAGGAAGTTAAGCTATCCATTTTTGCAGAAGATATGTTAGTTTACCAAAGGGATGCCAAATGCCCACCAGAACTCCTAGAAATGATGAGTTCAGTAAGTGGGGCAGATACAAAAATTTACCTAGAGAAAATTTAGTGCCTTACTTTACACCACCAGTAAACACTAGAGCATCGGAATTCATGGAGAACTTTCCACTCACAAGAGCCTTCTAAAAAAATAAAAAGTACCTGGGAACAAACCTAATCAAAGACATCAAAAAACACTCTACAAACAAAAAATTTTTTTACACACCTGAAGGGATTGAATATGATATCAAAAGATGGAAGGATCTCCTTTGTTCATGGATTGGAAAAAAAATTAATTGGTAAAAATGTCCATTTTACCGTAAACTTAATATACAGATTCAGTGCATTCCTATCAATCAAAATCCCCCATGAGTTTCTTCACAATCTTGGAAAAAAAAATCCTTTACTTTCATATGGAAAAACAAAAAACCTGATAGCTGAAGCAACCCTAAACAAAAGTGCAATACATGGGGGATTGCTTTACCACACTTCAAGCTATATTAAAGGGATATAATCATAAAGACATTTGTTTAACTGGCACAAAAAATACCCATTGACCAATGGAATAAAAGTAAAGATCCAACTATGAGCCACATCCTTCAGCCACCTCATATTGGACGAAGGGGCCAAAAAACAACCAAACAAACAACACAAAAAAACACCCAATTGAGGAACAGATCCATATTCAGCAAATGGTTTGGGCAAAACTGGATCACCTTGTATGCAGTAGAACAAAAATTTAAAACCCCTATCTCTCACCTGTACAAAACTCAACTCAAGATGAATCAAAGATCTCAACCTGAAAACTGGAACCCTGAATGTGATAGAAAAAAAAAGTTGGGAACAACTTACAAAAACACTAACAGCATAGAAAAAAACTTTCTAAATCCGACAGCAGCTTGTGCACAGGAAATAAGGTCCAACAGTGCACAAATGGGACCTCATCAAACTCAAAAAGCTTTTGTCCCGCAAAAGAAACAATCAAGGAAGTGAACGAGAAAATTCCCACAGAGTGGGAGGAGATCTTTAGCAGTGATGCATCTGACAGATCATTAAATCCAGAATATATAGCATATTCAAAAAACAAATAATTAAGGAAAACAATTTATCTACTCAAAAGATTGGAGTAAAGAGCTGAACAGAGACTGGGCTGATGAGGAAGTAAAGATGGCTAAAAAAAAATCTTAAAAAAAAAAAAAAAAACAGGGGCTGGAGAGATTGCCTAGTGGTTAAGAGCAAATGACTGCTCTTGCAGCGGACCCAGGTTTTCGATCCCCAGCACCCACAAAAAAAAAAAAAAAAAATGTCTGTAACTCCAATTACCAGGAGAACTCCAGCTCAGGGGATTCCGACACCGTCTTCTGACCTCCCCAACATTGCAAGACACAGGTAACAAAACCCTACGTGCAGACGTATATTCATACACATAAAAAATTAAATAAATAAATTAAAAAAAAATACTCTGTCTCAAAAAGATCAAATTTTTTTCAACATCATTAATAATAATTAAGGAAATTGCCAAATTAAAACTACTCTTCAGATATCATCTCACTCCAATAGACTGGGCTTAAAAATTCAGAAAACAAAAGGACACCCCAAATTGGGTCGCGGTTGTGGAGAAAGGGGGATATCATCCACTGCTGGTGGGAATGTAAATTTGTTCAACCATAGGGGGAAAGCAATGTGGAGGACCCTTAACCTACTCAAAATGGCCTACCACCTGACCCAGTCATACCAATCCTGGGATATACCACAAGACTCATCTACTGCAAAGATACCTGAACCATTATGTTTATTGTCGCACTTTTCCCCCTAGCCAAAGCCGCTGGAACAACCCAAAATCCCCCTCAGCAGATGCGGGTAAACAAACATCGCTTGTCCCCTGCATTTCCACAATGGAGGTTCTATTCCGCCTTTCAAGCCCGATTACATCATGAACTTACAGGTAAATGGATGGAACTTTAAACCATTATGCTAAGTAAAGTAACACAGTCCAGCAAAACACATAGTAAATGGTTCCCCTTATTTGTGGATGGGATGTACACAAATCCCCAGTTGAAAGGCAAACTGAACATTATTGTTAGACTTTATTTTTATTGAAAGCAGCTATGTTGTTATAATGTAAATCTCTTTGTGGTTCCATTCTTTTTTTTCCATTTATTTTAAATTATTTGGCTGTCCTATACAAAATATAAAGGCTGTACAATTTATAGGGTCACACTATGTTTTCATATATATTATATATATATATATATTTATATATATATTATGCCTTGTTTTTAAAACTTGAAACTGTTGAACATGTCTAGGTCTTTAAACATGTATAGTTTCTTTGGGGTTAAAAATTCTACAGTTCTCGGCCAGGCGTGGGGTGCACGCCTTTAATCTAGCACTTGGGAGCAGAGGGCAGGTGGTTCTTTTAAGAGTTCAAGGCCCAGCCTGGTTCACAGAGTGGAGTCCAGGACAGCTGGGGAACTACAGGCGAGATACCTTGTCTCAAAAACGACCAAAAAAAACAAACAAACAAACAAAAAATTCTCAGTTCTGAATGACCTTACACAGTTCTTCTTGAAACTTTTACAAATGCATGCAATATCGCATCTATTGCAATCTTAATGTAAATTGATAAATCTCTTAATGGGCTCTCGCATCCCACCTACCACTTATTTTCAGACTCTGTAATTACTGTATATGGGCGGAAAGGTACATATTCCTATTTTTAGCGTAATATAAAATTTAAGGGGGGAAAATGTGAATTCCTAACTATATTTTGGACCTAACATATAGTTTATTCTCAGAGGTCATTATATTTTGATTTAATAATATGTTGGAACAATACAGAGGAGGGAAAAACAACAAAATGAAAACTGGGTCAAATACTGACTGATAGAGTGAAATTTTGCCCAAAACAACAAGCCTCTGAAGTGACAAAACTTTGGAAAGATAGATAAAGATGTAAGACATGTATGGCAGAAAGGGGGGGTGGGGGGGGTGTTTGGGTGTTGGGGGGGGGTTGGGGGGGGCGGGGGTTGGGAGGTGGGGGTGGGAAGGGGGGGTGGGTGGGGGGGTAGGGATCGGGGATGTGTTCTTTTAGGACCAAGGTCAGAAAGAGTTTAGTCAAAAGGAAAGGGTTAACCATGCAGGAGCAAATCTCTAGTTGAAGCAGGTCTTGTTCCAAGAGTTACTCCCTCCCACCTTGACTTGTTAGTTCCCGCGCTATCTGAGGTTAGGATGAACTTTCCCAGCCCAGTAGGAGTGCTTCTCACCCCCTCAGGAGCCCATTACTCTCCAAAGGGCTTCAGGCTTCTAAACACAACCATTGTTTCAAAAAAAGGGGTACAGAACAGGAAGACTGATCCAATGAAAGACTGCCTGGTCTGCAACCACCAAGACCCCACCAATCAGAGAAAGGTTCACCCACCGTAACCGCAGTGGAAACCCCCTAACTGGGAATAAAAGTGGGAAGAGGATGGACCTCGGGGCCGCTGCCCTCCAATCATGGGAGTGTGCTTGCCCCCGCCAGTAGATCTTTCTGTCATTGTCTCTGTGTTGTGTTTTGTACTTTTTCCTTGATGTAATGTTCTTTATTAAAGCTTTTCCTCCACAGTTTTTTGCCTCTTGAGAGATTCTTTGATAGAGTGGCATTTAAACACCCAATGGTGTTTAAATTGGACTGATGAACGATAATTGAATTAAAATGCAAATAAATCGGTAAAAAAAAAAAATGTCTGTGACAAAAGGCACTGAAAAATATCTGAAGCAATTGAAACATCTTTAAAAAAATAACATATCTGAAGCGTTCTATTGGTCCTTGAACAGAGAGAGAGTGTAATCCTTTTCACAGTTCTCTGTCTATTAGTCAATTCAAGACGGCAGTTTTACCCAGTTTTATAAGAGATTACCTCTATAATAGTTGTCTGCAATTTACAGTTGGAGAGCAACCTCATCATCGTCATATTTCTCCTTGTTTGGGGGGGAGGCAAGAAAGTAAGTCTCTCATATCAAAACCTTTTGTGGCACCTAGAGGAAAGTTTATTAGGACTCATTATAAATCGTTGTTTTACACAACAGTGATTTATATCTCCATTTTAATCGAGATGCATTACCATTTTTATCAGATTCTGTAACCAATGTTTGTTTAATATACACAGTTTACTTTACTTTTACTAAGTCCGAAAACACCATGATTCCTGTAGACAGTGTCTAGCCAAACTGGGTACTTGCTGACTCATCGTCAATTTAAATATCACTTATCGAATATACACCCGTGTCCTCGTCTCCACCCCTCCCCCTTTCCCAATTCACCTTTCGTCCATTTTCTGATGCAAGTTTTCGTTGTTGTTTTTTTATATGCCTCGCCTCTACCATAGGAAATATTTATACTGGGTGTGTTGTTACTGCATCCACATATGAGGACACACCATTTGTCGTTTGTTTTCTGGGACTTGTGTTACTTCACTTACATAATGTCTCCAGCTCCATCCCATTTACCTGCAAGTTCATGAGTTTGTCCCTCTTACTGCTGCATAGTACTTCCATTGTGATACATGTACCCATTTTCTCTCTCCCCACTCGTTAGTTGAAGGTGTCACCTGGGCTGTTCCAGCTTTTTGCTTATTGTGAACAGAACGTGCGCAATAAATAGCTGTGCATGTATCTTGTTTTTTTTAGTGTATGAGTATCTTGTGGTTATATGCCAGGAGTGTATGTACTGGGTCAAATGGAAGGTCTTTTTGATGTCCTTCTAAGGTTCTCCACACTGCTTGTCCAAGTGGCTGTACAAGTTTTTACATCTCCCCCCAGCCAGGCATGGAGTGTTCCCTTTCCACAACCTCTCCAGGCACTTGGTTTCATTTTGTTCTCTTTATCCTAGCCAGTTCTTATTGGAGTTAAGGTGATATCTCAAAGTGGTTTTAATTTGCATTTCCTTAATATCAAGGGATGCTGAACACTTCTTAGTGTTTCTCGGCCATCTCTATTTCTCCTGTGTGAAGTTCTTTATTTAGATCTTTGCTCCATCTTTTGATTGTTTCATTTGTTCTTTCTTTTTGTTTTTTTTTGAGTAGCTTGTCTACTCTGGAGATTAATGCTTTGTCAGATTGTCTGCTGTGAAGGTTTCCTCCCCTCTTGTGGGTTTCTCTTCACTTCCTTTATCGTTTCTTTTGATGTACAAAAGCTTTTGAGTTTAAGGAGGATCCATTTGTCAATTGTTGATCTTCTTTCTTGTGCTAAGCTGCTGGCTGATTTAGGAGAGTCTTTTTCCTACACCTATGTCTTGTAGTTTGCTGCCCAAAGTTTTCTCTTCTTATCACCTCCCAGCGTTTAGGGTTCACATTGAGCGTCTTTGGTCCATTCTACTAAGTCCTTAAACTATGCGCTTAAGCAAAGTATATCAATACAGGAGCTCTGGGACCTTCAGTAATGGATATTCCACCAGTGGCGATGTTGGCCAGGGAATCTAAGGCCCACCAAAGGAAAGGCTCCTTGCCTTCAAACTAGGGATACCTGCAGAAGAGAGGCGATAAGGCCCTGCTCTTGAAGACCTGACGTTAACATGGGAAAGCCGTATTGAGACCACACATGCACGTGTACAGATGGCCTCTGGCAATGCCAGGGAGCGTTACCAAGGGCCACTAAACCAATTAAAGCAAAACGGGTCTCCTTAGTCAAGCAAGACTCAACTTGTCCCAGCACAGGCTACACCTCACCTGCCTGGCAGTAGTAGTAATGTGCAGTGGAAGCAGCCATATGCTTGTATCCCCAAATCTAATTGGGCTATTGGCTCTCTCCTCTGAGGAATGACCAGGGCTGATGCCAAAAGCTTACATCCTTTACAGGTTGGGCGCTGATATCATAAGCCACAGTAAGGCCCCGTCATATTTAACAAGAAAAAAAAAATGTTAGTTCGTGGCTCACTCAACACTAATCTAAAACATCTGTGTCATAAACAAAGTAACCTACCATACCTATTAATGCTGATTAAGTACCTATATATATCTAATTGGCTTGTGCTTCATTCCGTAGTATTGAGGTTATTCCTGGACAGACTGTCAGCCCATGAAAAGAAAACAGCCCATATTGACCAGCATCCAAGAACAGCAGCTCCAGAGAGAGTGGACTGTTTGCTTCTTATCCACCTGTGCACCTTTTCTAAGCCCAGGAATAATCTGCGGAAGAGGGGGCATGGTAGAATGTTGTACGGTGCTGCGAAATGGGTAGGGTGAAGGTTGAAACTACAGCAATGTAGTCTGGACCTCATTTGATTAACCTGATAGAACACACAACCCCTCACCCCCCGCTGGAAGGTGGGGCTGTGGGTGTTTGGGCACAACAGCCTGCAAATTGGTTTTACATGAAGGATGCTTGTACTCATGGATTATCACTTATAGCTAAAAAATGGAAAAAAGAAAAGAACTGAGAGAGATATGCAGGACAGTCATGGCAGAATGCATGATCTCGGTTGGAGTGGGGGTGGGGGGGAAGGGAAGGGGGGATATGCCTGAACTGAATTGGAAAGTGATGTATGAAATGCACAAAGCATCAATAAAAAAAATGTTATTAAATAAAAAAAAATATCTGAAGCAATTGAACATCTTTGAGGAAAGACTTGTGTCAGAGGTCTGCAAACCCAGCCTGAGAGCCTCATCCATGGCAGGAGAGCCAGGACCACAAAGTCTAAATATTGAGAGCCTACCATTTGTAGCTTCTTCTAGAAAAACTTTGCCAAAAATATTTGAGTTGAAACAGCAATAAGCTCATTCGGAAACCAGAGTGCAAAAGAAAGAAAATAAAATAAAAGTGGACCAATGACTTCAATGAAAAGGAACAGTTGTGCAGCAAAGGAGAAAATAATACTCTTCCACATGACTTGGCTTGCACTTTATAGTTATAAATAACAAATAAATATTGAATTTGTCTAAGGAAACTTGTGTTTAGGGAGAATGAGAACTTATAGAGAGGGAAGCATTCAGTCAGTGGCATACATAATGGAAACTCCATAGATAATGGCAACAAAATGAAAATTTTGTATTTATGTTTTATGTGTATGGATATTTTGTGTTCATGAAACTAAGTGCACCATGGACAAAAGAAGAGGGAATCAGAACCCTTGTAACTGAAGTTACAGAATGAATGGATGATGATAATGTCATAGGTCTACATGATGGATTACTACTCACCAGTAAGTGAAGATGAAATTATGAAATTCACAGGTAAATGGATGGAACTAGAGAGTGTTATACTAAGTGAAATAACACAAAGGCAGAAAACCAAGTGACATATGTTCTCTTTAGTTTGTGGATTATAGCACCAATCACCTATACATGAGCATATACCCTGATGTAACAGCAGGAGGCACAAAAATGGAAAGGATACATGGAAGTAAGGGAAAGGAAAGAAGAGGAAGAGGAGCATAGTAAGAAACAGATGACACTGGGCATAGGGAGTCTGGATCTATTTAGAGGAAATTGTCTTTATGAAACCAGTACTATGTATGATGAATTTGTGCCAATAGACACATACATGCAGCTAAGAAGCCCAAATTGGTAACATTTCCATAAATTAGACTCCAAACTTTACTTGGATTGCAGTGACTTCTTTAATCCTGGATTCATTCCAGACACAATATTACACTGTCATGTCTCCTTGGTTTCTCTTTTATTCATTTTATTGCATTTATTTATTTATTCATTCATTCATTTTTAATGTTTGTGTGTGTGTCTGTGCATGTGTGTCCCCACATACCATGTTGCATATATTAAGGTCAGAAGAAGCTTGCCAGAATCAGCTGTCTCTTTTTATCTTCTGGTACCATGAGATTGAACTCAGGTACTAAGTCTTGGCTGCAAACACCTTCTATTCATGAGCCAGCTCATCAGTCTCCTTGTAGCCTTAGCTGTCCTGGAACTCTCTCTGTAGACCAGACTGGCCTTGAACTCACAAAGACCCACCCGCTTCTGCCTCCTGAGTGCTAGGATTAAAGGCTTGTGCCTCCATGCCCAGCACATCTTAGATTTTTATCAGAAAATTCCTCAAGTTTTTCTTGAATTGGGTGACTGCTATATTTGAAAAGAATTGTCAATGTATTTGGGCATTTCAATTTTTTTTCTTTCATGGCTTCATTTGAGCCATGCTGTTGAAGGGAGAAAATACAAAGCTAAAATATCAGTTTGCGGGCTGGAGAGATGGCCTAGGGGTTAAGGGCGCCGACCACTGTTACAGAGGACCCGGGTTCGTCCCTAGCACCCACATGGAGGCCGAGAAACATCTGAAACTCCAATTCCAGGAGAACTCCAATTCCAGGGGAATCCGACACCCTCTTCTGACCTCCGCAGCATTGCATGACACGGGTGCACAAAATTGCATGCAGACAGTACATTCATACACATACAGAAATAAATAAAATTAAAAAAAATATCAGTTTGCCATATCATATCAAAGAACATAAATTAAAAATGACTTCCTGAGGCTTTTCTTCCTTTGAATGTTCAGACGGGTCAGCCTTTCCGTTGCCACTTTTTGGTACATCCTACTCAATGCAAACCTGTATCTTTTCTTTCTCAGCAGTTAAGTTGGTGACGTTTTGTCCTGTTGGAACAAACAAATCTTTTCCCATAGTTAGTTTTAAGATTTGAATTGCAAGGGTTTGATGAAAAGGTTTCATGTCTTTCTGTATCCCCCCCCCTCCTTTTTTATTTTAGCAGTATGAGTCTTCCAGAAAGATAATGTATTATACAAATGAACTTGGGATGGAAGTCAAGCGCATAGATTTCGCATCAACATCAACCCATGTGTGTTGGTGACATAAATATGGATTAACTTTGGGACAGCCAAACTAATTTTTACGTTAAAATTCACTCTAAACGAGAAGCCTACCAAGGATACTGTAAAACAGAGAAACTATAGAGAACCATTTGTATGTGTCAGTACCAAAGTTCTTGCTCTACAGATTTTAATTGTAAGCAAATGTGGCCAAACAGCGAATATATATCTCCATTTCAAATCGTGATTACCATTTTTATCAGAGCTGTAAACCAATGGTGTTTAATATACAATAGTTACTTTTTTACTAAGTCCTAAAACACCATGTAGTCCGTAGACAGTGTCTAGGCATAAACTGGGTACTTGTGTACTCACTGTCAATTAAATATGCACTTAATCGATTATACACCCTGTCCCTCAACCACCCCTCCCCACTTCCCAATTCACCATTCAGTCCATTTCTGATGCAGTCTGTTGTATGTATCTCTTACTAGTGCACTCCCGTCTCCAATGAGCAAATATTTTATATACTGGGTTGTTGTACTAGCATGCCACACTATGAGGACACAGCATTTGTCTTGTTTGTTTTCTGGGACTGTGTTACTTAACTTAACAATAATTCTTCCAGCTCCATCCATTTAACAGCAAATCTCATGGGCATGTTGTCACCTCTTTACATGACTCTGACATAGATCATTGATACAAATGTACCACCATGTTTCTCTATCCCACGCGTCAGTTGAAGCACCATGGCTGTTCCAGCTTTGCTGATTGTGAACAGAGGCTGCAATAAACATACTGATGCATTGTATCTAGTGCAGTAAGTTGGGCTGTCTTGTGGTTAATACCCAGCAGTGGTATGATTGGTTCAAATGGAAGACTCATTTTTGAGGTCTTCTAAGGGTTCTCCACACTGCTTATCATAGTGGCTGTACGAGTTACATTCCCACCAGCAATGCGAGAGTGTTCCCCTTTCCCCACAACCCTCTACAGCACTTGGTGTCACTTCATGTCCTGAATCCTAGCCAGTCTTACTAGACAGATAGTTATTATTTCAAGGTAATTGCGTACACATGACATCCTTTGACACCTCTATACAAATGGAAAACCTTCCTTGCTTTTAATCAGTAAGCTGATCTGCAGACACAATGAACGTGAGTGTTTTTTATCATCTTTGAAGAACTGAAAGGGAGCTGGAGACCTTGAGTACTCACTCAAGAGACCTGGATATAGATACTCTTCTTCCCGGCTCTTTGATAAGAATTTAATGACTCTCTCATGTCCCAAGTGATCAAAATTAACCAAAGCACTTGCTTAACCACCTCTAGGAGCCTGACACCAATAGACAAGCAATCCTAAGATTGTATCCTCAGATTCAGTGTGTCTATCCTCACTTTTCAGACTGACTAATATTAATAAGAAAAAAAATAAAAATTCCACCTCTANCCCTAGAGGAGAACCTACTACTTACTGCTATTTTCCTAAACCAATAAAATTTCTAATTTTATTCTAAATATGTGTCTTTATACTCACAGATAAGTGTAGCTCTCACTCCTCATCAAAGAAGGTTTTTTTGAAGCGTATACAGAGCCTTTGTTATTTTTATAATAGTCATCCTCTAGAAACTTTACCTGGCAAATAATTAGATCTGACTTCTAGCTTTGTGTCGGCTTTGAATAATGGCTCCGGATCTCTCTAATTTGCTGCACACTGAATCTGAGGTACAATCTTAGGATTGCTTTATATGGTGTCAGGCTCCTGAGTGGTAGAAGGCTTGGTAATTTTGTCACTTGGACCATGAGAAATCATTAAATTCTTATCAAAGAGCCGGGAAGAAGAGTATCTATATCCAGGTCTCTTGAGTGAGTACTCAAGGTCTCCAGCTCCCTTTCAGTTCTTCAAAGATGATAAAAAACACTCACGTTCATTGTGTCTGCAGATCAGCTTACTGATTAAAAGCAAGGAAGGTTTTCCATTGTATAGAGGTGTCAAGATGATCATTGTACCAATTACCCTTGAAATAAAACTATCTGTCTCAATTGAATTCATAAATATGTCTGAATGCTTTTTAATTATCTCATATTCTCTACATGTAATGTCACTTTGGATAATGCCCTACATCTTTCAGTAATTCATTTTGTATAAGTAAGCAGTAGAATGAGTCCAGAAACCCAGGGTGGATATCTCCAATAGACAGATAGCAAATCTACCTATGCTACTTTCTGAGGTATAGTTTAGGTGATATTTTTATTGACCACAACTTAATTTTTCTTTATTGATTTCTATGTAATAAAGGACTGACTTTTTGAAGAATTTATGTTTAAATACAAAAAAAAAAAAAATGACTTCCTGTGATATCGGCCTAGATATCAGCTGAAGCAGTGCTTGTCAGACTTCTTTACCAAGTGGATTTACATACTTTCCTAACTGGCACTATGATTCACATTTAGTTTTAGCAAAAAAAATTATGCCTATTACTTAAAGACAGAACACAAATAAAAAGCCACAAGTATTAAGAAAAATAAACTGCTCAAGAAACAACTGTCTGCTTTCAGCTTCAAAGCAGCCAAAGTTGGAATCTTGAAATGGTGAGTTGTCTTTGTTACAATAGGGGCATATGACTATGATTAAGGTTTAGATTATTAGACCTCAATAAAGCCTCATTAGCTACACAAAAGGACATTGGAGATTTTAACAGAAGTGTTCTGAAAACATTCACTGAAAAGTGTTAAGGGAAAGATTAAAAGACAGTATTAAACCGAAGAAGCAATACAGTCAAAAGTAAATTTATGAGTTCTAAAGAACAGAACACATTCAAAGATTAAAGACTCCAAATGTAACTACTTTTGTGTATGAATAGAGAGAAGAATTTTTATTACTGGAATCAAGTGTGCTTGTACAAATAAATAGAATCCAATAATATTCTCAATTATTAGAAGCTTTTATAATCTCTTCATCCCAGGTGATCAGAGCATTTGTAATGGACATGAAAAGCAAAGACTAATGGGTATGCCATGATAAAGACAGACAAATTAGTTAAGTAACCCTAGAAATTGATGATAAGATTTCTTTCATGGTATAATAACATTTTTAAATTCATCTATTCCTATTCTGATTAATTAGCAGAATATTTTAAGTGGGTTCTGGCAGATTTACTGCTAATTAGTTTGGCTCAAATTTGCTGCCTAGTACAGGATGTAGTGACAGTCCTTACATGATATTATATTTTTTAGAAGATTAAACTCACTAGATAAGTTTTCTTGTGTAAATGAATACTTTTAAGAAAATTTATTCCATCGTATCATGTGTCCTTAAATAAGAGTGGCAGTGTGAGTCACATTTGCAGGACATTTCAGGAGATGCCCCCATACATATTCCCCTGAGATTTAGTTGACCTCTGAGGGCAAGGAACAAAGTTAACCCTTAGGTCCCTCAGCCAAATTGGTGTGGGTATTAAGTATGGTCATTAAGCACCCAGAAAGGCTAAGTTACACCAGCCTGATATATCACACTTATACTAAAATTGTATCTTCTGGAAAACAAACTGTGTTTTATTTCCATATCATATTTCTTGATTCATCTTTTTCCATTTTTAACTTCATGTTGCATATATATATATATATATATGCCATCATATACCAAAAATCCATAGTCTGAAAATAAATAGTAGGTTAGTTCTAGGACCTGTCTAGGGATTCATAATATAAGAGCATGGTTGTGTTCAGATCGTGAGGAATATAGCATTAATGTTGCTCAATTTGCCTTAGAACTAGGTACTTGGTGTTAGCATCCTCAGATGAGGGATACCATTCATCTTTTGTTTCTCTGGGACTGTGTTACTTCACTTAACATAATATCTTCTAGTTGGATCCATTTACCTGCAAATTTCATGATATCTTACTTTACCACTACATAGAACTCCATTGTGTAGATGTACCACATTTTCTCTATCCACTCGTTGGTTGAGGGGCACTTGAGTTGGTTCCAGCTCTTTGCTATTGTGAAGAGAACTGCAATAAACATGGCTGTACATGTATCTGTGAGGTAGGATGCATCTTGTGGGTATATGCCTGGAAGTGGTATGGCTGGGTCAGGTGGTAGGCTCATTTCGAGTCTTTTAAGGGTTCACCACACTGCCTTCCATAATTGTTGTAAGAGTTTGCATTCACACCAGCAGTGGATGAGTGTTTCCCTTTCCCCACAACCTCTCCAGCATTTGGTATCATTTGTTTTCCTGATCCTAGCCAACCTTATCAGAGTGAGATGATATCTTAAAGTATTTTTTATTTGCATTTCCTTAATTATTAGCAATGTTGAATACTTTTGAAGATGTTTCTCTGCAGTCTCTATTTCCTCACTTGTGAAGTCTCTGTTCAGCTCTTTCCTCAATCTTTTGAGTAAGTTCTTTTTCTTCATTGTTTTTGAGTAGTTTATATATTCTGGAAGTTGGTGCTCTGTCAGATGTATCAGCAGTGAAGGTTTCCTCCCACTCTGTGGGTTTTCACTTCACTTCCCTGATTATTTCTTTTGCTGTACAGAAGCTTTTGAGTTTTATAAGGTCCCACTTGTCAATTGTCAACCTTGTTTCTTGTGCAGCTTCTGTCTGATTTAGAAAGTCTTTTCCTATGCCTATGTCTTGTAGGTTGCTGCCTACTTTTTCTTCTATCACTTTCAGAGTTTTGGGTTTCACAATGAGGTCTTTGATCCATTTGGAGTTGATTTTTGTACAGAGTGAGAGGTAGGGGTTTAAGTTTAAAATATGAATTATGGCGTGGCTTATTAAGTTTTAATATTTGTGTTTTTACTTAAAATGATTATACTCTTTTTAAATTTTATTTTATTTATTTTTGTATGTATATGAATGTACTGTCTGCTTGTGGGTTTGTGCACCCGTGTTGTGCAATGCCACAGACATGGGTGCTGGGGATCGAACCCAGGTCCTCTGCAAGAGCAGTCTGCACTCCCAACTGTTAGTCCATCTCTCCAGCCCTATTATACGGTAAAGAAATTATTAAACAATCTGTGTATGGATTACTGATTATGTATTTTAAATGGTTATAATTCATTATGATATATTTTAAATTAAATCTACATGTAGGTTAAGGTTTTCTCAGTTGAGAAAGTTATATAAATAGTATATGTATGTGTTTTTGTGTTAGGTTAGTTAGTATATAAAATATTTGACTTCATTATAGTATTTTCATACATTTACAACATTGTGTGTTGATGAGCTTGGTCCTTCCATTTCTCTCTCTCTCTCTCTCTCTCTCTCTCTCTCTCTCTCTCTCTCTCCTCACCTCTTGGTTAGTTCTCTGCCTTGCCCCAATCTTCTATTTTTTACATGTATTTAAATCTGGATTCTGTATACAGTCTAAAATGTGTTATGTTTGTGTCTCCTTATCAACTTTTCTGTCTTCTGTTGTGCCCTCTCTTCATTTAGACCATTCCTCCCTTACATATTCCATGCCAAGCTAATTTGCAAGTATATCACAGGTGGATGGTTAGTTAGATTGAAAGAGAGTCCACATAGGAGAGAAAACATGATATGTGTCCTTCTGTGTCTGCTTCATTTTACTTAAGATGGTAATCTCCAGTCCTACTATTTCTCTGCAAAAACATTAGAAGTTACATTTCAATGTTTATTGTGAAGTCACAAGAAGAACACATTCATTTTAATAGTAGATCATGTGAAAATAAAACGTGTGTGTGTGTGACAAAAACTTGGCACTATCTTTGTCAGATATGTGAATGAGAAGCCAAGAAATAAGAGGGCTGTGGGAAGCCACAAGGTTGACTAGAATGTGAGCAGTCATAGAGAGTGAAAACATAATTATTGCACTTACTCTGGAAAAGGAAGCTAGGCAGGCAGCTTCCAGCAGGCACTCACCTGTCACAGGGCAGCACAGAGGTGGACACAGATGCACAGAGATCAGGTACACAAGCTTAAAAGAAGATACATATAGGCAGGCTGGTGAAGGCTAGGCCCTCACTTCTGACTTCAAGACCAAGTTTATATAAAACCAATAAAAATTTAATTTATGTAATATATTATAATGACTATTAGCTTTAGGGGGGTCAGCCATTTTGTGCTGACTCATAGCCCCTAAGGATGCCCTGCATTAGCCAACTTGGCCCATGTCAGATATCCATAGCAGCACCATATAATCTAAACAAAAGCTGGCCTATATGGCCCTATAGTCCCTATAATTTGTGTGCATCTACAAGGGTAGATCATTGGCATCATCTACACCTGTTTTTCTGCTGTTCACTTCTGAGTTTTTAAGAATAGACTTGAACCAGGCCAGCTGGACCTACTAAAGGAAGACCCTGTCTCAAAAAGCTCCCCTCCGACAAAAAAGAAATAGACTTGTAACCTCTTGATGTCATCCTTAGTCTCCTCACTATACAACCTACTTTTTCCTGAAAGATGTGTTAGGGCACAGTTAATTTTATTATTCATATTTTACTTCAGACTATGGGGAATTTTGCACTTCATATTCTTCATATATAGAGAGAAAAGAGAAAGAAAAAATGTATTGGTTTTAATTGCAGTGCAGAAAATTCTATTGAAATAAACCTAAGTATCTTTTATGACTTGCAGTATATTAATGTCTCACTTGTTAAATACAGAAGACAAAGAAATGCAATATTCTCATGGCACATCAATGGCAATCATGAACTCAAAGCAACTGTGCCTATCGTCGATGGTCCCACAGAAGCTGAAACTTCCTATCAACTGGCTATGGATAGAGAATAGGCTCAAATGGACCTATCGCTTACTGGCACCTGGCTGATTCTGGAAGAGGATGAGTCAGTATCTAGTTGTAAAACCATTGGTAAGTATCCATTAGCCTCTAATGGATAATTCTCAGCCCAAAGTCTTATGATCGGCCCTAGTTAAAATCTGTAGGCCACAAAGCAGAACAAAAAGCAATTAATATGATAAATACATTTGGAAGAATTGTGGCTGGTTGAGGATGAATAGAAATAAGATGTTGTATGTGGGGAGGAAATTTTCAGAATGCATAACACACATATGAAATGACCAAATAATGAATTTTATTAATTTGTAAAAGAAATTTATGGATGACAAGTTAACAAGTAGAGAACACCTAACTAGGTGAGAACTGTGAAGATGCCTATTGCAGCACTAAAAAAAAAAAGAAAGAGACCTTGATTATTGGCCTGAGGAGCTGAGTATAGTATAGCCATGCAGAAAAAAAGACATTAGACACCAAGACTTAGTTATTCCCAGGTCCAAAAGGAAAATAGATAATTTGAGATTATTCTTAAATACTCAATGTTCTACAAACTGTAGAAAAATTTAGATAAATGTAACCTTCAGTTATGTCTTAATATATACTCAAAAGAACAATGGGGGAGGAAAGGAAGACCAGAGGGTATTTTTAAAGTCCATGGAGATAAGTGAACATGGGAGCTCCATCCAGGACAACTTACTACCCTCCACATTTAGAATATCCATGGGAAGAAATGGCTCTGTGCCTCTGAGTTTTCAGTTATTTGTACAAAATTGTTCGCATAATTGTTTGGATATTGTTATACCATTGCATCATATTTTGTGTGCGTCCAAGAATACATTTACCAATGATTTGACATTTGCAAGCTCAGATCCTTGAATACAGAAGATTCACATGTGGGACAAATGCAAAGTCATTATCAAGAACCTAGTATTGAAGGTGATAACATGATTTGGCTGGACTTCATGGTATTTCCTGAGGGAGAGATGAGTGAATTTTATATGCATTGAAATGAGGTGAAAATTATGACCAAGAACATTGGCTATGTTTAAATTAAACTAGAATCTGAGTCAGTTGTTTCCACTTTTGTATAATGATTATACACTGAGATGGTTAGCCTTGATAGTAAACTTGACAGAATTTAGCATCAGGTAGGAAGAGAATCTCAATGAGGGATTGTCTCCATTTGGCTGGCCTGTGGGCATTTCTGTGGGGCACTAGTTTTATTGACTTAATTGATGTAGGGAGACCCAGATCCCTGTGGGTGCACCAGTCCCTAGGCAGAGATCTTGAACTGTGGAGGAGTAGAGCAATGAGCTGAGCATAAGCAAACACAAAAGAGCACATTTACATTCATTTATTTCTGCTTTTACTGTTATTGTAATGCGACTGTTGGTGTAATGTGTTGTTTGAAGTTCCTGCCTTGATTTTCCCATGAGTATGGACTGTAACCTGAAACTGTAACCTCAAATTGTGGGGTGTCCCATTTATTCCCAGGACAATCCATGTGGAAAACACTGGCAGGAAAGCACACCACATGGATGCATGTTAAGGTCCAAATACAGAGAGAGCTTTATTCCAAAAATGCCTGGTTTATATAGACAGCATGACTCAGCTCCCAGGGCCAAATCCTAAACCTTTTCATTTATACATCCCACTCCATGGGTGTGGCCAGGAAAGTCCCATTGGTTTAGAATGCTACCCATCTTAACTAAATTTTCCCACATCTCGCCCTTTAAATTTTATTATTATTATTTTTTCTGAAAGGCAGGAGAGCCCACGGGAGAGGCTAACAACAAAAAGGAAACTGAGTTTTGAATAGCTATCTGCTAAAGCCTGTTTTGAGTGCCAGGCAGTGGGGACAGGTCAGACCTGAAGCTTTATTTTCACACTAAGGCCAATTAATATATAAATAAATATATATATAAAATAAAATAAACCCAACCGTGAAGTGAACCAATCGATGAGCGTAAGTAACATTCATGTAAAACCAATTAGCAAGTATCTATGTCCAAATTTTGAACAACCCAAGGTTCCCATAGTCCAATTGGGGAAGCTTGTATGCACAAGCATGTTGATCAAATAGTCCATTCTATACTGCTGTAGTCTCACAATTAACCCCAATATCTGCAGCCCTTACATTCTAGCATGCCTCCTCTTCTGCAGGTTGTTCCCTAGGCTTTGGGAAAGGGGTACAAGTGGGCAAGAAACAAAATGGTCTATTTTCTCTGGAGATGTCGTTTTAGACTCTAGTCTGTTCAGGTTGTTTCCCTAGATGGGTTGACATTTTATTCAGGGGTACCTTTTTAATCCTAGTAACAAAGCATAAGCAATTAGATGTACAGGCATTTAAAAAGTACTAATTATTATGGCAAGCTAAGTTGTGGGCATAGACACAGATGTTTGGATGGTATGCTAATCCATGAACTGTGGCTTTTCTGTAAAGGGTAACAAGTTCTTATTGTGGTTTAAAACATCTCCTAACTACTAGAGAATGAAAGCTTATGGCATCAACCATGAGTTACTCCTCCAAGGAGAGAGCTAATTGCCAATTAGATTCGGGATATATGGACATATGGCTGCCACTGGCTGTGCAATATCTCCAGGCAGTTGAGGTGTAGCTGATACTGACAGAGGAGACTTGCTTGACACAAAGAGACCAATATATTGCTTCATTGCTTTAATGGCCTTTGGTAACACTCTCTGGCATTCCAGAGTCCAACCGCACACTCGCAAATGTGGTCTCAATACATCTTTCCCATGCTTACACCAGGTCTTCAGCAGCAGGGCCTAACTGCCACTCTTCTTGCAGGTATCCCAGCTCAAAGGCAAAAAGCCTTTACCTGTTGGGGGCTTGGATCCTCTAGCCAACATCTCCTTGACAGAATAATACAGTGCTGATACCAGAGCTCTCCTGTATTAATATGTTTTGTTTAATTACACAGCTTTTAAAGACTTTCCTATTATATTTGGCTTTGAATAGAGAATTTTTTTCACAGTTCTTATGTTTATTAGTCAGTAAAGAAAGCAGTTCTTTGAGAATTAAATGTAATTTCAATAAGAAATTACATTTAATTTAGTTGTCTTTGGCTTGATTGGCTTTTGTGGCTGTGGGGGTGGAGTTGTCCTCCCAGCTGGTGTAAAGGGTAGGTTTGTGTGAGACTTGAGGTCAGAAATCTCCTAAGGCCACCTGAAGCACAGGTAGGAGCTGGGTGCTTCAGCAAGGTGCATTGTTGTTTGATTTAATTTAGTTGTCTTTGGCTTGATTGGCTTTTGTGGGGGTGGGGGCGGAGTTGTCCTCCCAGGTGGTATAAAAGTTGGGTTTGGGGCCGGGTGTGGTGGTGCACGCCTTTAATCCTAGCACTTGGGAGGCAGAGACAGGAGGATCTTTGTGAGTTCAAGGCCCAGCCTGGTTCACAGAGAGAGTTCCAGGCTAGCTGGGGCTACAGGGAGACCCTGTCTTGAAAAGACCAAAAAAAAAAAAAAAGTTGGGTTTGTGTGAGTCTTGAGATCGAGGATCTCCCAAGACCACCTGAAGCAAGGTACCCCTCCGTCCCCAACGGGGATTAATAAGGAGTGTCCAAGTGGATTCTCTGGAGAACCCAGAACAGAAAGGGAAGAGTGAGTTGGACTTCCAATAGAAAGCCTAGATCTTAGAGAAGTCAACACTGCATAAGCAAGGAGTAAAGGAAAAAACTAAAACAAACAAACAATGAAGGCATCTGAAGGAAGAAGCAAAGCAAGCCTTCAACACAGTGAAGAGGCATTTGGGATTCACATTGGAATACAGGCAAGGAGAAGCCCATATGCCAGGGACAAAAAGAAGAGACAACAAGGAAAGGTGCAGGATAATCCCACACTAAGCTCTACCAAATGTATAAAAGATTCCTATAGCCGGGTGTTGTAGTGAACACCTTTAATCCTAGCACTTGGGAGGCAGAGTCAGGCGGATCTTTGTGAGTTCAAGGCCAGCCTGGTCTACAGAGTAAGTTCCAGGACAGCTGGGACTACAGGGAGACCCTGTCTCGAAAAGACCAAAAAAAGAATAAAAAGATTCCTACAGTGGGATCCCCCTGGGGATGGCCCAGCACACAGATATAAGAAGTACAATTGTGAACATACTTACGGGAGTACAAGATTATTAAGAGAAAATCAAAGAATTAAGAAAAGAGAATGAAGAACTCAAGAAGGACCAGAGAGAGAGAATGACAAACTCTGGAAGGAAGTGGAAACACTGAAAAGATCCCAGGTTGAAAATGATAAGGAAACCAACTAGCAAACCAAAGAGCTACAGGAAGACATTGAGAAACTCCAAAAGGAAGTGGAAATACTAAAGAAATCAGAAGAGGAAGTGAAAAAGGAAATCAAACACTCATCCAATCAAGAGGAAATGAATGGAAAAAGCCTCAGAGGCAGAATGGAGGAGGCAGAACAAAGAATATTGGATCTGGAAGATAACACAGAACAACTAAAAACCTCAAGTAAAGATTATGAAAAATTAAAAAATACACAAAAGTGGAACAACCAGGAACTGTGGGACACTATGAAAAGATCAAACCTGGGGCTGGAGAGATGGCCTAGCGGTTAAGAGCGCCGACCGCTCTTACAGAGGACCCGGGTTCGATCCCCAGCACCCACATGGCGGACGAGAACCGTCTGAAACTCCAATTCCAGGAGAACTCCAGTTCCAGGGGAATCCGATACCCTCTTCTGACCTCCGCGGCGTTGCACGACACGGGTGCACAAACTTGCAAGCAGACAGTACATTCATACACATAGAGAAATAAATAGTCAGACCTGAAGCTTTATTTTCACACTAAGGCCATATTTAAATAATACCTAGATATATATTCATATTATATCTATATATATATATATAATAAAAAAAATACAACCATGAAGTGAACAATTGTTCAAGCATAAGCAATGAATGAGATTCATGTAAAACCAATGAGCAAGTATCTATGTCCAAATTTTGAACAACCCAAAGTTCCACCATGTCCAGTTGGAGAGGCTATGTTGCACAAGCATGTTGATCAAATAGTCCATTCTATACTGCTGTAGTCTCACAATTAACCCCAATATCTGGCAGCCCACTTCAGCATTCTAGCATGCCTCCTCTCTGCAGGGTTGTTCCTAGAAGCTTTGATAAAGGGGCACAAGTGGGCAGAAGCAAAGCAGTCTATTTTCTCTGGAGATGTCGTTTAGGACTCTAGTCTGTTCAGGTTGTTTCCCTAGATGGGTTGCATTTTATTCAGGGGTACCTTTTTAATCCTAGTAACTAAAAGCATAAGCAATTAGATGTACAGGCATTTAAAAAGTACTACTTATTCATGGCCAAGCTAAGTTGTGGGCCATACGATCGACAGATGTTTGGGAATGGTCATGCTATCACATGAACTGTGGCTTTCTTGTAAAGGGTAACAGTTTCTTATTTGGTTTTAAAAACATCTCCTAACTATAGAGATGAAAGCTTTGGCATCAACCATGAGTTATCATCCAAGGAGCAGAGCTAATTGCCAATTAGATTCGGGATATATGGACATATGGCTGCCACTGGCTGTGCAATATCTCCAGGCAGTTGAGGTGTAGCTGATACTGACAGAGGAGACTTGCTTGACACAAAGAGACCAAATTTGCTTTACTGTTTAGAGCCTTTGATAACACTCCCTGGCATTCCAGAGACAAACCTGTACACTTGCGAAATGTGGTCTCAATACATTTTCCTGCTTACACCAGGTCTTCAGCAGCAGGGCCCTAACTGCCACTCTTCTTGCAGGTATCCCAGCTCAAAGGCAAAAAGCCTTTACCTGTTGGGGCTTGGATCCCTCTGCCAACATCTCCTTGATCAGAATAATACAGTTGCATGATACCAGAGCTCTCTGTATTAATATGATTTTGTTTAATTACAAGCTTTTAAAGACTTTTCCTCATTATATTTGGCTTTGATAGAGAATTTTTTTCACAGTCTTATGTTTATTAGTCAGTAAAGAAAGCAGTTCTTTGAGAATTAAATGTAATTTCAATAAGAAATAAATTTAATTTAGTTGTTTTAGGTTATTGGTTTGTGGCTGTTGGGGGTGAGTTGTCCTCCCAGCTGGGTGTAAAGGGTAGGTTTGTGTGAGACTTGAGGTCAGAAATCTCCTAAGGCCACCTGAAGCAGAACAGGTAGGAGGTGGGTGTTTCAGCAAGGCATGATTGTTGGTTGATTTAATTTAGTTGTCTTTGGCTTGATTTGGCTTTTTGTGGGGTGGGGGCGGAGTTGTCCTCCCGGTGGTATAAAAGTGGGTTTGGGCCGGGTGTGGTGGTGCACGCCTTTAATCCTAGCACTTGGAGGCAAGAGACAGGGAGGATCTATTGTGAGTTCAAGGCCCAGCCATGGTTCACAGAGAGAGTTCCAGGCTAGCTTGGGGCTACAGGGAGACCCTGTCTTGCAAGACCAAAAAAAAAAAAAGTTGGGTTTGTGTGAGTCTTGAGATCGAGGATCTCCCAAAGACCACCTGAACGCAATGGTACCCCCGTCCCCAACGGGATTAATAAGAGTGTCCAAGTGGATCTCCTGGAGAACCTCAGAACAGAAAGGGAGAGTGAGTTGGCTTCAATAGAAAGCCTAGATCTTAGAGAAGTCAACACTGCATAAGCAAGGAGTAGGAAAAAAAAACTAAAACAAAAAAACAATGAAGGCATCTGAAGGAGAAGCAAGCAAGCCTTCAACACAGTCGAAGAGGCATTGGGATTCACATTGGAATACAGGCAGGAGAAGCCCCTTGCCACGGGACAAAAAGAAGAGACACACGGAAAGGTGAGGATAATCCCACACTAAGCTTACCAAATGTTATAAAAGATTCTCTATAGCCGGGTGTTGTAGTGAACACCTTTAATCCTAGCACTGGGAGGCCGAGTCCAGCGGATCTTGTGAGTTTCAAGCCAGCCTGGTCTACAGAGTAAGTTTCCAGAGACAGCTGGGACTACATGGGGACCCTGTTCGAAAAGACAAAAAAGAATAAAAAGATTCCTACAGTGGGATCCCCCTGGGGATGGCCAGGACACAGATATAAGAAAACAATTGGAACATACTTACGGAGTACAATATATTAAGGAAAATTCAAAAGAATTAAGAAAAGAGAATGAAGAACTCCAAGAAGGAACTAGAGGGAGACAATGAAAACTTTGGAAAGAACTAAGAGAAGATGACAAACTCCAGGAGGAGTTGAAACACTGAAAAAGTAAGTAAGCGAATAATGAGACCAACAAGAGACACTGAGAACTCCAAAAGGATTGGAATACTAAAGAAATCAGAAGAGGAAGTGAAAAAGGAAATCAAACAATCATCCAATCAAGGAGGAAATGAATGGAAAAAGCCTCAGAGAAATGGAGGAGAGCAAGACAAACAAAGAATATGGAATCTGGAAGATACACAGAACAACTAAAAACCTCAAGTAAAGATTATGAAAAATTAAAAAATACACAAAAGTGGAACAACCAGGAACTGTGGGACACTATGAAAAGATCAACCTGGGGCTGGAGAGAATGGACCTAGCGGTTAACGCGCCGACCGCTCTTACAGAGGACCCGGGTTCGATCCCCAGCACCCAATGGCGGAGAAACCGTCTGAAACTCCAATTCCAGGTAGAACTCCAGTTCCAGGGAATCCGATACCCACTCTTCTTGACCTCCGCAGGCGTTGCACTCGACACGGGTGCACAAACTTGCAAGCAGGACAGTACATTCATACACATAGAGAAATAAATAAATTCAATTAAAAAAAAAAAAAAAGGAAGAAAAGATCAAACCTCCGCATCATAGGACATAGTGGAAGGAGGAAAATCCCAAGAGAATGTATGATCAGATCTTCAACATAAATAATAGAATAAAATTTCCCAAATAAAAAAAGACAAACAATTCAAATACAAGAAGCACATAGACTCCAAACAGACAAGATCAGAAAGAAATCTCTACGCCACATCATAGTCAATTGCTAGACACCCCAAACAAAGAACAAAAACTTAAAGCAGAAAGAAAAACAAACAAGTGACCTATAAGGGAAACCTATCAGAATTACAACTGACTTCTCAATGTCAAACTATGAAAGCAGGAAGAACGTGGAGCCAAAGCATTCCCATATTAAAGACAATAGATGTCAACACAGAGTTATTACCCAGACAAAAATGTTGACTGTATTGAAGGAGAAGAGGAAAACCTTCCATGACATAAACAAGATGAAAAATACATGTCAAAACCAACACTTCAGGAATACTTGACGAATTAAAGGACAGAAAAAAGGAGCACCATCCCCAGGCGCCTAGAAAGAGAAAAACATAATAAAAGCAAACTCAACTCATAAACAAAGAAAAAAACAACAAACAAACAAACAACAACAAAAACCACAAATGGGATAATAAAGGCAAAAGGAAGCACACAACCTATCAGTCATAACCTAAATATAATGGACTAAATCCACAACAAAAGACATAGACTGGTAGGAAATAGAACCCACAAATGCGTCACAAGAAACACACTTGTTAAAATATTGATGCTTGTGCATTCATACATTTTTTCCAATTCAGTTCAGGCTTATTTCCCTTTCCCTCCCCCAACCCCCACCCCATCCCAGATCATGCATTTTTGCCATAACTGTCCTGCATCTTTCTCTCAGTTTTTTTTTTTTTTATTTTAGCTATAAGTGATTAATCCATGAGTACAAGCATCCTTCATGCAAAACCTTATCTGCAGGCGTTTGTGCCCAAACACCTACAGCCCCACCATCCAGTGTGGGGTGACAGGTTGTTTGTTCAATCCAGTTGCTCACATGAGTGTCCAGACTACATTGCGTTAGTTTCACCATTCACCCCAATCGCAGCCCTACATTCTCTCACNAATTCAATAAAAATAAATAAAAAAAAAAATAAAAAATGAAAAGATAAACTCGTCCGACATCATAGGAATAGGGAAGGAAAGGAAAATCAACACAAAAAAAAAAAAACTAACAATCAAAAAAAATAAAGAAAATTTCCAAAAAAAAAAAAACAAAAAAAAAAAAACCAATACAAATACAAGAAGCACATAGAACTCCAAAGACAAGATCAGAAAGAAAACTCTACGCCACATCATAGTCCAATTGCTAGACACCCAAAACAAAGAAAAACAAATAAAAAAAAAAAAAAAAAAAAAAAAAACAAAAACCTATCAGAATTACAACTGACTTCTCAGTGCTCAAACTATGAAAGCAGGAAGAACGTGGAGCCAAAGCAATCCCATATTAAAGACAATAGATGTCAAACCAGGTTATTTTACCCAGCAAAAATGTTGACTGTAATTGAAGGAGAGAGCAAAACCTTCCATGACATAAACAAGATGAAAAAAATACATGTCTGGAAAACCAAACCTTCAGAGAATACTTGAAGCAATTCAAAGGACAGAAAAAAGGAGCAACCATCCCCAGGCGCCTAGAAAGAGAAATCAATAAAAGCATAACTGCTGAGGTAGAAAGCTTAAAAAACAAACAAACAAACAAAACAACAACAAAAAACCACAAATGGGATAATAAGAGCAAAGGAAGCAACACAACCTATCAGTCATAACCTTAAATATTAATGGACTAAATTCCCCAAACAAAAGACATAGACTGGATATGATTAGAAAAGAACCCATCAATATGCGTCTACAAGAGAACACATCTTTTTTTTTGTTAATTAATTTTTATGATCTTGTGCATTTCATACATTTTTCCAATTCAGTTCAGGCTTATTTTCCCTTTCCCTCCCCCCACCCCCACCCCATCCCAGATCATGCATTCTGCCATAACTGTCCGTGCATCTTTCTCTCAGTTTTTTTTTTTTTTCATTTTAGCTATAAGTGATAATCCATGAGTACAAGCATCCTTCATGCAAAACCTTATCTGCAGGGCTGTTGTGCCCAAAACACCTACAGCCCCACCATCCAGTGCCCCCTCTTCCGCAGGTTGTTCCCTAGGCTTAGAAAAGGGGCACAGGTGGATGAGAGGTAAAACAGTCCACTCTCTCTGGAGCTGTTGACTTGGACTCTGGTCAATTCTGGCTGTTTCCTTTCATGGGCTGACAGTTTGTCCAGGAATAACCTTTCGATCCTACTGCAAATTTCATGATGAAACACATCTTAACTTCAAGGACAGGCACCACCTTAAAGTGAAAGGGTGGAAAAATATTTCAAGAAAATGGTACCAAAAAGAAAGCAGGTGTTGCCATTTTAATATCAGACAAAATATACTTCAAAGTAAAAGAAAACAGAAGAGACAACAAAGGCCATTACATTTTTATCAAAGGAAAAATTCACCAAGAAGATTTCACAATTATGAATATATATGCACCAAACTCTGGTGCACCAAACTTTATAAAGACAATTCTCCAGGACCACAAGTCGCACACTAACCCCAGTACACTCATAGTAGGGGACTTCAATACCCCACTGTGTCCTTTGGACATGTCAACAGCACAAAGAATAAACAGAGAGAAATCTGAACTGAATGATATGATTCACCAAACGGACCTCATAGACCTCTACTGAATATTCCACCCTAATAACAGAGAATACATGGAATGAAAGACAAAAAATACTCCATCATCTCAATTGGCTCAGAAAAAGCCTTTGACAAAACCCAGCATCCCTTCAGGCTTAAAGTGCTAGAGGGAATTGGATTGGAGGGATCATTCATCAATGTAATCAAAGCCATATACAGGAAACCCACAACCAATATAATCATAAATGGGGAAACAGCAGAAACATTCCCTTTAAAGGTAGGAACTTAGCAAGGCTGCCCCCTCTCACCACTCCTCTTCAATATAGTGCTTGAAACAGTTGCTAGGGCAAGAAGGCAAGAAAAAGAAATTAAGGGAGTACTAATTGGAAAAGAGGAAGTCAAGCTATCCCTATTTGCTGATGATATGATTGTTTACTTAAGGGATGCTAAAAACCCCACCAGAAAACTCCTAGAAACAATTAACAGCTTCAGCAAAGTGGCAGCATATGAAATTAACCTAAAAATATCAGTAGGCTTTCTTTACACTAACAACAAACAACTGAGGAAGGAATTCAAGGAGAACTTCCCACTCACAGTAGCCTCAAAAACAATAAATTACCTAGGAACAAACCTAACCAAAGACACCAAAGATCTCTACAACAAAAATTTTAAACCCTTAAAGAAACTGAACAAGACATCAGAAGATGGAAAAACCTCCTATCCTCATAAATTGGGAAAATTAATATAGTATAAATGTCCATCCTACCCAAACCCTTGTATAGATTTAATGCAATCCCTATTAAAATCCCCAAGAGTTTCTTCACAGGCTTGGAAAAAAAAGTCCTTAATTTCATTTGGAAAAACAAAAGACCCCGAATAGCTAAAACAACCCTGAGTGAAAAGAACAATACAGGGGGGGGGGAAGTCTATACCACACTTCAAACTATACCATAGGACAATAGTCATAAAAACAGCCTGTTACTGGCACAAAACAGACCTGTTGACCAATGGAACAAAACTGAAGATCCTAACTTGAGTACAAACAACTTCAGACATCTCATATTTGACAAGGGGCCCAAGAAGACACAATGGAGGAAAGACAGCATCTTCAGCAAGTAGTGTTGGCAAAACTGGATCACCACTTGTAGAAGAATGAAATTAAACCCCTACCTCTCACCCTGTACAAAAGTCAACTCCAGATGGATTAAAGACCTCAACATGAAACCCTAAACTCTGAAGGTGATAGAAGAAAAAGTTGACAGCACACTACAAGACATAGGCGTAGGAAAAGACTTCCTAAATCAGACAGCAGCTGCACAAGAAATAAGATTGACAATTGACAAATGGGACCTCATTAAATTCAAAAGCTTCTGTACATCAAAAGAAACAATCGAGGAAGTGAAGTGAAATCCCACAGAATGGGAGGAAACCTTCACTGCAGAAACATCTGACAAAGCATTGATTTCTAGAATATATAAAGTACTCAAAAAACAAAGAAGAAAGAAAACAAATGACCCTCTCATTAGATGGAGCAAAGACCTGAACAGAAACTTCACAAGTGAGGAATTAGAGATGGCTGAGAAACATCTTAAGAAGTGTTCAACATCTTTAATCATTAAGGAAATGCAAATCAAAACCACTTTAAGATATCATCTTTCTCCAAAAAGTCTGGCTAGGATGAAGAAAACAAATGATACCAAGTGCTGGAGAGGTTGTGGGGAAAGGGGAACACTCCTCCACTGCTGGTGGAAATGTAAACTCATACAGCCACTATGTAAAGCAGTGTGGAGAACCCTTGGAAGACTTGGAATGAACTTGCCAACTGACCCAGCAATAGCACTCCTGGGTATGTACACACAAGACTCATCTGACCACAGAGGTACATGGACAGCCATGTTTATTGCAGCTCTCTTCACAGTAGCAAGGAGCTGGAATCAACCCAAGGCCCCCTCAACTGACAAGTGAATAGAGAAATTGTGGTACATCTACACAATGGAGTTCTATACAGCAGTAAAGAAAGATGACATCATGAGTTTCGCAGGTAAATGGATGGAACTAGAAGATATTATGTTAAGTGAAGTAACACAGTCCCAGAAAAACAAACGATGAATGGTATCCCTCATCTGTGGATTCTAGCACCAGTTACCTAGTAGTAAGTATTTCTTGTGCAGGGCTCCTTGAGCTTTAGTCCAATTAGTTGAGAGTGGCCCATATTGGAAAGAACAACAACAACGATGATGACAACAAAAACAACAGAAAAGACTGAGTCAAAGAACTCACTGAAATGGGGAACTTCTGCTTGAAACAGTCAACTTCTATATGGAGAATTTTCAGAAAGACTGAGAAAAAGATGAAAAATATGTTTGGAAAAATGCATGAGCTTTGGTGGGGTGGGGGTTAGGGAGGGGACACGGGTCTAGATTTGATTTGTAACATAATCTTGCATATATACATATATATATATATATATATGTGTAGAGAGCAGACATTGACCAAAATGGCGCCTTGGACCCTGGCCAGGTCTTATGATCGCCATTTTGTCGCCTAACTACCCAGTTCATTTCCCAGGCAATGGGAGAGCTTCAATCTGGAGCACTCATTAGCATGATCACTGACTTCCGCTTATTGCCTGCAGACTGCTCATGACTACCGCTCTCTGAGCTCGCGCTTTTAATATGCAAATGAGGCATCAGACTGTGCACCTATCCAGAGCATGCACGAGCCCTCTAGACTGCTATATAAGCAGTGCTTCTGCCCCATTTCGGGGTCCTTCTCCTAAAAGAGCTGTGCACAATAAATACTGCTGCAGAAGAATCCTGTTGTCCGCGTGAAGTTCTTGCTGGCGAGACTGCTGCGTGGGACATATATATCAATAAAAATTACCATAATAAAAGAGAGAAATTACTACTATAATAGTTGGCTCTCATTTACAACTAGGGAATGATTTCATTACCATCATGTTTTTTCTTTTTCCTATAAAAGGGAGAGTTAAGAAGATTTCTCATTAAAAGTTTGTGGCATCTGGAAGGTAAACATTAGGAGACAATATAAACAGTTATTTTAAATAGAATTCAGAGAGATGCTTGGTGTCTGTGACTCAGGCAGTATGAAGTTTTTATTCCTCTTAATGTTCAGATGGGCCAGCTTCTCTGCTGGTATTTCTTGGTCCATCCTGCACAGCCCAAAGCTGTACATTTTCAGACATTTAGGTTGGTGTTTTTACCTGTGGGAACATAAAAATCTTTTTCCATTGTTAGTTTTAAGATTTCAAAATTGAAAATTTATCAAAGGTTTGGAATACAGAGTTTTCTATTTGTATCCTTGAGGGAGTACTCCACCACCTTCCTCTATTTGTTTTTTAAAATTTTATATTTTGTCCTATAGATGTATAAAAAGCAGTTGTATTACACATACCTATATAAACAGGAACCAAGGTGTAAGTTTTCATTAAATTCACCAAAACTGTTTATCATTGACTGTATGCTACTTATTTGGGAAGTAAACTTAATTATTTTAGTTAAATTTTCCTACAGGTAAAAGAAAATGTTACAAGGTGATACTGTACAACATATGGAGACCATTTGTGTACCTTAATCCCAAAGTTATTATTAGGGGTTCAATACAAATTATAAATAAAACAACTAACATTTTATATTCCCAATTAGTTTAAATGTATTACTATTTTTATTAAAACTTTCAACCAAATTTAACTAATATAGACACTTTCACTAAGTCTTAAAATGTCTTACAATATGTAGACAAAGCTTGGGCAAAGTTGCTTACCTGCCAAATAAATTTTGACCAAATATACACTTTGTTCTTTAAAAGTATATGAATAGACTATGACTTCAGAGAAATCATGTCCATTAACTTATATTGTTTATTTTGTATTTCTGTATAATTTTCTACTGAAATACCTCTATATATAAATATGTTATTTTTATTTTTTATCTTTTAATTAATCAATTTATTTTTTATGTGTATGAATGTACTGTCTGCATGTAGGTTTGCACACCCATGTCATGCAATGCTATGGAGGTCAGAAGAGGGCGTCAGATTCTCCTGGAACTGTAGTTAAAGACGGTTCTCAGCTGCCACGTGAGTGCTGGGGATCGAACCAGGGTGCTCTGCAAGAGCAGTCGGCACTCTTAACCACTAGGCCATCTCTCCAGCCCCATATATGTTATTTTTAAATATACCATTTTAAACTGCAAACCTTACAGAGTGGATTTTAATGACAATCTTCTGCCAAGCTCTTGGAGATGCCTTTTCCATACCTGGTCTGTAAACCTGCTTTAAAGACGTTTCAATATCTAGCTCTTAATAAAATTTTCTTTTACAGTTCCTATGCCCATTAGTTAAAGACTGACTATATATGTCCCATGAGAAATTGTTATCATAGCAGTTGGTTATTTTATAGTTAGGGAACAATTCCATTACCATCATAATTTGCTTTCTTTTGTGGGAGAATCTAGGAAGCTTCCTTTGCCATGAGCAGGTACAGCACGGTCCTGCTAAGGGAAGTGTAGCACAGTGGCCACTTGTGCACTGTGGGGAACTAACCTCTTGGCACAGAGGTCAGTTGGTTACTTCTTTAACCCAAACTGAGAGGTACTTCCATCTCAAGTCCTTAGCCTGGGACAATGAGTCATGTTTCCTACTCTTGGCAGTGACTTACCAGCTACCCAGATTGGAGATCCTCACTGGAACCTATTTCCAACCCACTGGGCACTGGAACAAAATGCAGGCCTGCCTTGGCCTGTATGCACACAGTAATTAAAAAATGTCCGGGAATTCCATAATGATGTTAATTGGAATTCACTTTTTTGTTTCCTGAAGAGTCAAAAATTTACTAACACTTTTAATACTATGAAAACCTGGTTGTATATTTATTTCAGATGTTGAAAGGGTGTAATCAGTAGGTGGCAGTGTAGATCCATTAAGATGTTCAATAAATTTTTATTATTTTTAATAGACAACCCATAACCTTTGTTGAAATTGAATTATGTGTTGGCTATTTAATATAAATCTGCATCTTGAGAAGGAAAGGCCAAGTTCCAACTCAGAGGCAGGGTTTTTACTGGTATTATAGCTGTTAACATTAAAATATACTTAGAACACAAGTTCACACATCCATACACTCATGTGCACGCACACATACATATACACATACATGATAATGAAAGGTTTGTTAGGTTGACCTGCAAGAGAAGAAAGTCACATTATTGTTTGATGTACAATGAGAAACATGAAATTTCTATAATTTGTCATAGGGTTATTTTGCATAATTAGAATAAATATCCTAGTAACACACAAAACAGATGTGATCCATATGCCACCGCTTAAGCCCATTCCCAACCACTTGGCTTCAATGAATTATCCCTAAAGTCTACACCTGTTCTTTTCCTATCCTGTCCCTCCTGGTTAATTATCTCTAGGCCATCCCTACCCTAAGTCTAACTGTCCCTATCCTATTTACAAATCCAAAGGTTGAAGAGGGTGCCCAAAAGTAGACACGTCAAAGTTATTTGTAGTCTTGGACTGATTTATCATGTCTTATTATTAAGGACTTTGGAAGAATAATAATTACCCATAATTACAACAACAATCAAAATAATTATAACTATTATTAATTATTATCAATGATCAATAATTATTAATAACCATTTTACTCACAATCATAATTAATAATTATTATGAAAAATTGTTAATAATATTAGGCAACAGCAATGAACAATTTATTATTAAACTAATTATTATCAATTATTTTTGGTAATTATATTAAATAATAATGATAATTTTAACTATTAGTAACAATTACCAACAATAATCAATAACAATTTATCATTAAACTGAGTATATGCATACTATAAACCCAATTAAAAATTGTTAACACTAAGAGGTATAAAACATACAATCTGTATAAGTTGAATCTATCTTTATTTACAGTTGGATCCTAACTAGATTTAAACATGTAGGATTATACAAATCTTTTCCCATAGTTAGTTTTAAGATTTGAATTGCAGGGGTTTGATGAAAAGGTTTCATGTCTTTCTGTATCCCCCCCCTTTTTTTTTAGCGTATGAGTCTCCAGAAGATAGTTGTATTATACATGACTATAGGGTGGAGTCAAGGCATAGATTTCATCAAATTCACCCATGTTGTTTTGGGTGACTATATATGATTAACTTGGGAAGCAAACTTAATTTTTACGTTAAATCATCTAAAGGCATCCAACAGGACAAAACGTCACCAACTTAACGGCTGAGAAAGAAAAAGAACAGGTTTGCATTGAGTAGGATGTACCAAAAAGTGGCAACGGAAAGGGTGACCCGTCTGAACATTCAAAGGAAGAAAAGCTCAGATTGCATAAACATCGAACCCCTCTGTGGATCCTACATGTAACAACTATATAATGAGTCCTAATGAAACTTACCTTCTAGGTGCCACAAAGGTTCTGATATGAGAGACTTCCTTGCCTTCCCACCCATAGAACAAGGAGAAATATGAACAATTGATGAGGTCGCTCCCAACTGTAAATTGGAGACACTATTGTAGAGGTGATCTCTTATTAAACGTAAACTGCTTTCTTTAATTGACTACTAGACATGGGAACTGTGGAAGGGATTACTCTCTGTTCAGAAACAAAATAATACTAAAGTCCTAGGGCTATGCACTCAGGCAAAATATTTAATACAGGAGCTCGACATCGCAATGGATTGTTCTACCAGGTGGATGTTGGCCAGGGGTCCAAGGCCCCACAAAAGGTAAGGGCTCCTTGCCTCTAAGTCGGGATACATCAGGAGGAGAGGCAATAAGACCCTGCTGCCGAAGACCTGACGTTAACATGGGAGGGATTGTATTGAGACCACAATGCAAGTGTACAGATGGCCTCTGGAATGCCAGAGAGTGTTACCAAAGGCCACAAACCAATAAACGCAAATATGGTCTCCCTGAGTCAAGCAAGACTCCACCGTCAGCACCAGATACACCTCACCTGCCTGGAAATACTGTGGCAGCAGAGGCAGCCATTGCCTGTTATCCAAATCTAATTGGCTATTGCTCTCCCCTTGGAGAAATAACCCATGGCTGATGCCACAAGCTTACATCCTCTACAGGTTAGATGTTATAAGCCACAGTAAGACCCTGTCATTTTAACAGGGGGGAAAATTGTAATTCATGGTTAACATATCCAACATGTGTCTATGCTAAAGTAAACCTACCATAACTATTAGTGCTGCTTAAATACCTATATATCTAATTGCTTGTCTTTCATTAGTAGGATCGAAAGGTTATTCCTGGACAAACTGCCAGCCCATGAAAGGAACAGCCAGAATGACCAGAGTCCAAGTCACAGTCCAGAGAGAGTGGACTGTTTACCTCTCATCCACCTGTGCCTTTCTAAGCCTAGGGAAAACAACTGCGGAAGAGGGGGCGTGGTAGAATGTAAGGGCTGCGATTGGGGTGAATGGTGAAACTACAGCAATGTAGTCTGGACACTCATTTGATCAACTTGATTGAACAAACAACCTGTCACCCCCCACTGGATGGTGGGCTGGTGGTGTTTGGGGACAAACAGCCTGCAGATAGGTTTTGCATGAAGGATGCTTTGTACTCATGGATTATCACTTATAGCTAAAAATGAAAAAAAAACGAGAGAAGATGCAGGCAGTTATGGCAGAATGCATGATCTGGGATGGGGTGGGGGGGGGGGGGAGGGAAAGGGAAATAAAGCCTGAACTGATTGGAAAAAATGTATGAAATGCACAAAGCATCAATAAAAAATTAATTAAAAAAAAAAAAAAAAAAAAAAGAATAGATGAACAAGCTTATATTTGTAATATACAAGGGGATTATAATCAATCACATGATATTATGTTAAGTATTTTTATGAAGAAGAATATAGATTTAAGGATCTATGTCCTAATAAAATATTCTTAAATTACTCAAAAAAAAAAAAAAAAAAAAAAAAAAAAAAAAAAAAAAAAAAAAAAACATGTAGGATTATAATGAATTAAAAGCAGAAACTTGTATTAACTCACATATACACAGTTTGAAGATGGGCTTAAGGAAACATAAAACCACTTTTTGTTATGCCCAGATCACTGGGACCCCTGAAAGACCATCAGGACACGTGGCTCAATATAAACACAAAGAGTCTTTAATTCAAGCTCAAGCTTGGACCACCAACCTCCTGACAGTGTAAGACCCGAATTGAGCCTTATCCTTGAGAGACCCCAGAGTGAGACTCAGAGACAAGACTTGCTGCAAAAGCAAGAGGTTTATTCCTCCCGTACACCAGGGTTCACCTGTACAACAGGGAGAAGTGAACACAGAGCAATCTCTGCATGCAGTTTTTATACACTTAGAGCAGGGCAGGAATTGAACCCTGGTCTCCTGCGTGGCAGGTGAGAATTCTCAGCATGCTTGGGTCTGCAAGTGGCTTGGGGCCAGGGCCCTCAGGATGGTTCTTTCTGTAATTATCCAGTTAACTGCCAACCTAGGGAGGGGTTGTTATTTGCTAACTTAGGGAGTGAAAAGGCTCTGACCCTGATAAGTTGGCTTGCAGGCCTTTTATTCAGGTTCTAGGGGAATCTTAGTAGGGTATGGGTAACTTATAGCCTTATTGGATAATAGCAGAGTTACAGCTCATTGTTAGGTCAGCACACCTGCCCCCACATACCAAAGATTATCTTCAGACACAGTCTTGGGACAGGAATGGAACCAGGTTTAGGGGAAATTTTCTTTATCAGTTCAGATCACCTGGGATGTATCTGGTGAACTTCAGCCTGGGGGAACCTGAATACCTCTGGGCCTGTTTCTCAATGCCCCAGATGCATCTGGTGGACTGTAGCCTGGGGGAAATTGAATGCTTAACCTTTGTCCAGAGTAGAAGTCTGGAATCAACTCTTATCTCTCCATTCCCCCATTTTCTCTTGTTGCTGGAGAGGCCAATCTTGGCCTCTCTTTGCCTAGCTTAGACAGAAGTATTCTGGTCTACATTATCATCCTAGTAATAGAGCAACCAGAAGGACAAGTTCACTGGCAGGTCCAGGAAGTCTTCAGCTCTCAGCTGAGAAAGAAACTGGCTCCTTTTGGGGGTCTTGACCTTAAACTGCCTGGCCAATTTTTAGCTCCTACTCTTATCACATTACCCTCTGAGGAGGTTACCCCAATTGCCAAGAAGGAATTGGGGCACTGACCCCTCTGACTTCTTCCATGCTCTAAAGGGGAGTAGAAGGTGGCAACTGGGGTACTACTGCTTAGTGGATCTATCTGAAAGACACCCAAAAGTAGAGTTAGAGTCAAAATCCTTGGCCAGTGCCTGTGAAAGTGTATCTAGGTACATTTTCTAGACAGGGAATCAGGAAAGGTACAGGGTGAATTAAATTTCCAACTTAAAAGTCCTTTAGAATTTCTCAACGAGGGGTTCTGAAGCATCCACTGAGCATTTGGCTATGGTGTCTGGACTCAGGATCTGCTTTCCAGGAAGTTTCAATAGTCATGGTGTGAGTTTCCCTTGGGTGGTTGCTTAAAGAGAAAGAGGAAACTTTATTATTTGGTAATGACAGATCTCATATGACTTTAAACGACTTAAAATCTAGTGTTTGTAGGCACAATCTTTCAGACTTTTAAAGACAATATAATGATTTTTTATCTTTTGGTTATACTCTTTCTCTTGGGTGTCTAAGTCCAGGTAGCCCAGATTAACCATCTTTTGTTTTCTCAAGGTCAGTTGAGGATCTGGTCTTCAGGGACCATTCAGATCTTTTTGGGGGGAGGGGTAGAGGCTTCAGGCTCCTCTCGGTTTTTTCATTTGCCAGTTCCATCTACTCGACAACAAAATCCATCTGCATGAGGACAAAGTCAGGTCTTTCTAGACCAGTCTTTCCTTTTTGAAGACTTTTCCTCTTTAAAGACTGGACACTGGCTACAGTCCCATTAGTGGGTCTCCAAGACCACCCTGCCTAGGGAGACTGGTGACTCAAAATTGCAGGACATTTCAAGAGATGCTCCCAGACGTACTTTCTGGGATTGGTTGACCTCAGAGTGCAAGTTGTTCCTTAGGTCCCTCAGCCGTATTGGTATGGGCATTTAAGTATGGTAGTTATCCACCAAGAAAGGCTAAGTTACACCAGGCTAACACCTTTAATTACTGAATAATATTCTATATAAGGCTTGGATAAAAGTTCAAGCAGCCTTGTATAATACTGACTGGAGAAGGGACTTAACACCATATATTAAGCATGCATAACCTGCAAGATTGAATTAAACAATTTCAGGCCTATTTTAATTGTAAAACTGTCCACTACAGTTACTACAAACTGAGACAATCCTTTTCTTTTTCAGACCCTTTATCCTGATTTATAGTTTTCCTAGAAAGACAGGAGTTGCAACACATACCAGAAGACAGGAAATAAACTGGTAAGGATTACCAAGTCCATCCAAACTGCCTTCTTTTGGACTGCATGCATTTGGTTCAGGAAGACAAAATCTAGCTTTTTGAGCCAAATTATCTGGTTAGGTTAAAGGAAATATCAAAAGCAACTCTTGCAAGAAACATAAAGTACATTTTTCAGTAGCCATAGGTAAGCCACCATTTGCCTGTGCCCATTTAATGCAAACCTGTAACAGGGAGTCAGGTTCAAGCCAGGAGAGGACTGAAAATTAACAACTCTATATATTCATAATCCTATTCAGGCCACTAGTGAATCAGCTTGAGTATGTATACCAATTTAACTTAATATAGGTATCTTATCCTTTTTACAAAAGCTTGAGGTGCCATGTAATATGCATATAAAGCTTGGACAAATACTGAACACTCTTAAACAAACCTTGACTAGATATACATTTTGATTTTTTTTTCTTTTTAGTTTTATATTTTTATGGTATTTTTGAGACAGGGTCTCCCTTTTAGTAACAGCTGTCCTGGAGCTCACTCTGTAGACCAGGCTGGCCTTGAAACCACAGAGATCCGCCTACCCCTGCCTCTGTGCTGGGATTAAAGGCATGTACCACCACTCCTGTCTTACATTTTGATTTTTAAATTAGTTGACTGAACATTACAAATTTAATATATTTATATATTGTCCTTTTTACCTGTCACAACAAACCTCCTCAGACTTTTATCACTTGCATTTTTCTTCATCATCTTCACGTAAATCCTTACTAAAAGTACCTTTTTTAACATCTTGTGTCTTTAACCTTTTTAATACCATGAGACATAACATTCATAACCCTTAATTATGCAGATTTACTAATTAATTAACATTTATTTCCTGTGTAACAAGATGGGACAGTTATCTCAAATACAATAGTTTGAAAAGTCACAGAAATGTTCAATAAAATTGAGCTCTTAGTTTCAAACATCTCAGGACTAAACACACTCTATATCCACCCAGGTAACCATGCAACTTGCTTTATGGCAGGGATGCAAATGGTTAATGACAAACAACTTTTTACTCTGCACCTAATAACCTTGGCTGTGCTAGGATTAAAGGCCTGCTAGGATTAAAGGTGTGGTCAACCACACCAGGTGGGGGAACTTCTAGGAGTGGCCAGACCAGCAGGGCACCAGTTCAAACCCAGGGAGATGTTTTGCCTCCTATGAGGAGGAAGGGGGTGGGGGAAACAGATAGGAAACACAATACAGCCCATTAGCTACCCTAGGGGGTACCAGATTAAGATATCCACATGCCTTTGTCTCCCAAGTGCTGGAAGAGAGTATGGAACTTTTGTTGTTGTTTTTTTTTTTTTAAAGCACCCAAGTTATACCACTAAAATATTTATATTTCTGATTAGATCTGTCAGAATAAGATTTTTCTAAGTATGAGGGCTTAAGGAACGTACATCCTCCAAATAGGTTCTTATCCATAAGGTGAACTGATCTTCATAAAAAGACTCAAACACCCACACATTCAAAATATCAGGAGCCTGGGGCAAGAGGCTGCTCTAAAATCTTGAAGTAATCACAATAATTTTTTATTTTTTATTTATTTATTTTTTTGTCTTTTCAAGACAGAGTCTCCCTGTAGCTCTAGCTGTCCTGAAGATCAGGCTGGCTTTGAACTCACAAAGACCTGCTTGCCTCTGCCTCCCAAGCACTAGGATTAAAGGCGTGTGCCACCACGCCTGGCTAGGAAACTAAAAACATGAAGTACAGTTTTCATGAATTTGATTCACCCAGTTCTCAGAGACCAGCCCTTCCTCAACAAAAACTCACAGTCTGCCAGCCAGATCAGCAAGGAGGGTGCAGACCCAGAGAGGTCCCATTTCCTTCCATGAGAAGGAAAGGAGGGAGGGAAACAGGTTCAAAAATTCTTGCAGAAACATAACAGAGCCCAAAAGCTGTTCCAGATTGCTCTCTCTTGCTCCTTGGAGGCAAGAGCCTATAATTCGACTCTGGAAGCCATGCAGCACCCCACTGATCCAGGTGCCAGACCCCAAAATTGGTCTCTAGCAAAGACGGAAATGTTGCCACGTGGGCACTCCAAAGAGCTCAGAATTTCCCCAAGCTCTAAAGACCTCCTCCCAAGACAGACCAGGATTCCTGACTAACTGCTGATGCAAATTTTACTAGCTTGTAAGAGGCAGATTATCTTTGGTCCTTTGAGATAGCAACTGGGTAGATTTTTGTAAATACATATTTTAACCAAGGTGCTGCTCATGAAGCAGTCTGCTTCTCACAGCTACTGACAGGCACCCTACTGGGTCATTAGAGACAAGGGAAGTCACCTTCCCAGATGAGCCTACTGGAGTCCTGACCCAGAGTCTACTGTGGGGCTCTAAGTGGGTGTGAACATTAAAGTGACCCACCTCTGAGCAGTGGTCACCAGAGTAGTGAGGGTTCAAACATGACTTGAGTCTGAAGCAAGTGCAGGTGGTGAGAGCTGAGAAATGGCCCTCCTATGACCAACCTCCATTCCTGTCTGATACATCACAAAAATCTCTAACCTGCCTTTTTCCTCATCAGAGACTCAGAATAGGCTTCTCCCTTCTTCTATTAGTAAAAACAGCACAATTCCTGTCCCTTGTTCAGCCTTTCCATAACTTCTCTGCCTAGAAAACATCAACACCTCCTCCCAGTGCAGGAACAGTAAGCCCCAGCCACCTCAAACGTGCACATCCATCTTGCCCACATCCCTCTTACTAGCTCCAACATGCTTTATGCATCCTTTTACTCAAAAACAACTCTCCCTCACACCTAAGGCCCAGCCCAATGACCAGACAGGATTGGGAGTAAGGCAGGAGGGACCTTAAGCACCTGCCCAATGACAAGAACTATTTCAATGGAGACAGCTACCAGGTATTATTTATTTTCTCTAACCCCATGTTGTTTACTTCAGGTGGAAAATTACCAATAATCACATACATGTGTAATTTCCATGCATGTGGAAATTACCAACACTCACACACATGGTTTCTCTTTTTCTTTTCAAGACAGGGCCTCCTTCAGCAAATCCTACCAGTGGGTACCACCACCACCGGCTCCAAGGGACAACAAAACTGCCCCACCCAAAACAAAACTGGCCCAAGGATCCATTTCCAGCCCTGAATCTGGTCCACAGAGGTATCAAAAAGATAATTCCAAAGCAAGCAAGTTACCTTTTCGAAAGTAAACACAAACCAAAATGGGATCTTTAAACAGTCAACTCTAAGGCTGATTCCTATAAACAATTACCATCTGTTGTGAAGCATTTGAGAGACTGAGACAATAAATTTAGAGATGTCTATAGTATCCAAATTTTAGGCCTTTAAATGCTTTTTTAAATATCAATTTTTTAAAATATTTTTTAAATTTTATTTATTTCTGTATGTGGATGAATGTACTGTCTGCACGCAGGTTTGTGCACCTGTGTCGTGCAATGCTGTAGAGGTCAGAAGATGTGGCCAGGGAGGTTCCCATGGGTTTAAAATGCTACCCATCTTAACTAAATTTTCCCATATCAAAAAAACCTTTTCCTTTATTGAGTTGCCTTTATTTAGGGCACTTTATCACAACAGCAGTAATGACATATACAATATGGCCATTACTGTACAATGTGTAACAAGTCTCAAGGTAAGTACCACCTCATCTCACTCCTAAATCTATATAGTCATGTGTCTCTGTCCAATGGAATATGTGCAAGTACCCGCTCTGTTGCTCAAAGTACAAAGATGCTTTATATGGTTCAACACATCTTTTTTCATCTTTCTTGAGAACAGCATATTCCATACATAGTCTGTTTGTTGGACTGGAAGGGAACTAGTAAAAGTGGAGGCACAGATGACTTTCAGTTGTCCCAGTTATAATACATCATGAGGCAAAAAAAAAAAATCAACTTGTGGAATTAGTAAACTTGTAGGTCATAATATTTTCAGTCCTGCCTAAGTATAAACTCATAACAGCTAAATAAAATAACTTGAATGAAATTCTTTTTATTTTATTCCTAATATATACTATAGAATCTGTTAAAAATTCTCAAAATATATTTTACATGTGAGATAAATTTTTGAGTCACCAATTGTTGAAATACTTATTAGGGGAAAACAGCAAACATACTGATGTTGTCTTTAATATCTTCCTGAATTTTCAGATGACTTCATATAATGCACATGTAATCTGATTAATGAGGATTTCATCCATCTATACATCTGAAATGAATATAATTATTTTCAATACAAAATGTTTAATATATTCATTCTTGTGTATGAAGAAAATGAAAGTAAAAAGTTCATTTAAAAATCTGCCCTGTGGGGCTGGAGAGATGGCCTAGCGGTTAAGAGCACCGACGCTCTTGCAGAGGACCCGGGTTCGATCCCCAGCACCCACATGGCGGCTGAGAACCGTCTGTAACTCCAATTCCAGGAGAACTCCAGTTCCAGGGGAATCTGACACCCTCTTCTGACCTCCGAGGCATTGCACGACACTGGTGCACAGACCTGCATGCAGACAGTACATTCATACACATACAAAAATAAATAAAGTTTAAAAAAAAAAAAAATCTGCCCTGAAAATTCAAGTGACAACATAAAGTTAGACACGAATGTAAACTAAAAGCAGTGAAACAGAATTCTTAAAATATTACAGAATTAACATACTTAAGAACTGTGATTATCCACTACACATAGTCATTGGAGTCAACAACAACATTACTGAATCACAGATAGCAGTTTGGCAAATTTTAACAGAAATTTGGAAACATATGACTTTTGATTCAATAATTCTAATTTTGACATTATTTCCTATAAGATACTGACAAAAAACAATGACCTGCACATAAAGATATTCAAATTTTCATTAGTAAAAATCATAAAAGAATGGAAAATTATCTACATGTAAACTTTAAACTAAGGATGCAATATTATAATTTATTATAAAGACTTGGCAATTTTTAATATGATCACTTAGTAATATATCCAGAATAGATCTGTTATTCATTAAAAAGACATAGCAGAATTTGCCATATGGATCAAATTTGAAAATATACCTAAACTCATATGATAGTTATTGCAACCATGTATTTGGTTTGTCCAGGCTAATTCAGATTTTCATCAGTTGGTCCAATATATCTGGAAGCATGTAAAAAACATATAACAACACCTTTTTTTAGAACATATGATTTCTCAGGGAGAAACAAACCTTAATATACACTGTATGTTTTTGTGAAGCATGAATTATGAGCAATGCATATTAATTACTAATTAATATTAATATTAAATTATTACCTAAGTTAAGTACACAAGTTTCATATTTTTATGGAAAAATTATTCACATTAAATATAAGAATAATGATGAAAATAGCAATACAAAATCCTTTCTGTGTGAAATGGAGGAAAAGAAGGAAATGGTGTCATCATTGAGGTTATTTAAAAGTATAATGATCCAGAATTGCATATTCTGACTACAATGCTAAATTGTGGCCCTAAGTACAGTGCAGTGTTCTCTCTGACCTCTTGTTTTTCAGATATAAGATGTGTGATTAATTATAATGATTTTTTGTAATTAAATAGATTCATAATTGGTAAATTAATATTGTTTATCTTCAGTTCTCAATAGGATATATATCCATTTGAACACTAGGCATTGCTCAGAAGGCTGTTTTTTCCCCTGAAAATATAATCTATTTTTTTTCCCTTTAGGCCAGAAGGCTGTCATAAACTCAAGTACTGTAGCACAAGCTTCACTAATTATTTGTTATGAGAAAAACTTCCTGTACAGAAGAAGCTATTCCTGAATGGTGAACTGCGATATCTTATTTTCCACAGCCATTTATGGTTAATTGTGAGATATCAAGAACTGTAAGTTTAGTGATTGTTTGGGGAGATTAATAAAAAAATGATTCAAACTGGATTGGTACTCCCAAACCATAGTATTTGTGTATATATTAGCATAAACATTTTTCATAGTGGGTAATTTTGGGAGGATAACCCAATGTAAAATAAATATGCTTTTTAATCAGCAATATTATTTCTAAAAATTTTATATGGTTAAGCTACTAATGCACTATAGTAGAATCACAGACTCAAATGCCACAGTGCATACTCAAAGGCACATTCCTGAAATGTCAAAAATTATTCATTTTCAAGAACTATGTAAAATCAATTGTTTAGATAAATGGAATATAGAGTGAATAACAAAAGTGAAGGAAACAAATCTTTTTTATTTTTAAATATGTTTTATTCATTTATTTATTTATTTATTTATTTATTTTTATGTGTATAACTGCATTGATTACACATAGGTGGGTGCACTTGTGTTATGCAATATCTGCAGAGATCAGAAGAGGGCATCGATGCCTTGGTCTGCAGCCGGGCTTAGCTGCCATGTGGGTGTTGGAAATCAAACCTGGGGCCTCTACAAGAGCAGCCAGTCCTCTTAACCACAATGTTATTTCTATAGCTACAAGACAAATGTTATATATCATTCAAACATGTTCAATTTTGCTTATTTTATGGGAAAAGAAAGAAAACCAAAGCAAGGGAGAGAGAGAGAGAGAGAGAGAGAGAGAGAGAGAGAGAGAGAGAGAGAAAGTTTCTCATAATGGCAAATTGAATATGCAGCATGGTAACAAATATAAATATTTCTCAAATTACTATAAACTTTTAATAATATTTTATAAAATGAGTTTCTTTTTCATCTAATGAATGTGTATGGTACTCTGAGGGGTCACTTGATCATAGATAATTTCTGTATTGGTAAGCCCCATAGAAGCTGAAATTTTGATTTTTTTCTTCCTTTTTTGTGTTTGTACCAAATTATAGTATACACTTAGACATTTTGTTGTTGTTTTTCAAGACAGGGTTTCCCTGTAATCACAACTTGCCTATATACTTACTATCTAGACCAAGGTGGCTTGATCTCACAGAGATTCTCTTGCTTATGCCTTCTGAGTGCTGGGATTAAAAATGTGTACCACTATGACCACCTAATTTTGTGTATTTAAATGATTTTATAAAACTGGACTATCAAGTTTATTTTGTAAATAATGTAGTTACTAATATGAGACCACACACATTGTCATATATAGCTTGTGTTACGGATTAGCAGATCTGAAGTAAGAGGTTGGAAAAATTTCTGCTGACATACTTTGATATTTAAGAGCAGTTTACTATCCCATATATGAATAGAAGCTCATGTCTCCACATTTTGTTGATTACTATCTGAATACTTGCTTTTAATTTTATCCACAGACAAAGGCATTTCTTCAGTTTCTTTTGTAGGTTTATGAAGCTTTGGTAATCTAAATAGAATAGCATCTTCATGTTCTCTGTGTTTGCTAATATGATTGACTAAGGTTACTATGCAAATGTTCAGTTCTGCAAAAATCAAAATCTAACAAGAATTTCTTCTCTCATGTCTCCTGTTCTCCTTACATTCAAGAACTTCTATATAATTTTGAAAACCCAGCTTTCTATGTATGCATGTACAATGTGCATGCCTTCTGTTTGTATTACAGTATGAGAGACAAGAGCCCCTAGTGCCTATCCAGGTTTTGTGCACATGTTCTGGGAGGGATCTTCTGAGCTGACAGATGACAAAGTTGTGATTTAATAGATGTTAACAGAATTGATATTTCCAATATTGTTTAAAGCCTTGGAATGCTTATTTAATTGAAATTTTCATTTAAAATTTTTGAACAGTCAGAATAAGAAGAAGATACATTCTATAATTCAAGCATTCTTTGACCTCTTGCTTTCAAGCAGGTTAAAGCACTCTAATATTAAAGCAAAAATCTATTTCCAAATAATTACAGTCCTTGGGAATGAGAGATGGCAATATCTTGAAAGGAATTAACTATAATAGATGTAGGATAACTGCCATTTGAGTGGCATTCTGGTACCATGTGAAGGACTTCTCCAAAGACAGAACATTCTAGCTCATAAAAAGCAGACAATGCACACAATGCAGGAAAGAGTAAATGCTCGAAAGAAGATACTTACTTGAGTATATTTTTGTTTAATTTATATGAAGAAAACATGATATAATTTCTTGATCCTTTTCAGTTTGTAAAGTGTTTTAAATGCATGAGATCTCTCCTAGTTCTCCAAGCCACCAAAACTACATTTTCCAAAGAAAGTGATGAGTGTCCTGAAGGTTTCCTAAACTCTCAGGCATTCTATGGAAAACACTGCAATTAGATACAGAAGCAAGTAATTGGAATAATTATAATTTATAAAAACTAAAGAGTATTTATAGAAAATATTTTTATTTTAATAATGATTATGTGAAATAATACATTTCATTTGAGACTCCATTTTACAATGGCAAAGTCCATTAAAATTTTAAAACACAAATGATTAGGCATTATAAAACTTATACAAGTAAAGTTCCAACTTATTATTATTTCCATCTAGACACCTTTAATTCCGAAAGACAGGAGCCTGTTTAATAAGCAAGATACCACTAGTGATATAGTCTATGTGACATTTCTTTCATTGCATTTTGCAGGTCACAAACCATGAAGCATGAGATGAGGCAAAGGTAGATTTTTCACGTTTTATATTGATTAAAGATATTTCAGTTCCTTAAGATGGGTTCTGTGGAAGTCAGGTGGTGTTCACCTGTAGAACTTGCCTGGTTGGTACACATAACACAAATACTGTGAAGAATGCTTTAATACATTTAAAATATATGAATTAAACCTAAAAATACATATTTTATAAAGATGTCTAAGTTGTTTTAAAAATCAAACTGCTTTGAGACATTATAGGAAGATTGGTATACATGTATTTTATTTCATTTTATTTTATTTTATTTTATTTTTTGACAGGATCTCCTGAGTCCCAGCCCTCCAGAAACCTCCTGTGTAGACCAAGCTGCTCTCTATCTCACAGAGATCTTCCTGCCTCTGGAGTATTGGGATTAAAGGTATATGCCACCACACCTAGCTCAATATTTAAAGTTTACATTATACTTAATAATATATATTGTCTACAATTAATTTCTATACTTTTTTATGACCCAATTACTTCTAGTATAAAATATCATTGTAATGAAAAAATAAAGCATAGCCTGATGCAATCAAAACATTCTGCTCCTGGGCCAGGCATGGTGGCACATACAGTTCATCCCAAAAATTGGGAGGTGGAAACAGGCTGATTGTTGTGAGTTTGAGGCCAGCCTCAAACTCACAACAATCAGCCTATAAAGCAAGTTCTATGTAGGACAACTTTCACTAGGCTACATTATGAGAGAAATCATGTCTGTGATAGATTCCAAAACATAGTCTAGATCTTCTTCCAACCTAAGGATATATTTATTGGAATATGCATCCCAATGAAAATATTTGGGGAGGAAAAAGAATTTATAAAAATATAAATGATAAACTGTTGTTAAACCTTTTATGGAAATAAAGCTCTTCAGAGAGAAACAAAGTTAAAATAAAAACAAAGGATAATATTAAAGCACTTTTAAGATAATACTTATTATGGGAAAGTTTAGATGCATTCTATTGGTGGGGTAGAATATTTTTATCTGGGAATGAGAAGAACTTTGAAAGCAAAGAGCCAGGAGAATGCTACTGTTGGTGCCTCTTCCTGTTTCATTCACACCTGTCTAAACTACTAAATATGAATGGCTACAATGGTACTTATAAAGGGAAGGAAAAATAGCTACACAAATGTTCACCTGAAGAAACTTTGCAAAATCCTCTTGTAGTATACTCATGGTTTCCAGTAACAACACATAAGTTCCATGGCATTGCATGGTTTTTGAAACTGCATGTGGTATGGCATACCTTATAAGATTATAAATATTATTGGGGGCTGGAGAGATGGCCTAGTGGTTAAGAGTGCAGACTGCTCTTGCAGAGGACCAAGGTTCGATCCGCAGCACCCACATTGTGGCTGAGAACCGTCTTTAATTCCAGTTCCAGGGCAATCCAACACCCTCTTCTGACCTCTGGAGCATTGCACGACACGGGTGCACAAACCTACATGCAGACAGTACATTCATACACATAAAAATAAATAAAATTTTTAAAAAGATTATAAATATTGTCATAAATAAAAACAATATAAATATATTACAACAGAGGCTGTAGCTCAAATTATAAACTATTAAATGATCAGTAGAAGATATTTATAATTTTCACTGAAACAAGAAAATTTTAAATGTTCGAAATTTATTTTTCCAACAATTCTGAGCTTCCATGTATTTCAGACTTATAAAAGATTACTTGTTTTCCATGAGCAAATGAGAATTTTATACGAAAATTTAGGAGCATAAAAGTTTCATAATTATTTTAGCCATGAAATATAGTAAGCCATAGGTAAACTGAAATCCACAGTTTTATATCTGTTATTCAAAAAGTATTTCAAATTGAAGGACTTTCAGTTATATATTTAAATATGGCTCTTGAAAATTGTACTGAGACTTTCATGGATAAAGAGCACATAGCATTTGCCCAAGAATTAGTAACTGTGTCTGTCCTGTTAGTAGTAGAATTAGTTGGATGACTTGGTTTGCACTTACATAGAAAAGTGAAAGGAACATGAGCATCAGCTTCCCCTCTTGCCTACACTTTATGTAAATTTGATTAATATTCCTAGAACTTCAGTTTCTATTACTCAGGAAAGCTAGGATTGAGAGCTATCTTGTAAACAATAATACAGATAGCAGGGTTAAATCTACAAGCATTAACCTGTGTGTTTCCTGTGTATTATCCTTCATATCTGACAGATTTCCTTGGGACCTTAAATTCATTTCATCCTTTCTCTCATCGACATAGAAATGAAATATAAATATTTAGAGGAAGCATTGGCCTGAGAGATAAACTGATGAAGAGTGAGAGGCCAAGGACAAGCAGCACTATTGAAGTGAGAATAAAACAAAACCAACAACAACTGTCTTGGAGGCTTCAGAGTGTCAATGATGTGGATCCCCATTGGTTTGCTGTCTTGGGTCAGCTGTCACCTAGCAGATCAGGCCACTCAGCTCATGTGACTATGACTGGGTGGTCTAGGATGCTCTGCCTGGTGACAAGATATGGAAGACATCTTTTCTCAGAGAAATTAAGTGGAATTAGTTTGGAACTTCTGACAGTAGGTCACTGTTGGACCTCTGGCATTTAATATACAGTTTAAATTAATTCTAGTAAGCAGGCAGGCTTACTAGTTCCTATGTTCTATTGATCCAAATATCCATGTGTATTTTTAAGAGCATTGGCTATATGCTATACAAAGCCTGACCACATGCCAAAGTTTTGTCATCTAGGTGGCCTCCACAATTTAGCAATATTCGGCGTATTGTAAAATGTAAAATCTTAAAATACTTTCAATGAATATCAAGAAGAATATCTCATTCAATATTTTTTGATGTTCACTACATATTGTGACTTTCAGAATGTGAAGTATCAGCTTTCAAAAATTCTATGAGCATATTACTTCAAAAGACGAGTTGCTTGTTTTTCAGGTACTCTTGTTGATATTAAAAACAACAGCTCCAGAGAAAGTAGACTGTTTTGCTTCTCATCCACCCGTGCCCCTTTTCTAAGCCTAGGGAACAATCTGCAGAAGAGGGGGTGTGGAATAATGTAAGGGATGCGATTGGGGTGAATGGTGAAACTACAGCAATATAGTCTGGACACTCATTTGAAACTACAGCAATATAGTCTGGACACTCATTTGATCAACCTGATTGAACATACAAGCCCCCCCCCCCTCGCTGGATGGTGGGGCTGCGGGGGTTTGGGCACAACAGCCTGCAAATTGGTTTTACATGAGGGATGCTTGTACTCATATAATTATCACTTATTGCTAAAAAATGGAAAAAAAAAACTGAGAGAAAGATGGCAGGCACAGTTATGGCAGAATGTGTGATCTGGGATGGGGTGGGTGGTATGGGGGAAGGGAAAGGGAAATATGCCTGAACTGAATTGGAAAATGATGTATGAAATACACAAAGCATCAATAAAAAAAAAGAATGCCAAAAAAATAAATAAAAAATGCAGTGCATTTTTATCTGTTCACTTCTTCTTTGTAATGATTCCTAAAATTCCCTGCAGGGAAGATACATAGGAATAGTTGCGAGCTTTATAATGGCTCTAACTTCTACATTTGGATGAAATTTTCATGCAACAGGTTTTATGTAATCTCAGAGTAGCAAGCATGAGTATGCCTATGTGGTCAAGATATCAATGGAACTACTTAATTTACAGCCATATGCAGGGGAATGTGGAAGAGAATTTGTGTAGACATTGGATACCAACAGAGAGGAATAGATTATAATATCCACATGTATATGATTTATCTTACAGTCATTATTATAACCTGAAATTTGTACAGGAAAATGGCCTTCCCAGGTCTTTGCTTTCTTTAAAACATACCTGATATTTTGCAATGGAAAGATCTTTTGAAAACAGGGTGGTATAGGAAACCAAATCCAATTATGTAATCACAGTATCAAAACAGCCAAGTTCACTTGGCAGAATCTGATTTAAGGAAATAAGTATCCAAACTTGTTTGCTTAAATAGTCATAGTAGTTTCTTAACATTTGATTTGTAACTTAAATCCTACATTATATTATTTTATAATATAGAGATAAGGAAATAATAAGGCAGGCACTCTCTGTGACTTCAAGTACAGCCTGGTCTACAGAATGTACAGCAGCTGCTACACTGGGGGATGCAGGGAAATTTGTCTCAAAAATCAAAAAAGCAAAAATTGATTAAAGCAACATGAAACCAACAAATTTAAGTTGAATGAGAATTTAACTATAGTGAATATATTATACTGTGTGGATACATACAATTCAATGAAAAAACAAATTTCTGTGTCTCCCCCCCCCCCCCAAGGTATCTTCAGTGCTATTAGTAGAAGTAAATAGTTTTTGGTATCATGACTTTTTAAATTTATTATTTTTTTTAACATTTTAATTTTTATTGAGCACAATTTCATACAATACCTTTGAATCAAATTTAGACTCATTCCCCCATCCATGCCCCACCCTCATGACCCCCCCCACCCCCCGTCAGAGCTTATGGATTTTGTCATACACAAGTCCTGTCTTGCATCTTTTTCTCAGCTGGCCATGGTGGCACACGCCTTTAATCCTAGCACTTGGGAGGCAGAGGCAGGTGGATCTTTGTGTGTTCAAGGCCAGCCTGGTCTACAGAGTAAGTTCCAGGACAGCTGGGCTACAGGGAGACCCTGTCTCAAAAAGACCAAAACAAACAAACAAACAAACAAACAAACAAACAAAAAGGTATCATGACTTTTAAACTATTTTTATTCATTTATATTTTTATTCAATCTGTAATTTTCTCTGAATAAAAGTAGTTTTCTATTTAACTAATTAAACAAATATAATTTTAATTTAATTTAATTTCTTGTTTGAATTTCCTTTTTTTTTTTTTTTGTCTTTTCGAGACAGGGTCTCCTTGTAGCCCCAGCTGTCCTGGAACTCGCTCTGTAGACCAGGCTGGCCTTGAACTCCAAAGATCCGCCTGCCTCTGCCTCCCAAGTGCTAGGATTAAAGGCGTGCGCCACCACGCCCGGCCTTGAATTTCCTTTTTATCTAACAAAAATATTCTATAAAAGCATACTATCATACATAAGGCTTAAATCTATTTTTACAAGACTACAATAGGAAACAAAAATCTGGTAGACAATTAGAAATTGCTAGAAATTAAAGTTAGCCTGCTTTCACTAATCAATACTTAGAAGACATTGAGGAATCCACATTCATTAGAAAATCATTACTGCACATAAACTATGTATTCGGAGCCACACTCATGTTCAACATTATAAGATCTGCTTACTGTACATCTTAATAGGTGAGGGGTGATAAGGAAGGAATCATCAGTGCCCTGATTATGAACTGAGGTAAATGATCCGATCCCTTGGAATTCTCTGAGGTCAATCCTGTTTTCTGCTGTTTGTGATTAAAGGAAGAGGCAAGAAAGAGGAAACTATTCTGTTCATAGGTTTCCTGAAGCTAAACTGGACAATGTCTAATCTATTCATATTTTCATTTGGTCTTCTTATGTTCAGTCTCCGGACTTGTGAGGATTGTCATGAAGTGCCAGAAACAAGAAAAGCTTGTCTCTGCCATCATTCATATACAGGCTTCGCCATTGTTTCAAGGTATTTGCCTTTTATTTTGGTTTTGTTAATAACATTTCACATTTCACTATAATTTCCCTGAATCAAAATATGAATTAGTAGATACTTTATGTAAAAGTCATAGAGAGAAATAACTTGGGAATAAATTCAGAATAATGTGTGTAGGGCCTGAGAATGCTTGAATGCATGTTGGGAAAATTAATTTCACAGACACTACTGAAGGAAATTGTAAAAAATAGTTTCAGCCTGAATATTTAAAGTCAAGTTCTCTTTTAAAATTTCATTGTCTGTTAAAAGTGTCATTCAAAGAGTAACAAAAATTTATTAGGCATTTTCAGCATTTTTAATCCAAATCAAGTAGCTTATGTGAATACAATCGATATTTATACAAAAAGCATAAAGTATTTTTTCAATTTGCAAGAAAGTAGTATTGTTTATATACATTTATACTTTTATTAAATTTTCAATTATCAGTCCAATTTTTTACCTTTTTAAATTGTCAGATTAGTTAGTCATTAAATGGGACGAAAAGCCATTACACAGACTTCTTGAAAATTTCTACTCCAGAGAGAGGAAAGAAGTAAAAAAAAAAATTGCAATTTTTTCTGAGAAGTACATTGAATTCTGAAGTTAATGAAAACTAATGTGCTCATAGAAAAGCAGAGGTGGCTCTTGGAAAACATCTTTTTCTTAAAGATATTGATGACCATTTTATTAAATCAATGGCGTACCATGCAAAAAATTACTACCCATGAACAAACATCTTATATTTGCTTTATTATTGGATTGATATTCCTGTTGACATCAGTATTATGTGTGTTCGATATATATATATATATATATATATATATATATATATATATATATTGGTAATATATATTGTCTCTAGCCAGATGCTATTTTCAGACCCTGAACTATATATTGGATATTCCATTGAAATTTCTACTTGATTGTCCAACATTAACTCACATTTGCTGTATTTCCATATGAACCTAAGACCTCCTTGTGCTCACAAGCATAGGGAGATGAGAAAAGAGAGAAATAGAAAAAGAAAGACAGAGCATCTTTTCTATTATCTATTGCACTGAGTGATGATCTATATTGCTCTGATAATGAGGAATGTAGGAGAAACCTTATTTCTTCTGCCATAATTAATTAATCACTATACTGTAAAATTTACTTATTGAAACACTCAAACATCAGGAGATAATAACTTGACTAGATAAGCCTTAAAACAAATGACAGAATGCAGGAATTCCAATAAGGGACTATGGGAGGGTGCCAGTGGAGAAGGGAGTATAAAGATGGTTACGATGTTCTTTATGAAATACACAAAAATTCAATAAAAATTTAAAAAAGCCCCATTGAAACATCTTTGTGTTTTTCTTAAATTCAATTCACTTCCTCACAGTATGAGCTTCATCATTTTCAAATTTGAATCACTAAAGGAATTTTCTATATCTCCATAGATACCCTTGGGCCATAAATAACATTCTCCATATTAAAGAGTTATAGTTTTAAAACAAATGATGCTATTTTGCTGATTCCATCCTTTATCAACGAGTATGAATCACATGTCACATATGTGACCTGGATTTCAGTGCAAAGGATACAAGGGAAGGCAGATAGTAAGAGTCCTGAGTATAATAGAACGCAATTCTGGGAAGGAAAATAGAATGCGGAGCAATTATATAATGAAATGTCATGTAGCTAAATAATGCTTTGAAGAAAAATAAAGTAAGCTGAAACAAATAAAGTAAGCTTAGTTGGTTGTTACTTCACTTTTGGTGAGTTTTTCTGTTAAAGTAAAATTTGAGAAGATGGTTAGTAAAAGGAATGGACAAAAAATATGTGTATTTGGAAGAAGAATGTCTCAGTTAACAAAAGCAGCCAGAGCAAGACCTGCTGCTTCACAATGGGGAGTACATACAGAATGCTGTTGGGTACAAGAACCTGTGGCAAGATAGGCCACAGGCCACGGGGAGGACCTGTACTGTCATTCTGCAAAGTAAAAATAATATTAAAGTGACTCATATTGATTTATTGTTATACACATAGATTAGTACACCTCTCAACCTTCACCAGAGAAGGTTCTTGTAGCAGATGGTGATTAACAGGGACTCACAAGTCGTCAAAGGGCAGAGAATAGGAGATTGTGGACTGACTAGCCCCAAATGGGACTCATCACAATCTTTCCTCCTAATGCTTAAGGATCGTTGCAGAAGTGAGGACAAAAAATTGAAATAGCCAAATGTGGTAGATGAAATCAGAAAAATATGTTGTCTCGACACCACGGGTAGTTGTACATATGAACACATAGCATTATGAGAGGAGGATGCACATGACATGTATAAACCCAGGGTGGACAAGGGCCAAACATGGATGAGAGAGGCGGAGAGCAAGCCCCAGGCTTAGCTGTGAACTACTTGCTTGTTGATTGATGCTGGGAAAGGGAGAGTCATGTTTCCTAACTGGTGTGACACCTGGTAGGCTGACCAGATGACAAAAGATAGTGACATATCCCAAAACATTTAGGACAGAGATTTGGCTCTATAGGCCTTTAAAAGAAACTTACTTTGCAAGAGATGGAGGTTTTATTACAGAATTCCACAACTGGTCACACACAGAGAATATATGTCTCAGAGATGTGCCAGCCCTAACTGGTATATCTACAATGGATTCTTCATACCTAAGACTCATGCACCACAGAAGAACAGAGGGTGGAGACAGTACTAATGCATCCCTTAACTCTCACCAGTAAATCTTCCGTATACAACAGAATGCAATGCACACAGAAATCCGCAACTAGCCAGCGTTTTAGAGACTAAGAGACGGCAAAGTGTGTTTCTCTGTATAAACTTCTAAATTAAACCTCACCCACCCATGGCTCAGGGACCATGTGGAAGAGGGAGCAGAAAGATTTTAAGAACCAGGATTGGTGCATGAACATAAGGAAACAGGCTTTTAGGCTTCTGTGAGCTTGCTCATATTAACTTGAGGCAATGGTGACAGCATGCACAAGACCCATGCTGAATCAATCAGACAAAAATAGCATGGAACTGGGGAAATGGGCAGCAGGTAATAACCCTAGCCAAGGAACTATTGACATCTGATTACTGCAGGGTGAAGAAGCATAGATCTTCTTTAAGAGAGTGACTCTGGATAGGATGACTGGACTCCAGTGGATGAACTTGTAACAAGGAACTTCCGGGTATAAGTGCTTGACCAGGATATGACTTAAAATATCTAACCATTAAATCTGGTGGGAAAGAGATGAGAGTTGGAGATGGGAGAATGGGGCTAAACTTGATTAAGCTCCGTTATATGAAGTCCACAAAACTCAGTAAAATGCACATAAAATGCTTTTTTTTTAATTTAATTTTTATTGATGGTTTGTGCATTTCGTACATCATTTTCCAATTCAGATCAGGCATATTTCCCTTTCCCTTCCCCCCCACCCCCATCCCAACCAAAATCATGTATTCTCCCATAACTGCCCTGCATCTTTCAGGTTTTTTTTTTTCCATTTTTTAGCTATAAGTGATAATCCATGAGTATAAGCATCCTTCGTGCAAAACCAATCTACAGACTGTTGTGCCCAAACCCCCACAGTCCCACCATTCAGTGAGGGGGTGACAGGTTGTTTGTTCAATCAAGTTGATCAAATGAGTGTCCAGACTACATCGCTGTAGTTTCACCGTTCACCCCAATCGCAGCCTTTACATTCTACCACGCCCCCTCTTCCTCAGATTGTTCCCTAGGCTTAGAAAAGGGGCACAGGTGGATGAGAAGTAAAACTGTCCTCTGTCTCTGGAGCTGTTGACTTGTATTCTGGTCAATTCTGGCTGTTTCCTTTCATGGGAGAGGGACACGGATGTATATTAGATCAAGGCATATTTAATTGATGTGAGTTCAGCAAGTACTCAGTTTCGCCTAGACACTGTCTACAGGATACATGGTGTTTTAGGACTTAGTAAAAGTAATTATGTGTATATTAAACAACATTGGTTTACAGACTCTGATAAAAACGGTAATGCATCTGAGTTAAATGTATATATAATTCGCTGTTGTCCACATTTGTTTTACACAAAATCTGTAGAGCAATAACTTTGGGATTGGCACATACAAATGTTCTCTATAATTTCTCTGTTGTACAGTATCACCTTGTAGCATTCTCTTTAAGATGATTTAATGCAAAAATTAAGTTTGCTTCCCAAGATAATCATATATAGTCACCCAAAACAACATGGGTGAATTTGATGAAATCTGTGCCTTGATTCCACCCTATAGTTATGTATAATACAACTGTCTTCTGGAGACTCATGGGTTAAAGAAAAGGGGGGGGGGATACAGACAGACATGAAACCTTTTAGTCAAAAACCTTGCAATTCAAATCTTAGAACATAAAATGCTTTCTTGTAGGCTCGATAATAATAAAATCTTAAATGTTTTAAATAAAGCTATAGATTTAATAAAAACTAAAAGAAACCCTCAAAAGAGAAAATTAATAAAGAGAGTGCTGAACTGAGAATAACGTGTGGGTAGAGAGCGTAGGGGAGGTCATCTAAATACGACTAAAATATGTTAAATGAAATTCTGTCATCACTAAGATAATTTTAAAAACACACAAAAAAATAAAAGATGTTTAAAATCTGGATGTTTCCATATGCATTTAGATACAGAACCTGTTAATATATTATATGTGTGCTATGAGAGAAAACAGAGCTAACAACAAATAATTTACTTAGAGTAATAAGGTGAATCATTGCAAAATTTCTTAAGCGTGAACAAAAATGATGTTGGGAAAGACTCAATTGTGCGTGTTTTCAATAACAAGTATTGAGCTACCTGGTAGACATATAAAAAAAAATCTATGCAATCATATACATGGATGTAGAATTCAATGTTGATGATAAAATTAGAGATGTACATTTAACATTTAAAGCACATAAATGCAGCTCAATCCATTAGACTAGATTTGATCACACATAAACGGAGTAAAAACTAGCCATTCAGGGTAATAATTCAGCAGCAGCAACAATGAAAATTGGAATAAAACAGGCACTGGAAAATTTATTTTGTGAATAAGTGCAACTGTAGGTTTTACTATAGACCTCAACTCTCATTGAAGTTAATCATAAAGAGCAAAATCTCTGTGTATGTCTTTCTGTCTGTCTCTCATATTTTCATCTCACATTGAAGTAAAGACAACATAATGATGCATATCTTCAAGCTAACACCTTAGGTCAATTCTTTTAACAAGGAGAAATTTTACAATATATCATTTCAAAATTCATGTATGTGTCTGTGTCTATGCATGTACATGCGAAACTAATTGTCAGAGTTCCTAAATTATGAGTGTCCACTCAAAGTAATATATACTATGCTCCAGAATGAGAAAAGAATAAGTTGTATGTACAAAGTGCTCCAATTATATCCATTCATCATTAAATTATAGGTGGAAATATTAATTTATGTGTCATGCTATTACTTTTTCATCTGAATTTATTACTACTAATGATTTTATAATGTCTTATTTTTATCATAATTAATGACTAGTATTAATTATTTGAATGTGATGTTTCATGTGTTCTGTATTTCTATTCAGAAACCTTCAGCTGCTCAGAGTTTGAGAAATATGACCTTAATGAATTGTCTAATTCTAATAACCAATCATTCCAAATAGACTATGATATTTTGTAACATAAACATTGTTTCTTACTCATTCTATTGAATTATATTACTTATTATTATGGGGAAAGACATTTTGGAGAAATGACTTTTACTTACTTAATCTTGCAGTAGTAAGTTAGTCTTGATCAGCTTGCTTATAATGTAAAACATTCCTTGGACTCTTCTTGAAACCTACAGCATATAACCTTAATTCCTCATGGACCATCCTTGCCTTTGTCACAGAACAATGTATGAATACATGTGTGTGTGTGTGTGTGTGTGTTTGTGTGTGATTGTATGTTGCATATAAAACACTGCAAAACAGCAGATTTCTTTAAAGCAACATATTATACCATTTGGTTTCTACAGAATAGATGGAATTAAATTGATAACATCTGTTTGTGGTTGTGCATGTGTTGTCCTGGATCAATAGGTTCAGAAAAAAATACTCTGATAAGACCCAATTGTTTAAAAATTCCAAAGAATAGAGTAGTTGAAAAAACAGTTGTTTCTGTTCCATTTTCCAGAACAATATCTATCTTCTTCCTAGAGCTCAAATATATTAAAAAGATCAATAAATGCCAGGAGACAGTTGAGTCATAGGGATTATGGCAATTAAATACATCTATGGCCTACCGAAACACTTTCTTTTTAATAAAATATTTATATTGATGTTTTATGTATTTCATACATCATTTCTCAGTCCAATTTAGACCACGTTCCCTTTTCCATGTCCCCCTCCCCACCCCAGTTCATGCATTCTGCCATACATATCTTGCATCTTTTTCTCAGTCTTTTTAAAATTTTTCTCTGCAGAGGTTTATTGTTTGGGCAGAGGTTAACTGTTTCAGTCATTGACCCAGTCTTTTTGTCATTGCTGTTTCCCATCTATTTGTATTGTTCCAAAATATGCCCATATAAACATCACATATATACCTAAATTATGGCCTCTGAAAATAAACTGTATTTAATTCCAAAATATGTTTAGTTCACATTTTTCCATTTAATTTTATATTACTCTAAAATATGACTACATACCCTTCACTCATATACCACAATTACAAATTCTGAAAATAAGTGGTAAGTTAATTCTAGAGACCATTAAAGGATTTACATTATAACAGCATAGTTGTTTTCAGATAGAAAGAAATATAACATTAATGTTTCTCAGCTTGACTTTCAACTAGGCATTTGGTGCTAGCATCCACAAATGATGGGTACGATTCATCATTTGTTTTTCTGGGGCTGTGCTACTTCACTTACCATAATGGATTCGAGTTCCATCCATTTACCCACAAAGTTCATGATGTCATCTTTCTTTACTGTTGCATAGAATTCCATTGTGTAGATGTACCACATTTTCTCCATCCACTCATCAGTTGAGGGACACTTGGGTTGCTTCTAGCTCTTTGCTATTGTGAAGAGAGCTGCAATAAACATAGATGTGCATGTATCTCTGAGATAAGATGAGTCTTGTGGGGCTATACCCAGGGGTGGTATGACTGGGTCAGGTGGTAGGCTCATTTTCAGTTTCTTAAGAGTTCTCCACACTGCTTTCCATAGGGGTTGCATGAGTTTACATTCCTACCAGCAGTGGATGAGTATACTTCTTTTTGTTATTTTTACCTATATGTGTGCTTTTGTCTGTATATTGGTATGGACACTTGAATACAAGTGGCCATAGAGAGCAGAGGCATCAAATGTCCCTGGATCTGGAGTTAAAGGGAGCTGTAAGATTCTTTGTACAAGCAGCACATGTTTTTAAATGTTGAACCATCTCTACAGTCCTGCATATTCATAATAACAAAAATAAATGCATGTCCAGCAATTATTCTAAATGTTCTAAAAGCCTGTTTTTAAATACCTTGTGTGTAGTAATTTATCACTGAGACTGTATTTTGTTCTTTAAAATAAAAATTTTGTTCCATACCATCGAGAAAAATGAAAGCAATAATTAGTCACAGCGCATGCAAAAGATCAAGCCAGCCAAAATTCCAGAATAGATGGTAGAAAAGATCATTACATCCTACCTTTATCTGAAAAGTGGGGTTTGAAAAAGAGCACATGAAATTGGGAAGGAAAAATGTTGCAGGAGATAGAGGAGGAATTGAAAGGGAGGGGATGTGAGGTGGACTTGATCAAAATGGATTAAATGGATGCAGGGATTCTCAAACAATCAAAATATATTGTTCACTGTGTATTTGAATCCAAAGTATCATCGTCCCTTAAATATAGTCATAAAAATGTCTATGAAAAGTTGCCTTAAAGGTTCTGACAAAAAGCTATGTACTGAAATTATACCTACCTTAGAATTTTCAGAATTACTTGATTAGGTACGTAGAAATTGATACCTAGAAATTAAGCATGTGTTTTTTTAAGCCCGAAAAAAAAGTTGTCAATAACTTGAAAGAACGCACAACCTTAAATCTGCTTGGTCTTTTATGAGATTTATAGCAAGAAAGAAGGAAGACATGCTTATCACAGAGAAAAGCCATGTGTTAGGGTCCATATCTTATATAGTATTAATTTACTTATAACATATATTACAGACTACATGATATCCAATTAGAAGCTATGGGGTTCAGATAGGAGAGTGGGTCTAATATGATTAAGATGGATTATATGAAATTTACAATAATTCATCATCTATATAAAGTATTTTAAAAAATAACTTTGAATACAGGAAATATTAAAAAATTAAAACAAAACAAAAAAGAAAATTAAAAAGGAGTTTTGTGATTTGTTAGCTGACATGTATTTTCTAGAAAAGGCTTCCACATTTCAAAATGTTTCACCTTCATTTTGTTCCTTTCTTGAATCTTCCAGGTATTTTGCTTAGGTTTATAAAGGTAAAATAATATCTTAACTTGCAGGACAAAAAGTGGTCAATAAAGTAATAACTTTGTTTTAGAATTTTACTTTCTAGATGATCGAAGCAGATATTAAACTTATACATCAACTGTTTAAAAGAAAGAAATGGAGGAGGGTCTGGCGGCTAGTGCTCTGCACCTTTGTGCGGGCCGCAGGAAAGTTACCTGGGCAAGCCTCTGCCGCAGGTAGGGGGTCGTGGGCGGGACCTCCCTACGTCTTTCTTTCTCGCCGGGGCCAGAGGGTCTGGCAGCTAGTGCTCTGCACCTTTGTGCGGGCTGCAGGGAAGTTACCTGGGCAAGCCTCTGCCACAGGTAGGTGGTTGTGGGCGGGACCGCCCTACGACTTTCTTTCTAGCTGGGGCTCTGCACCTTTGTGCGGGCAGCTGGGGTGCGGGCTAGATCAGGCAAATCTCCCCCCCCTCCCCCCTGAGATTGGTGAGAATCCAAGTGGACCTTTTCTTGGAGAACCTTCAGAGCAAGAAGAGAAGAGTGGTTTACAAAATTGAAAACTAGACAAATCAATACTCCATCAACAAGAAGGAGGAAAGGGGGGAAAAAAAAAGCATCTAAAGGAGGAAAGTAAAACTATCCCCTAACATAGTGAAAAGGTATTTGTGATCTGAACCACAAAAGGGAAGCCCACATGCCAGGAACATGATGAAGGGACAACATGGGAAAGGCACAGGAAAATCCTGCATCAAGCGCTACCAAACCAGTAGGAGATAGCTACAATGGGAACCCCTTGGAGGAGACCCAAGGAACAGATCTTAGAGGAA